>CM029381.1:5456735-5818217 GCA_017165825.1 Hepsetus odoe | reverse complement strand
TATATATATATATATATATATATATATATAAACTTCAACTACAACATTAGAATAGCTACTACTAGTTAAGAGTTAGAAGCAGGTGATACAGTAAAAATCTCTCTCTCACACTCAAAGATACAACACACACACACACACACACACACACACACACACTCACGCTGTCTTAAATCCCCAACAGGTCATGTATGTGTGCATAGGCGAGGTGGGGAGTGGCAGCCTGGTGAACATTTTTGAAGTATTATTTGATTAATGCTGGGAGCTGCAGTGTGTTTAGACAGGGTCGCAACCCCTGGGCACCCATTTAATCAAATCTTCCTTTTTCTCAGCTCACCCAGAGGAGGTCAAAACTAATACAGCCTCCTCCTCCTTCTCTCTCTCTCTCTCTCTCCCCCAACCTCCCACCCCCATTTCCCACTGTATTATTTCACTTTCTTTCCATTTCTCTGTCTTTCTTTACTACATGGAAATAAAACTGAGCAGAGTTTGTGTGTTCATTTGTCCAAATTAAAATTAAAGCAAAATAGATTATAAAAAACATTGAGCTACAATACTTAAAAAATATTTCTGAAATAAAACATTGAAAATTTTAATATAACGTTTGTTTAAAGTGCCTGTACCTGATATGTGTATGTGTGTGTGAGACCTCGAATCGCCTTTTGTTTACCAAGTGTTAAGTAATTATTGTGTGGCACAGCCCCTGGTGCCCCCCGCCCCCACCCACTGAGCCACCAGGGAGCCACTGACCTCTGCAGCCAAAAGAAGCCCTTATTCAGCTGGATATTATTTAGTCCTTTATCCTTTTTTCCTCCACTCTAATAGTTACACTTCAGCACAAAGACACTCTTTTACTCCCAACACTCACCTCTTTGAATACATTAGCCCATGAGAAAAATACATGCTAACAATCTTTCGTTAATGATATGCTTATTTACCTTCTGCTGTCCAAAGACAACTCTCTTGCTCTCTCTCTCTCGTTGACACTCTCCTTGCCTACACTGCTGCTGATGTCATCATAATTTTTAACCAATAGTGCAATATTAACATTTTCCCCCTACTTTCTTCTTTTTTTTCTTTCCCACTCCACACCCCCCCAAACCCCCAACTTTGAACAGGCCAATTACCCTGCAGCCCAAGCCAATTACATTGTATTTGTTCAGGACTTTCCAATAATTCTCTCGCTCTAGCTCGTCCCCTCACTCAAAAAGGTGCTCCACTGTTAGCCTGAGCAGTAATTGCTAGGCATTGATCTAGCAAAAGAGTAAATGAAGTGTACTTGAGGCAGAGAGGGGTTTGAACATGACTCTCAAAGTCTCTGTGGTGATGGAGTCAGCACAAAGCTGAAATAATTACCTCCTTTGAGTTACGTTCATCTGGCCATCTCTTTCTTTTAATTAATCCTTCACATCCAAAGCCGTAAGCAAAAAAATCTGCAGGCATCTGACATGCTGTGTTTATTAGTCAATACCTGTTTTTCAAAATGTTTTTTCAGATGGTTGTAAAAATGTAACCTGTAATCACTACAGGATAGATATGTGTGTGTGTGTGTGTGTGTGTGTGCGCACGCACGCATTAGGGGCAAAGCAAGAGGGGCAAACACAAGGGGAATAAGAGAGATGTCCAGGCTGCTTGACTGCGTTTATTAAGGGTGCAGGTGCAAGCTTGTCTCACTTTCAATCTCTCTCTTTCTCTCCCTTACACACACTCTCTCTCTCTCTCTCTCTCTCTCTCGCACACACACTCACACACACATAGATACATACACACATCGGCTTCTTGCTTTGGTTCTCAAATACACATTGCTCTGGGCAATGCTGGGTCATGACTGTGAGTGACATGGCTGAGACCATGGGACACAGGCACACACACAAACACATACACACACTTGTGCTTTGACGCCAGATTAAATTCCTGTAAACCTGGGAGGTGGACTGTACACATGACCCCTATTTAATTAAAATCACAGGAGTGGCCAAAAAGAGTGTATCTTTCATTTTGTACACACAGTGCTGCAACAAGAAACAAGAGAGGAACTCCATTTTATTAAAAAATGCTCTTTCTCTCCTGCAGTTACAGGCCATACATTCTTAACCAAACTTAACTAAGTTTCTAATGAAATCTTAGCACATATTTTAACGCTGTCATCATAGTTCAATTTTTATTTAACATGAAAATATCAGCTGTTTACCTTATTTACCTTTAAAATGCTCCTAACGGGTTGATGTAAAAATCTATAAATTATCATTAAAAAGGTTTTTTGTTTCCTGAAAAGCTTTCATTTTGAAATAAATAATTTTGTTATTTATTAACAGCAGCATGTTTTGTACATTTTGCTAGCTACTTATTTGAATTCAATTTTGAAGATTTTGTTGTAAAAGGCGCTATACAATAATAAATTGAATTGAATTGAATTGAAAAGATTACAAGTCTAACTTATTAATTTTTTAATAGATTGTTTTCCTAATAAACCTGACTAAAAGTACTTCTCAGCATTGTAAGAAAAATGTAAGACTACATAACCATTTATCAGCTTGAAATGAGTACTATTAATACTGACCCACCTTAATAAGTGCAAACCCACACAGGTTAAAAGAGATGTGTGAAATAAGGGAGTGCTGTTTGTTTTTCCCTTGCCACTTTAATCGTTTTTTCCAGGTCCCACATTTGTGCCTTGCCTCCCGAGTAGACAGGATGGGACGATTAATTAACTTTTATAACATCAGGAGGGAAAAACAGGATGTTTTCACAGGCTGTATTGTTGGAGCAAAAAAAAGAGGGGGCTATTGTTTGAGAGCACAATTGTTCTGCTATAGAATCAAGATGACAAGAAATAGGTAAATTTAAGCCCAAAGGGACAAACTCTGCAAAGAGAGTTCTTTTTTCCGTAATTGATCTGAGATGGGGCAAAGGGAAGGAATCGGGCTAATTTAGGTCACTTAAACTATTTGGTGCAAGTGTATAGCTCGACTGCTCCTGCTCGGTGTGTAGAATCAATTTTATTAATGTTTTTGTAACAGAAAAAAAGAAGAAAAAAACAGCAGAGAAAGAATGTGATGAAACTGAGAAAAAGGTTGCTAGTGTTGTGGAGGAGCAAAGTAGGGAAAAAAGAAGAAAACCCAAAATCTGACAATGAGGTGAATTGTGCTTTGGAGAAATGCCTCATCTGCATGGCAGGGAGCTTAAAGGTTCACTCAGGAATCTTTTGGCAATGTTAATAGAGAGAAAAACAATGCCATTAAACACCACTATAAAAGACTGTTTATTGAACTGTTAGCATAATGACATATGAAAATATGATCAAAAATTTTATTTTGATTATTTGGTTTCTAACCCTGAAGATACACAAACGTGTATGTTTTCCATGAGAAGTTAACTTTAATTCTTGAATTAAATCACTTTCTTCAACTAACCACTGACACTTCCTTGCTATGCTTTATCTCTCTCTCTCTCCCTCTGTCTCTCACTGTCTCTGTCTCTCTCTCTCTCTCTCTCTGTATCTCTCATCTTCCTTATTTTTTCTCCAACCCTCTTTTAATAAACTTCTTGTTGGGGCTGCCACAGCACACACAGACAGACAGTGTGATTTGGTGCTGCTATTTAATTTGATTTGGTGTAATTAATTTGCCCTGTGTGTGTAGACACGCAGTCAGAGGTGTGCGTGTGAGTGCGCGTGTGACCCGGTGGTGGAGTGCGTGAAATAAATCATTTCTGTCAGAGCCTACCACTCACTTTAATTAAAAGCATGCTGCTCCGCAGAAGACAATTACAGCAGCGATAGTGACAAAGAGGTTTATTAAGGAGGACCAAATGTCATAGTGTTCAGTATCTTGCCCAATGCAGGGAGCGCTTTATACTCAACATGGTGCAATATGGACATAGCCCAATATCAGCAACCTCTTTAAGTTGCAGGTGTGTGATATAGTTATCATAAGTAATGACATGTTTCTCAAATATGGCATTCTCACTTTGCCATAGTTACCTTTTCTAAGTGAGAGCATGCAAAAGGCCCAATCAAGTTTGTTAGTTTTAGGTATAAAATATCTCCACTTACCTGAACAGTAGAAAATTGGGAGTGGGAAGGTGGTCACATGGAAAAAAAAAAAAATGCATTAGATTGCTGCAGTAAATATAAAATGGTCAACATTTTTCTGAACACTTGAATATGGAAAAAAAGTAAATTGTCAATTAAATTAGGTGAATTTACATACATTTAAAACAAATTAAGCCTTTTTTATTTGTCTTTTAAAGTTTTCAGCCTGTAAGTACTGTGTGTGTGTGTGTGTGTGTGTGTGTGTGTGTTTCAGAACGCCCTCTGCTAAAAGAATAAAGGGAATATAAAAGTGGTTTGATAATATGTGTAATCAATTTAATAACATGCTTTGCCATGCCAGACAAGTCATTTTCATATTGTATGTGGGCCGATAACAGCGCAACAGGCCCCTCCACTTCCCCACTAAAGCTGGGATTTATTTAAGAAATTAAATTAATGGCTTCTTTCGTACTTAAACAGAGTGGAAGGTTCAAGATGCTTCTTGATACACTGCGAAAGGCCAGTGTACATATGGCTTGGGGCAATTAACCATCTAGAACTAACTAATCTAATAGTTAAAAGCCCTCCATTAGATAGGTACTGCAATGATTAATACATTTCAGCTGGTAACAATTTATTTAACTCTGACTGATACAATGAGAATCTTCTCATTTCTTAAACAAGCATGTTAGACATATCCTGTAGTCATGGAAAAGGTGTAAAGCTATTTCAGAAGGGTCACATTATTGGCCTGTCTCACGAAACTATCCGGCACATTATCAGTCCTGGTATGATAGTGGTGTTCTATTATTTTGGATGAAGAAATGTGGTCGAAATCATGAATGATCATGATTAGAGATCAAATTTTAAACAGCAAACAGTAGAACTCAAGTTTAATAAAGCATACAATGCCACAATGTCAATGCGATGGCCAGCACTAGGCCGGCAGTGGCCTATAGGATAGGGAGTTGGCCCACGGATCGGAAGATTGTGGGTTTGATTCCCTCACCAGTAGGTTGCCCTGAGGTATCCTTGAGCAAGGTACCGTCCCTGTCACTGCTCCCCAGGCGCTTCCAATAGCTGCCCCCTGCTGCATGTATATGTATGGGTGAAATGCAAAGGTTAAATTTCATTGTGTTGTGCTGTGCTGCGCTGTGTTTCACAATGACAAGGTAGTCACTTTCACTTTCAAATAGAACTATTGTGACTAAACAGCTGTGTATCCTTAACCCTTTATCAGTGAGGCCATTCAATAAAGGAAATATTGAAAAATAGTGCCTACAATACAAGTGTAGGGAGCAGTGTTATGATCTAGCGTAGCTTCAGTTGGTCTTTTCTGGCATCTGAGAAGAGCTGCCAAGTAAATATAGAGGAGGACAGAATGTGTTTGTATGAAGAGAGTGAGAGAAATGAAAAAGAAAATGTCACACAGATAAAGAGAAAGCAGGATAGTAAGTCATGTATCTTAGGTGATGTGATTGGACTATTTATGTCCTGGTTATATAAATAAAGTGCCTATCTGTCAGGGGGGTTGGGGGGTCTAGATTTGTACTTATCTCTGTGTTGCCTGACAGCAGTTGCCTGAAGTTACAATGTCATGTTCTCAGAGCTTGATGGGCCTTTAACAAAGGCTTCCTTTCACACACAAACCCTTGACCTACCATGACTGGAAAAGACTGCACCTCAACATCTTCAACACGCAGCTAGTGCTTTGACACAGCTGCTACTTTTTTTAAAGGTTGTTTTTTTAAGCATTTAAAAAATTGTAAATGTTAAGCTTTTTTTAATTATGATATTCAGTTATGTATCCATTGGCTTGCCAATGGCCTACTGAACCTTTAAGGAATTAAGGTAACATTGCCATACTGAAGTGATAATCTTTAAGCCAAGTTGTTTTCAAATGGATTTCTTGGTTGCTTTCTTTGGCTGGCCTATCACTACATTGGCCTACACTTACAAACCATGCTGAATGTATAAGATGTTAAATACAGCTTTGAAGGTGGTAATATATTCAGACAATATTCCCTTGTAACCCTTTAAAGTGCAAACTAAAACCTGTTTGGCAACTGCCTTGCTGGTCCTGCTCCATCTGAAAGCCAAATCTTTTCAAAATGTCTTGAGGTGACACAAAAACTTTCAATGGGTTGGAAAAAAATATAATAATTCATAAGCACTTTGTGACTGACAACCTCACAATGTCCTGAAGGAAATTAATCTCATAACTTTTTCTGCGTTTTGACAACGCTGTTGCCTAACAGCTCGGATTATAGGGGACACCATCCAATTATGTGTCAGCATTAGCAGGCAAATAATAGCAGTCATCAATTTGAGAAGTATTGTAGAAAAGCAGAAAAGCTTAACAATGCTAAGAAGTAGATTTTGGAGGGAAAATGGTGCTGAAGCGCGGGCTGTTTGACAGAGGAGGCGTGAGACTTGTTCCAACTGTGACAGGAATATTTGCGAGGCCCTTTTGCAAGAACAATGTGCGGACCCTCGAGGTACGGCCGTCAAACTACACCGACTTTCTCTTGCGCATTCTTTTCTCTTAGAGGTGGGCGGGGCGAATAGGCTACCTGCCAGTCAGGCAAGAGGAATTGCGTTCTGTAGCTTCACATTATAATTAAACTATCCTGCTAGTCATTTGAGAGGACCTGCTGACAACCGCGTTTTGCGTTATGACAAGGTGGTCAAATGTTTGCGATTTATTCCTGAACCATGAAGGCTGCTATTAAGGCGGACCTGACGAGGCAAGTGGGGAACACACACGCACAAAAGCACAAAAGTGCTATAGGGGAATTTGACAACGGTTTTGTTCAATTTGTGAAGAGGTGTTCTCCAAGCTATGTTAAATGGAACAGTTTAGCTGTGGGATTTCAAAGAAGCCACCAAAACTAACTGCAGTCTTCAACAAGATAAACTAGTAAATATTCTGGCATTAAGCTGACATGAGACATTGAAATGTGAATGAATGAGTCAACTTGAAGAATGGAAACAAAAACATAATAAACCTAGCTTATTTTATCATATAGGTCATACTTTCTGAATAAAACTAAACAAATGCAGTTTACAGCTTATTCGTAAGTATATTATGTTAAAGGAGAATAGAACTACTCAAGGCAGGATGGTCTTGGCATTGGTATCTGGACCCCTTACTTTCCCTCAGACTCTTGACTTCATTGAACACAATTCATCATACAACCTCCATCATTAAAAACTACTTTTTGCATTTCAGTCTCCCTGTCCTAATATACAGCACCATTTCCACATGAGGGCCCCTGAGGCCCCTCCGCCCTGGCGACAGCCAAAGAAATGAGAGGAAAGGATTCTATTACAGATGACAAAAGAGCAGGAGCTCAACCTCCGGTGAGCTCCATTATTTAACATATACCTCCTAATCAGCAGAGTACTGATTTGTCATGCAAGATAGAAGATATTCATGCCTGCTCAAAGCAGTGATCTGACAAACGTGTAAAAAAAACCTTTTTGATATTTGTTAACCTCGAGTTTGAGATTCAGGCCTGAAAGTTTGTGATAAAGTGTTTGGCCGTGTTTCGAAGTGTTAAATGAGCATGCTGCTGCATATCGAGAACAGATAATGCCACTCACTCATCATTGTTGGGTTGTGAATTAAACAGAGTGAATGAAGAAGCCAACAGTGTATATGCAGAAACAGCAACTCATTTTAAATCACATAAAGCACTTCTCCAGACCACACAATGCAGCCGCATGTGTCCCGAACACATACGGCCACACGCGCATCCACATCCTATTTCCTATTCCATGCATAGCAAAGCCATTACATGGTCACAACCCCTGAATTTCCCCTTTTGAACAATTTGCCCTTCCAAAAAAAAACTCTGACCACTCCCTGAACTCTGACCGCAGACCTGCATTGTAAAAAAAAAATAAAAGAAAAAAACAAAAGAGATATAGCAAGCACAAGAGTATGGTAGAAGGAGAATGAGAAAGATGTAGGCAGGACAAGAAAGACATGAAGAAAAAGAAATAGAAGGAGAGAGCGAGAGAGAGAGAGAGAGAGAGAGAGAGAGAGAGAATTACTGCAGCCTTTTCAAAGGTGAACTCTATCCATGGCATTGGTAGTGGGGGTGTTGGGAAGAGGGCTGTGTATGCACCATAGCGAGCAGAGACTCAGTAATAAAGAATGGCAAGCCTGACAAGGAAGGTCTGGGCGCAGGTGTTAAATCAGGCAGTACGGAGGGCAGCCGTATGTGCTGGCTGATTTATGGGCCTTTCCAAACCTGTGTGTTTTAAACATGACCTTGCGTACACACTAACCCTGACCCGCTTCCTTGCTGGCCCATTTCACCACACGCTCCAATTCAAATAGGCCCGCTTTAATTTCTGCGCAATATTCCGCAAAGGATTCTATCAGTGAGACCCCATGCTCATATATGTTTATGATGCTTGAGAGTCCTTGAGAGGCAGAGCCTTGATAGGTGGGGGCGGTGTGAAGGCATAGTGTTGGACACTAACAGATGTGGAGACAAACAGCTGTGTCTGAGAAGTTTGTATTTGTGTGCACAGAGAATTGACAAAATGAAACATGTGAACGTTTGACTTCTCTGCCCTGGGTGGATTTTTGGTGTTCCTAAAACTAAAATTCATAAAGAGATACGCATTCCTATCTAAGTGCATCTGAGACTGCGTTGGCCATCTCTTGTTCAGATACGCGCTTACCATCAAATGCGGTATGCATGTATTGATACTGTTGTTAATGATGTCTAGTGCATCCTCCTGCGTTGCTGACTGTGCTGACATAACTATCTACAGCCTTACACCTGGTCAGATAAAGTGAACACATTGACGGCTGCCTAGCACAATGCAACCAAGATTAGAGCTAGACAAAATGGTTACAAGTTGTCATCACAATCTGGTTTTCTATGTAAACTGTAGGTGTCAGCTACAACATTGAACGTAATGTATCAAGAGATTTAAGGACACTAAAAAACAATGAACAGATTTATATATGACAGAAGTGGGGCAGCGGTGGCCTAGCGGTTAGGGCGTCAGGCACATGATCGGAGGATCAAGGGTTCAAACCCCTTCCCAATAGGTTGCCCTGAGGTACCCTTGAGCAAGGTACCGTCCCCATCACTGCTCCCCGGGCGCTTTCAATAGCTGCCCACTGCTGCACGGGTTTGAATGTGCATGGGTTAAATGCAGAGGTCCAATTTCGTTGTGGTTCATGTGTGCTGTGCCGTGACCTCGCAATGACAAGGGTTGTCACTTTCACTTTTTCAAGTGCATAAACTGTATAACTAATTAAATAGCATCCTTTTATGTTGTGCTATTTGTTTCTTTACACCAGAAAATGTTTTGTGAAGGTATATTTTATATCTTAATCTTCTCAAACTATTAAAGGACAACTTCAGCTGAGCTCTTTCTCTTTGTCCAAATGCCCAGGACGGCCTCAGCATATCAAAGAGACACCCTGTGCATCCTCACTCACACTCTCACTCTCTCTCTCTCTCTCTCTCTCTCTCTCTGCATCAGGGCCAACTGAAGGAAACTTTGAGGGGAAAATTAATGAGCTGGAATGGTTGTGGGAGACATTATTGTGCACATCCTGCAACACGCACTCGCTGGAAAATGCACATGCACCCTCCCACACATGAGCCCTCAGGTGTGTTAGGAGCTCCTGAGGGGTTGTAAAAGTCAGACCATGTCCATGGTCTGCGGAGTTCCAGAATCAAGCTTTACAGCAGGTGAGGGGCATTTAATGGCCCACCTCAGGATGAAGCTGTACCCGCACCAGCATCCGCCTATGCGAGTGTGCCAGCACACTTGTAATAATCTTAATTTCTGCTGCCGAGCTCTGGGAGTCACTCAGGCACCAAAATCAACCACTATCCACAAGCACTGTACACTGCATATATACTGTACATTGTGTATACAGTGTACACTAAGCACTTTATCAGAAATTACTTTGAGTACCTTTGAGTCTGGGGAAAGAATTCAAAACAATTTCTTGAGTAGAAGTAAATATTTTTTTTTATGAGTAAGTACTTTGAGGCACTTTTCTGTAAGTCTGTAATTTGGCTTGCCTATACCTTAGAAATGAACTGTGAAAAAAAAAAATGAAGGCAATATCTGAGATAACAACTACAGCAGATGTCTACAGCAAGGCCACACTGACAGGAACCAATAAGAAATAATTGTATATTCCTTATAAATTGTGAATGTAAAGTAAAAATAAAAAAAATCCAAAACCATATTAACCATACCCAAGGTTTGAAAGTGGGTTCATTTAACAACTAGGTCTAGACAGAGTAACATAGTAGACATGCCTTATGTAATGTGATTTTTTCCATATTTCAAGTAAGACTTCACTGTATTCAATGTAAAACTGGGGCAGCAGGGTAGCGCAGTCACCTCACAGTGGGAAAGTCTTGGGTTTGTTTCCCATGTGGGTGTCCTTTCATTGTGGAATTTGCATGTTCTTCCCATTTTTGCATGGGTTTCCTCCAGGTGTTCCAATTCCTTTCCACCGTCCTAAGACATGCAAGGACTGGATATGCTATACATTCTGCCTTGGTATGTGTGTGAGTGTTTTTGTCTGTGTGTCTGCCCTACGATGGACTGGCAACCTGTCCAGTGTGTTTCCCCACCTTTCACCCTGTGAGTGCTGGGTCAGGCTCCAGTTCAACCTGCAGCTCTAATCAGGATAAGTCGTTATGAAATTGAGTGAGGGATTTACTGTACACTATGTGCACAAATATTAGGCAAGTGAGTATTTTGATCATATAATCATTCTTATGCATATATTCCAACTCCAAGCTCAAGTCAGTTTATCAAAAAAAAAGATTTTTAAATTAAAGAAGTACAGGACTTTATTTAATAAAAACTAACAAAACTCAACTGACATTCATTGATTTATCTCAGAGTATTTCTCATTTACCTTGATTTTACCTTAATTTATGTACAGTATGACTTATGTACAGTGTATTTTAGATAACATTGCTGAGCAAAGATTTTTAGTTTTTTACCAAATGTTTCAAATTGCTATAACCAATATTTTTTCTAGTTGCTTATGTTAAGTCAATAACATCAGCTGGAGGCTTTCCACTGTGCCAGCGATAATTTTGCCTGGGCTGTTAGATTGACACACTGACACAATTCCTTCTTTTAAATGCAGGAATGTGTAGGAATTTCTTGCGATATTGCAGCTTAGTTTAAAACAGCACAGTGTCCTTGAAATATTCATAATGGCGGGTGGCAGTGGTCTAGTGGTAGGGTAATTGCCTACAGACCTATGAATCAAGAAGTCCTAGGTTCAAATCCCACCTCTAGCACTACCACCATTGGGTCCCTAAGCAACAGGGACTGTCCCTGTAATTAGGACATGGAAGTTGCTCTGGATAAGAGCGTCTGCTAAATGCCGCAAATGTAAATATAACGCTTTAAGTGTGCAACTGCTCAGTCTTAAGCATCTAATTTCAGATTTTGCATTGCTTGCTCACTGATGCATGATATTTCAGTAAACAGAAGGAATGATTTGGGTTTTTTAGTGCTGTTAAGTTAGGTGATAATAGTTCATAAATGCACTTTTTGATCATTCAAACTACTTCTCATCTGGCTGCTCCTTAGTAGCAAGAAAGCAAGTTTGAGCAAGGTTGGTATAGCAGTCGTTTGGAATATCCCTTGTATATTTTAATCCTGCTCATTACTGACCCCCTCATTCCATTTCTCTCCCCACATGTCCGGGGGGGGCCCGTTGTGGTCATCACCTGAGCCCAATGCCGAGCTACCATCTGGTCTGTGTGATGCATCTGATGCGCCAAGGGACCCTGGCGGCTCATTGGTACCTGGAAGCAACTTGGGACTCCTCACTGATCCTGGAGTTTAAAACCAAACTAACTCTGTACTGTTAGTATACCCAAGGGGGTTGGGTAGCCGGTTGACCTTGGACCCTCAGAGGTTTTTTTTCTCCACATAGTGGAGTTTTTGGTTCCTCTCCTCCGTAGTCGTCCGGCATAAACATCTTAAACATCTATTACTGTAACCTGTTATCAATGTAAAGTGCCTTGGGGCAACTTTGTTGTAAAAGGCGCTATACAAGAATAAATTGAATTGAATTGAATTGAATATTTTCTTATACAGATGGATGTCATGTCATGCAGCTCAACTGATAACAAGAAACAGCATCTGCTGTAGAGGTTCAATCATTGGTCAATATATTGATAATGCTTAGCTGATAGATAGAATATTGATGATTAGATACTAGTCTATGACCCAGAGGCCCACTTTAAAATGGATGAGGGCAGTGAGGTTAACACAGACCAATTACCTGTCTCCTGTCTCTACTGTGTTTTTATCAGGAGCTGATAACACACACACACACACACACACGCAGGCACACGTCATCATTCACACTATAACCAAGCACCTTGAGATATGCTCCCTCAATGCTCCTCACACACAAACACAAACACACACACATCCACACACTCCTCTATTATCACCTTTAACATTCCCAACCACACGTCATAGCAGCTGTGGCATCCCAGTGACAGTATCGGCCCGGGCTTTCAACAGCTTCGCCAGCAAATAATTAAAGCCCATTATTTACCTTCTGCAGGATGAGCAGCTATCTCACACCTATCTTGCACCTCACCCTACCTCTCTCTCTCGCTCTCTTTCCTCTTATTCCTCTCTCCCTTGTAGTGACATATTGATGTCAGTGCTAATAAATCATTCCAATTTGTTCCTTCTCTGCCAACACAAGCTTTAATCTTCATTTATGACTCATACAAAAAAGTCAGCTTGGCTGAAACCTCAGATAAAATGCTCAATTACCATTTTTACCCAACTAAAATTGTTGCGCTACACCTCAGAAAATAAAGCTACTAAGTCACTAGGATGGCACCCCTAAAGTCATCGGCATCCTCAAGGGTATATCTTCCACATTTCACTGCAGTTATATTTTTATGTTGCATCTATGTATTGGATACATTGACACCTAAATATATGTGTGTGCATGTATATAGTATATACATCTGTTGCAAAGGTTTGAACTCTACTGTTATATAATTATGTTAAATAATATTAATTTAATGTAGAATTCTGTGTAACATTAAAAGACATCAAATATAAAACGTATCAAGTTATGCATAACACACATTATGTATTATATTTACACTTTATTATGGATATATATAATCTTTGATATTACACTTTATGCCATGACGCTTCATTCAACAGTGCATCTAAAAGCTGAAAATTTTCCATCTTTGTTGCCTTTTGAGCATTCAAGGTCAGAAAGATGAGAGTGAATACATGAAAACGAAAACAACATGCGCCTGCCTGTGACCTCTGCCCGCCACACCACAGGGCACATCTCAGGGGGAGCAACACAATCTTCCCAATTAAATTCCATCCACTGATACAGTAGCTATATACAGAAATATGACGGGCAGCTTTTCCGAATGCCGCCACTGAGGCTTTCTGGTGGTTTCCCTGGTGCACTCGTCTCCTCGGCCCCTCCAGCAATGAGCCGTGAAAGAGGAGAGAATGCGTCTCAATCACGCCTCAATTACAGCCCTCCATATGAGAGATCTGTTATGAATACCCGAGCACCGCCACCAATCACTATTACCACTGCTCTCATTACCATGCCTTTAACCAGCCCGATTATTACCCTATTATTAATGGGGAGAGAGAGAGAGAGAGAGAGAGAGAGAGAGAGAGAGAGAGAGAGAGAAAGAGAGCGAGAGATCGTGGAGCAAGAGGAGATATAGCGGTGTGCAGTAAACGAGTGTCAGGATCGGTGCACGCACTGAAAAATTAAACCAATTAGGAGTGCCGTTTGGAGCCCCTCAGCTCACATTCCTCTCTGAGCCACTGAACAGCTGAAAGAAGAGAGAGAGCAGAGGGAGAGAGAGATAGAGGAAGAGGGGGAAGGAGGGAAGAGAGCAAGCGCTTCAACACGGCACTCCATTCTGTCATGCTTGGTGAAGAGCAGAAGAGAGAGAGAGAGAGAGAGAGAGAGTGCGAGTGTGTATGTATGTATGTGTGTGTGTGTGTGTGAGAGAGAGAGAGAGAGAGAGAGAGAGAGAGAGAGAGAGAGAGAGAGAGTGTGTGTGTGTGTGTGTGTGTGTGTGTGTGTGTGTGAATGGTGCCTTGGAGAGGCGGATTAAAAGCAATCTATATCCACATAAATCATTGATTAAATGAATCATGAAATTAATATGTAAATTGTGTGTTTAACCTCTATTTATATACCACTGTCTGTCATCGTAGCGTAAATCTAAAACTAATTGCAATTTCTCCACGCGCCCAGAGAAAGTGCGAGAGGGAGATGAGGGAGAGAAGGAGTGAGGGAGGATGAGAAGGAAGAGAGCGGTAAAAGTCTGACATATTTATTAACTAAACGTTCAACTACATCAGCTCACTCATTAACAGCTGCATTGAACGCGAGAGCGGTGGTAAAAAAAAAGGTGGTTTGTGCTGCCTCGGCAGTTCGGACGCAAAAAAGTAAGTGAGGGTGAGTGAGGGTGCTTTATTCTGCTGGAATGGACAACAGATTTTACTCACACACACACACACACACATACACATACACATGCATGAACAAGCACCTACATACACAACCATACTGTGAACACACAACAAAACTTCTTAGACATACTCAGACAAACACATACCAGGTCAGACTATTGAAAGAAGCACAAGTGTGACTACATTTATGTGTACAAGCTTTGCCCATTTGAGTGGTACTGAAGACATTTACACACACACACACACACACACATCTTAAATGGAGCACACTTTTTAACTATGCCCTCTTTGACTACTGAAGTTATTTAACTATTCCAGATTTTACTGCATACTGTACAGTTCCTATTTTTGTTGAGTTTAGCATGGGGGGGTAATTATAAAATATAATGTGTCATTAATTTAGCATAGGTTATAATTAATGCTTTATTTTCTAATGTTACATTTAGAATTGTAATTTAGTACTGTAATCGTATTAAAAATGTGTGTTTTCTGTCTAGGATGTACACTTATTTTCACTTGGTTTTTGACTAAGGCATCCAAACCTTGCTTGGGACTGAATTTATGTATTTATGACATGTGTTTTTATGTTTTTCACATCCTATTTGTTTTTAAGCATACTTCAAAACTGCCCCACGGAAACAATTGACTCTTGCATGAATTGAAATTTAAAAATGGAATTGCATTAAATTGTATCTGTCCTGTATGTGGATGGCAGAAAGAGAGAGAGAGAGAGAGAGAGAGAGAGAGAGAGAGAGAGAGAGAGAGAAAGAAAGAGAGAGAGAGAGAGTGAGAAAGAGAGAGAGAGGGGATGCAGGGAGAGATAGATAGGGCATTGGAGTAATGGCCTTTGGGGGCTCCTCCTGCTGCTGCCTGACATAAAGCATGCTCTGTACGCTCCAGCCTGCCACAGAGGACCCTGATTTACAGGCGGGCGAAAGCCAGGACAGCCACGGTGATCTTTCAATAAAACATCAAAAAAAGCCTCTGACCCATCCATTACCCAGAAGGCCCGGCGGAACCGGGAGGTCAAGCAGGCCTGCTATCGCTCATGCTCCAATCTCACGCTGAGGCACCTTGGGAAAGCTCCTGGACTGCAGCAGGAGGAGAGAACTGTGGGTCAGATTCTACAGAGAAATTCATTTTGCTATATATTTTTTTATCCAGGCGATGCAGAAATTACATACATGAAATTAACATATTAGGAGCATCATTAACACATTTAATGTGAGGGCTGCTCCAAGAAGGTTGGGTGTGTTGATTTTGAAGAGGATGTTATAGGCTGACTTTACTTAGACTTAGACTTAACTTAGACTTTACTGTTAGATGAATAAACTCAAATGTATCTGAATACTTAAATATGCAGCTTTATGCAAATTTCATGTTCAGTTCAGAGTAAGAATAGACACCTCCTCTTTAGACAACACTTTTTATGATTTTTAGCACAATTACTGTATGTGATAGTTTATTATCTATCTTCCATCTTCTACAGGGGAACCATCGAGAGCATCCTGAGCAGCTGCATTACTACCTGGTACGGGAACTGCAACATCTCAGACTGCAAGTCCCTACACCGGTTAGTGAGAACAGCTGAGAAGATCATCGGTGTTTCTCTGCCTTCTGTTCAGGACATTTTCACCACTTGCTGCATCCGCAAAGCAACCAGCATTGTGAATGATCTCACACACCCATCCCACACCCTCCTGCCATCCGGGAAAAGGTTCCGCAGCATACGGGCTTCCAATACCAGGTTGGGAAACAGTTTCTTCCCCCTGGCCATCAGACTTGTGAACTGATAATCACCTTACTGCTGCTATACTTATTATTTACTTTTTTTTTTTTGCACCCGCACTTTAACCACAATGTTGCTCCATCACACTGCCAACAACATGTGCTGCTTTGTTGTATAACACTGTGGCTATCCAAAGGATGAATTTACTGAATGGACCATCTATTGTTCTGTCTGTTTTTGTCTGCACTTGTTTGTCTTATGTTGTCTTATGTGTAGCACCAGGATCCTGGAGGAACATTATTTCATTTCACTATGTACTGTGTATATGGTTGAAATGACAATAAAAACCTACTTATTAAGACTGACACATAGAGCAAAGAGCGAGAGGTCACATATTAGCAATTTCTTATTCTTATAGCTACATATCTTACTCGGTATTAACTAGTTACTATAGAAGAAACCATGGCTTCTCTGTAATACATGATAAGGCAAATACATATTCTCCCCCATTCCTCAAGTACACACCCTCATTTTTCTCTCTTAGAGCTACTTTTTTGATATGTTATCTGAGACATGCACAGAGCTGATGGTTGTCAATGGCTGCTGCCTTCAAAGAAGGGTAATAAAGCATTTAGCATGCTCTCCTCCTTGTTTCCCTAATTCACTTAATTTATTTTTAACTATGCAGAACAATCTGGTGAGACATCATCCTGTAATGAAACCTCACAGTGCTCAATTGTCTTCAGAAAAGGGTGCAACCTCACCCACCAGTAACCGGACAGAAACACATACACACGCACACACACACTTGTGCACACAGACACACATGATGAGGAGTATATGGCAGTTTGTCAGTTCCAACAATGCCTTAACATGCATGAAGAAAAAACGTCCTGCATGTCTTTTTGTTCTTGTTCATCCATAAACACATCACTCATTGCCACCATGTAAACACACATGCAGATACATACCGACAGACAATCACAAGCAAAAAAACACGCTGACTTTGTAACACTGAATGAGATGAAAGAGAGGGTGGATAAGGTTACTGTGGGGGGGGGGGTGTAAGTGTGTGCATACATGTGTGTGCGCGTGTGTGTGTATGTATGTATTCACCTCAGTGAGTTTGTTGAGAGGGCTAGGAACAGTGCAATGATAGTAATAGTCTGCAAAATTAGTAACTTTGGAGAATATTACAAAAACAAAAAGACAAGCAGTGACAAATACCGCAGTTACTAGAAATCCAATGAAATTTGAAGATTTTTCATACTGTCATCATATAAACATGTGTGAGTGTGTGTGTTTGCCTCCCTGCATGCATGGGTAGCCAGACTTTACACAGACATCAAAAATGTCATAAAAGGTTATTAAGGGGGTGTGGCATGGGAGTGGCCCCATACGTGGCTCCGATTGGCCACAGGTCCGACCCTAACCTCCTCGTAACTGGAGCAGAGTTAAGAGACACTCATCATAACTGGAACAAACAACCTGCCTCATGGTGTGGTTCCAATTTACAGTGCTATACATGGCTAACGTGTTTCCAATCAAGCCAAGGGGCCTCTATTAAAGAGAGCTATCTTCATACTTATTAGGGGGAGACAAGGGGAATGGAAAACACATAAATGAAACAGTCACAGTGAGCGTCTCGCGAGAGATGTCCTTCAAACTTGGCTAAAAAAAAAAAGGCTTCAGCTTTTTGTGTGTGCACAATTACAAGACAAATGCACTGAAGAGCAGAGGCCATCTCAGTTTGTGGTGGAAAAAAAGGTAAAAGAAAGACAAAAATGAGTAAAAGATCATAATTAACAGAATACCACCTTGCTTGGTAGAAATCAATAATGAAATATATCTAAACATACCTGTGGACATGTAATGTGCAGGATGGTCTCACAAACACATCAAGTCTAGCCCTAATCAAAGCAAGGACTCATCTGTGGTCATTATTTGGTCAGGGTTTTAAGGCATTAAAGGCGCAGCTTTTGAGGGGAAAATCATCTGTCCAACAAATGTATTTCCCCCCGACGCCCCCTGACAGTCTATTTACAGTAGGCAAATGGAAACTCATAAGCTACCTTGTAATGGACTCAAAGAGAGTGAAGATGAGAAAGAGACATGGAGAGTGAGAGAGAGAGAGAGAGAGAGAGAGAGAGAGAGAGAGAGAGAGAGAGCGAGCAAGAAAGAGAAGATGAATGGTCTTGGTAAAAAAGGCTGGCTTTCCCCCCCATTTATCCCCATTTTTCCTCCCCAGATCTTTCACTAAACACTCTTAAAAAGCCAGGAATACAGAGCACAAGGCTATGTATTAAGCCCTTCATTTGGACCATTTAATAAAAAATTAAATTGCTGCTCATATAAAACCTTCACTTCCTTTCATTAGTTTATTTATTTATACATTTACATTATTTGAAACATTGTGTGAGCATTTTACAAAAAAATAAACCAACAGAATAAAAGTCACCAAAAAAAGGAGGCCACAGAAAGTTCTCCAAGTGATGTCATTGGCTAAAATGGTTATTTAGGAAACAAAAAGGACTGCATGGATGCAGTTCATTAACAAAAAGGGTTATCCATTTAAAACTTCCTTAGGGAAACAAAACATTTTTTTTTCCTGTGGCTTCACGTGGTGTGTGTGTGTGTGTGTGTGTGTGTGTGTGTGTGTGTGTGTGTGTGTGTGTGAGTGAGAAAAAGCATTGCATAAACAGTACAAATGTTATACGAGTGTTGGGTCTAAAAAAGTTACAGATTCATGCTCACACACATATACACACTGTTTTTGGACTCCTTATCATCCTTTGAAGTAACCTGTTGTTTTATTGATAGCAAGGAATCCTGTTTGGATAAGTATTACATGTATGATTAGGCAGGAAGTCAGAGTTCCAAATGTGAAAAAAAAAAAAAAAAAGTGAAAGTGACAACCCTTGTCATTGCGAGGTCACGGCACAGCACACATGAACCACAACGAAATTTGACCTCTGCATTTAACCCATACACACACGTGCAGCAGTGGGCAGCTATTGAAAGCGCCCGGGGAGCAGTGATGGGGACGGTACCTTGCTCAAGGGTACCTCAGGGCAACCCACTGGGGTGGGAATCGAACCCACAATCTTCCGATGCGGGGCCAACTCCCTAACCACTAGGCCACCGCTGCCCCTATTTATTAGGTCCAAGATGATTTGGTGGTGGGGCAGAGCGGGATATACTTTTATTCTTTCACTACATTTGTGCGTCTGTGCGTGTAATTGGACCCAGGTTGCCCCGGGCAAGCACAGACAGAATGAATCCTTCGCAGATCCAGCAAGAGCACCAGAACTGACCATGATGTCATCAAATACCCAGGGATTCTCTTGATTTAACCCAGACATGGTGTACCTCATGAACATGCACATGCACATGCACACAAACACATTTTTTACTGTCTTTCTTTCCATTTTACCCTCCATGTGTATTTCAGGCCAAAACTTGTGTGGTCAGTGACTTTTTGTGACTTATGACCTGAACGTTCTCCTAAGTGAACACATCAATATATATAGTGGGATAGGTTCTTCCTTATCTGTGTATTGTTATGAAGTAGAGTTTAGCTGACTTTGCTCTTTCATTGTCCTAGAAAACACACTTTTACCAAGAAAGGGTTCTTCTAATTAATGCCATAGGAAAAACACTTTTGGTTCTCCAAAATAGCTTTCAAAGCATGGTTGCTTTTTTTAAATAGACATGCAGGAAAAGAACTTTTTTAAAGTTCAAGAAACCTTTTATATTTATATTTAAACTTTTATATTTATAAATGTATATGTATTGTATATGATTATTATACAAAACCAGGGGGGGCTTTTTGATGGTCAGTGCCCCACCACCAAATCATCTTGGACTAATAAATATATATTTTTATGTTTTTACTGAGGCAAGTTTAAAAACAAACTAAACATAATTGTATCCTATTTTTTTTTTCTTTTGACTTATTTGCTCCCCCAACAATACAGCCCCTTAGTTATTTTCAGATGCCTACCTTATGATTGAGTTGTGGCACTTGAACCTATTAATATGAATAAAGTATTTTCCTAGAACAACACATCCCAGACCTATATATATATATATATATATAAGAACCTTCATTTAGAAAAGAAATCTGAATAAAAGCTGTACATTTTTCCCAGCCCCACCATACAGATTCAAGTACCTGACTTTGGAGACTCACACTGCTATATGCTCTTTCAGCCGCTATTCAGGTGAACCTGGCTCTCTCAAGGCTTTGGCCTCTGTGGGAGGCAGAGGTGCAAGTGATTGCCTCCACATGTAGGAGACAGTCTCACCATGCCCAGGGAAATGTCTCCAACAAAAACACCATTCCTTCGCCATGCCCTTATTACTGTAGCCTACAGTCTCTGGTCAAGTGGGTCAACAGTTGATAGCTGTGCACACAGGTAAATGCTGCACATTAAAAATTCACTAATATAATTGGGGGCTTCATTAAGTTTTCCTCACCTACACTGAGCTCTGCCCCCTTATTGCATGCCAAAGCTTAGTGTCAAACTAAGTGAGGAATTATGAACCCTCGAAAAAAGAAGAAAAAAATAAACAGGGTAGGGGGTGATTACGGATTAAAGGGAGCTTTACATCTAAAGTCCCTTAAACTCCTCTAATCATTTTCTTACTGCCTGCTGCGTCGGCAGAGCAGGAGAAAACACCAGCTCTTCCGGCACAAACTACTTTGCTGATTTTGGTGTCATCTTCAATTTTCTGCTCCCCGCTTCTCCCGAGTCCCCATCCAAAAACAAGCATTTAAACCATCAGTCCTAATTAGATGATTAGTGCTTGGAAGGGCAGGAGATAAGTCATTTGCATAATTCAATCATAAAAAGTTAGAGATACATATTTCTGTGTTCGTTTGTACAATTATCTCGGCTGTCCTGGGGGCTGTGATATTAATGTGATTAAACAATACTCCTGCACGGAGCTGAGTGTCCTCCATTAAAGCACCGCTAGAGGCAAACCAAAAATTAATTTTAGGAGACAATCAATTTTATTCTACATGACTGTAATAAATATAGCCCGGCTGCAGATGTGTCATTAAGCTCAGAATGGAGATATTCCCAAAGTCAAAATGACACTGTATGTCTGTTTTAAAAGTCTTAAAAAAATTCTAGCATCATTTGCTCCTTCACTGATATCCTCCGACCCACCCCCAACAATCCTGCACGACCACCAGCTCACTCTCACAATTACAAATGGCACAACCTGTGCAAAAAGGCGCTGAAGATCACTTCACTAAACTATACACCATGCCAGCTACTTTGTGCCATTAGTGCAGTGCTGCAGCGGACGTGCACGTTAACTGGTAGCTACTTTATGCCGCTAATTGACCGCATGTGTCTCGGCTTTGAGTGTAATTCATTAGTTCCGCATGGCGTTGCGTATTAAAGCACTGCGGCTCGGAGCAAAAGGCAAAAGGTCCGAAAAGAACCGGAGCTGGTACGGCCACAAGTTGCTTTATTAGAGAAAAAGAGAGAGAGAGAGCGAGAGCGAGAGAGAGAGAGCGAGAGAGAGAGAGAGAGAGAGCGCGCGCATGGGGACACTTTGCAGAGCATGCTACCCCCAGCCATAAAAAATATCAAAGTATTTCAACCTTTGCTTTTACAATGGAGCGCCATAAATCTGACACGCAGAAAGGTCGTGGATGTTGGAATGTTAACTTCAAAAAGAGGGCACGGGGGATTTCAGTCTTATTAAACCGCAACGTTTGACGCTAAACTGTTCAATTAGAAGCTTCTGAAAGCAGGCGAGGGTTGCATCTGGCCATTTCTGTGTGATAATAGAGGTGGGTGTTCTTCTGTGGATCCATAACATTAAAGATCCTGCTTGTGGGCCCTGAAGGACCAGCGTTACAGCGCTCAGCTCAACACAAAACCTACTGAGAGTCCGGGACTACTCAAGACACAGACAGACACGCACACACACACACACACACACACACAGTGGTCCTGAATCGTTTGGACCCTTGGGCCGCTTTTGGTTCGAGTGTGGTTAATTTATAATTTACCAGCCAGAAAGGGCAGGAGAGGGTGGAAGGAAAGTGAAAGGAACGGGGAAAGGAGATGGATGTATAATTGATATGTGACATTCAAGGTGCTAGTTAGTGCTGGGAAGAAGCGCGCGGGATGTGAGGGAAGAAGTGGCGGGGTGTGCTGGTTGAACCGGTGAACATTTGGGCAAGTTGTTTTGCCCTCTGGCAGAGCCAGCGGGCAAAACAACTTGCCCAAATATTCACCGGTGCAGCTACAAGTTACGCGGAAATCTCCAGAAGCACAGGTGCGCTGGTGGTGGGGAAAAGGATGGGGGGGGGGGATTCGTGTTTTATTTGTCTAAGATTCTTCTTATTATCGTTCATTTTAATATTCTTATTATTGTTATCATCTAATCCTTAATGGACCACCCGAATTTCTGTAAAACCTCAGTTTGCCACCTTAACACCGTTTTTTAAACATACATACCAGATCGCGCCCAGCGGGAATGAAAGAAAGAAAGAACGAAAGAGAGGGAGGGAGGGAGGGAGGGAGGGAGAGAGAGAGAGAGAGAGAAGGAGGGTTAGAAAATTTATTTCAGTAGTTAGAAAAAAAGTTGGGCAGTCAGTCCTGTCCCCACATTCTGTCTCTTCACTCTGCCCACTTACTTTGTCCCTTCATTGCTGTCCCCTCAGTGCTGTCTCTCATTGCTGTCCCCTTACTGCTGTCTGTGCGGCAGAAGATCCGCTACTGTTCTAATAAGATTCTCCTTCAATCTGCTAAGTGCAGCCCCCCGAAGTGCAAACGAGTTTAGCGTTATGTTTAGCTTGCAAATTCTTCCACAGCGCAACTTTTTTTTGTTAATAAATAATGAAGGCAATAAAACCTGCAGATCAATCGCGGGCTGAGGAATCATAAAGGCGCGCGCTCTGCTGATTTGGACATTTTGAAGCACTTTGACGAAGAGTGCCGGTGGTCCCGTTCCTGCCACCCCCTAACACACACACACAGCTTTTCCCAGGGAGAGAGACAGTGGGAGAAAGAGAGAGACAGTTTTGTACGTATTAGTTACAGCCAGATGGGGGTGGGACGATGGATGATGTTTAAATCGGACTATAAACATGCGGGCGTGCGAAGGTGAGCTATTAAAACGCGCGCGCGCGCGCGCTTCGAGTCCGAACAGCCCCTTTACTCTATCAGTCAAAACTGTCACAAAAACAACACACCTGACTAACTAACCAACGCTCTCTTTCACTCTCTCTCTCTCCATCTCTCTCTTGGCTGATTAGATGTCTGTGCTGGATTGATCGAGCGCGACGCGAAACTTAATAAAGCAGTGCTTGAATGCTGAAGGGGTGAGGAAGAGGAGGGGCGCGTTAAAAGGTTAATTACAGAAACCAGCCCGAAATGGCCATCTGGATGGGCTCCCCCCTCTCTCCCCCACACACACATACACACACACATACTCAGACTCACACACACATACACATTCAGCAAAAAAAAAAACACTCTCCCCTGCTACCTCACATTCCGAACACATTTTTGATCATAAAAACTAGCTGTTCCCAAACAGTTCCCGTTTTAGTCTCAGACTTTTCTCAGTCAAGGAAGAAAGAATGAGTAAAGAGAGAAAAGGACAGTAGGGCAAGGGAGTGTAGGAAAATAAAAAGATGCAGAGAAAGCCTAAACTAAAGTTCAGCAACTAAGTATCAAAGATGTTACTTTTTTTCCTCTCCCTTTTTGTTTTTCTTCATCATCTCTGCTGAATCCACGTTTAAACCATGCTTTATCGTTTCTCCACATCTAAATTGCTGACTAAACGATAAAGTCCTGTGTTTAACTGATGTGGATCACTGTTGTACCTCATTGCTCTCTGAACCAGAAAACACGTTTTCATTATTTTCATTATTAATTTGTATTATGATTATTATGATTGTGATGATTATTATTATTATTAAAATTGTAAAAATCCGTTAGGAAAAAAGGGAGAAAAAAAGTAAAGTAGCAATGCATGTAAAAAATGTTCAACGGTGATTTTTTTTTTTTCTTCTTTTAAGCCTTCCAGTAGAGAGACTGGTTCTTACAGCTCCAGGTGGACCCTCATTTTAACACGTCTAGGATTTTAATTAACACATTTATGATTTTAGGATCTGCTATGCGGCTTAAAATTGTGACTATGATTATTATTGTGGCGGTGGTGTTTTTAATTTAAATAATAGGTATATTTTATTTAAATTGTTGGGGGGGGATTTATGCAAATTAACCATTTTAAACATCCGAATGGTTATGTATCAGTTAAGGCCTGGTCGAGTGGATCATTGGATCCGAGGTCTAAAAATATATTGCGACGAAAATTAACAAAAAACTTATAAGATCCGGGATGAAGGCGGGAAAGGGAAACTGTCTCCACATATCCCACCCCACCCCCCTCTCTCCCGCTGACATTGCTGGAGGAGAAGGGGAGTACTAATGCATCTGTCAGGATAATAAGCTGAGAATAACATCTCCACACTGAGCACTGGCAAAAGAGTCGGCCCCAGGACATTTCTTTAAACTCACACGCCCCAAACGAGCTGTGTAGCCCCCAGGCCAGAGGACAGCAAGCGCCACAACACTAGGCTTGTCCCATAAAACTGTCCCAAGGCCTCTGCTGTACCTCAGCATCCACCTGTGAGGCTTGTCCCCAAACCTGTACCACAGCTCAATACTGTCCTTCAGCATCCATTTGCGAGGCTTGTCCTCCAAATCTGTTATACAGCCCTCTGCTCTTCCTCAGAATTCAGCTGTGAAGCTTGTCCCCAAACCTGTCCCTCAGCATCCATTTGCGAGGCTTGCCCCCCAAACCTGTACCACAGACCTCTGCTGTTCCTCAGCATTCACCTGCGAGGCTTGTGCCCAAACCTGTCTCTCAGCATCCACCTGTGAGGCATGTCTCCCAAACCTGTCCCTCAGCATCCACCTGCAAGGCTTGTCCCTCAAACCTGTCTCACAGCCCTCTGCTGTCCCTCAGCATCCACCTGCAAGGCTTGTCCCACAAACCTGTACCACAGCCCTCTGTTGTCCCTCAGCATCCACCTGCGAGGCTTGTCCCACAGACCTGTACCACAGCCCTCTGCTGTCCCTCAGCATGCACCTGCGAGGCTTGTCCCACAAACCTGTACCACAGCCCTCTGGTGTACTTCAGTACCCACCTGGCCCACAACGCGCCCGACCAGGCTGCTTTATGTGGAAACAGCTGTAAAAGAAGCTTCCTTTCCTAACCCGAAGCGTCTGACACGTGTTTGGGTCAACTGGACCAGCATATCAGTCCAGATCAAGCAGAAAGGACAGGAAAGTAAGTTTCTCTCAAATATTCGCACTCAGGCATGCACGTGTCTTCCAGACGCCACAAGTCTGCATCAAGCAAACCTGAAGAAAAAAAAAATGCAAAGGTTTTTCTTTATATTAAAAAAAACAGTGTCGGCCATGGCATTGCCTTTGGAAAGATGCAAAGTGTCTAATTTTAATATATTTTAAAAATCTATGTTTTCAGTGAGTTATGGAATTTCTCTCGCCGATCTGTGCGAGTGTTTTGCTTGTTTGACACGGTGCACTTTACTGTGAAAGTCAGCGCTGGGTGAACACACACACACACACACACACACGTAAGAGGAAAATAAAAACAAGCTAAAAGCCTTTGATAAACTGCACGCTCAGTGGTCAGAGTGTGTGTTTATTCGGAGCAATAAACACTGCTGGTGGTGCTTTAGAGAGTTTTAAAAGGGACCAAAAAAGGAGCGAGCTACGACCGGACTCATCCACGTTCTGTCGAGAGTGTGCGTTAGGGCTGGCGGATGCGCTGCAGGTGGTCGCGAGTTGTTTTCTGGATAAACTGAACAGTTTGCTGCCACGAAGCAGCCAGTGTGGGACTGATCCACATGAGGGATTCAATGCTGGATACAAAATTGCTTATCTAACAAATTAAGACCCCCCCCTCTTCTCGGAACGTGTGTGTGTGTGGGTCTGACACTTGCCTCGCGTTCGTGCAGTCGTTGTAAAGCGCCTCGAAGTCTTTGCGGCTGATAAGCTTGCAGCGGTTCACGCCGGGCTGGATGGCGCCGAGTCCGCGCAGGATCCGGACCTGCTCTACCGTACACACCACTGGGCATATGTCCAGCCTCTTCAGCTTGGTGTACACAGTGTGCAGGCCGCCCACCAGGTGCTTGAGGAAGAGGTCGAAAACCTGCGGCAGGCAGATCAGTTCCTGGCCGTCCACGGTGAACGAGGCCACCTTGACCCCGTGCACCTCCACCATCTTGCACTCGTTGTTGCTGCTGCTGTTGCTGCTGCCGCCGCCGCCGCCGCCACCTCCTCCTCCTCCTCCTCCTCCACCGCCGCCGCCGCTGATGAAGGAGTTGATCATGCTGGTGGTGAGGCGCGGGGACTCGGCCGGGCTGGAGTAGAGCGGGTCAGGACGAAAAAGGCTACCTGCGCCTGGAGTCGAAGTCGGCGAGAGCACCGGCGGAGTCGCTGACACTGCCATCCTACTCTCGTCAAGTTTCCTCCTCTTCTTTCTTCTTTCTTCTCTCGTTTTCTTTCTATCTCATGCGATCGAGCTGCGGGCTGGAGGTAAGGTGGGCACCGGGCTGCTGGCCTGCCGTCCTCGCAAGCGGGATGGTTACAATGAGCAGCTCAGCACTCGGCGCTTCAATTAGCCAGCCCCCCTGGCAGAGGAGTGACAGCCCTCTCCTCCAACAAGCAGCTTCAACAGCGCACGCCCTGCCGTCCCATTGGTGCTCCGCCTGCCAGCGCGAGGGCTCTTTCTAACTTTCATTGAACAGAAGTTTCGGGAGGCAGAATCGCTTCAACTTCTGCAAACTCGCCTGAAAAAAAGTCAGGAATTCACTTGTCTGTAGATACTTTTCCACTTCTACCAAGGGTATCCTCTCAACACAATCCTGCTAATTTCAGCTCCTGGGAATGACTGTATATAGTCTGTACATGAAGTATATCGGCACAACGGATATACTGCATTGATTTTATTTAAGATATTTCAAGAAATGCCAATAGTCCAAATCACTTTCTGTTTAGCTACTGTCCATAAAGTGAAGCTGAGTACCCCTCATCTTTATGATGAATGAGATAAATAGTGGGAATCACTCTGAGAACACATGTTCTGAGCAAGGATATCTCCATTTAGCAATCAATCTGAAGTGGAAGTCTTTTAGGCAGTGGGTGGAAAACGGAGTACCTGGAGGAAACAAAGACAAGGAGGGAGGGCATGCAAAATCCACACAGAAAGAGAATCAGTAGCTACAAATTGGTTCATATGGGCTAAATGGTTGATCACAAATAAATATGTGACAAATATTTATGGAAAGAAGTGTGTTACATATATTAATTATGTGCCAGTTATGTGCACATGTTGGTAAGCCATTATAACACAACTGGAAAACAACAAAAAAAGTATGTAACATTTTATACAAAATCCCATCATGCCTGTCAGAATGCTGGCATTAAGTATTTAGATTTGGTTTGTAATCAGACCACTCAAGAGTTCTTATGCCATCACATTTAAAATAAATTTATCGATGCCATTTATTTGATGTCTCTGTAGCTTGCATAACTATACCTGTTGATAACAGGTGTTCTGACCCTTTAAATTACTGCAGCTTTAGTTTAGCACCCACCCTGCAGTTCACAGAAATATAAAGAAAGAAAGAAAAAAGCAAGCATACAATGCCTTTTTTGTGTTTGAAACAGTGTCTATAAAATAACATGTTCATATAAATTTAGTGAAGTGAAAACTTGTTATATTAATTTGTCACAGGTCCAAAGAGGCATAAGTGTTCCTGTGAGTTACGGTATGGGTTCCTAATCCTTTTTAGTACTTATTTTTACTCGCTTCACTTTAGAGTGCCCTTTGCTAGACAAGGTCTTGGATTATGTAAAAAGGAGGCCCTATGTATTGTAGGCCTTTAAATGGATTTTAAAGTGAGTAATATGTTTGAATTGTTTTTGAGTAGAAAGCTACCACTGTGAGTCAGTAATGCCATTTCACTCTTTTTCTGGTAGAATTTAATCCAATGATACTTCTTAGTTATATAAAATGACAAATACCCTTATTACATAGGAATTTCATGACTTCAGAAAATGTCAGTGTTTACTACTTTAACGGGTTTTCTGTTTTTTGCAATGTTCAAGACTGAAGGTGTGACACTTGTTCAGTTACACTTCAATGGGATTCCCAGATGTAGTGACGAAGTGCTTCAAATTAATCATGCCCCCAGTTTGAATAGAAAATTAGGGAATAAAGTTTATAGTCTTCATTTTCAACAAGAAGATCAAACTTCTTGTCTTATGAGGTCTTATGAGTCCTTACACCACCCATTTAAATATATGTTTCTGCATCTAGAGTTCTATTATAGTAAAAAGGAGCTTAGCAAGACATGTGGAGCAACTATGTGGCTCACTTGACCAAGGGTTGTTTGAAACAAATGACTTCAGCAACAGCATAAAATTATTCCTCCCTGTAATTTCCACAGATACCCTCAAGTACAGTGTCTCCCGTGATATGTTAGGCCAGAGGATCAACAATAACTGCAGCACAAGCATTGTAAATTGTCCCAGAAGTCCATGATTTTTTTATAATCTATAGGACAGCATATTATAGTTTATCATCTGTTATTCCAACAGATGCTTCGTTGTGAAAAAGCAGAACAGCATATTCATGCTCAAAGGCTGCATTTTGAAACCCATTGTAAATTGTGCAGTGGAAAAAATTAATCACCCAAACATTGTAATATCTCTGTCTACTTAACTGTATCATTACACCTGAAAATGTCAAGCAAATAATATACAAGGAGTTGTTTAATAACGTTAATGCTTGTCTGTTATAGGATTCTTTACCAAAACTTTATGACATGTTTTTGTTTTTGGAATTGATGTGAAATGCAAATTAATTTTCTTGCACTGCCACATGCCACATGTATAAATGTTTACTGCTTATAAACTGTGTCCTTTCTGAATATATATATTATGAGCATTGCCTTTAATATTTATTAAAGTGGTTACTTTGGGACCATCTTGTCAATATTATGTACATCAGTATAATGTCAGTGTATTAGTACTACTTTGATTTTGAATGCAGGACCAAATAGTCATGATTATACAATATTCCACTATCATCACTGCTCAAATTAAAGTAATCTGGTAATAAAACAATTGTTATCCCTCCTGCAGATGCACAATATCAGCTCTTTAATGTAGTAATTAGAGGCTTTTTGTCCAAACTGATTGACCCCATACCAGCAACATTCTAAAATGAAAGAAAGTCAGAAATGTTCATATGGTTGCTGATCTAATTGAGAGTGTTATGTTAACATAGAAAGAATGAAAAAAGAAACATTTTCTCCATGGGTCACGGACATTTGGACCCTGCTGGAAATTATTATATATTATATTATGAAAGAGTGTTACCACATTCAGTGAATTAAAGGGAAGTATCAGTGAACTCACATGAATTTCAGGGAAGATAAGCAATACTTGCTGAGTGTCTTCTATAGGTGTTATATGTAATAGTTGGGTTATAGACCTTCAATATAGATTTAAAGATCACTTAGTCAAACAAATTAGCAACTTCCGAATTAAAATCTTTATACAGGATCAAAAAAAGTTGCTGTAAAATTAATACAGGAAACTGCTTAACCTTTGAGCTTGAGCAAGTTCTTACAGGAAGATTAATATTGTAATGAGTACCTAAATGCCATGCAAATTTCTGCCGAGAAGCTTCAGAAATTAAAAAGCTAGGTGGCAATCTGGAAAATTAGAGACATTTTTTACCTGGGTTTTCAATTGCACCTTGTCCCCTTTAGCCTCATATTTAATTTTAATGGGTGGCTGATTACCATGTCTGGCTCTGCAGTGAAACATGTGCACCGCCTTCTCCACCCATCCCTAAAACACTGCCTGAAAGTTTCCTTATCTATATGTAGTCCTCCTCATTGCACATGCGTTCATTTTTGATGTATGTGATTATATGGCATTATAATTTTACCTTTTCAGCAAAACTATAGAACAACTCTTGAATACACTCTCAGCAGAAATTGTCTGCATATTAATTCTATAATCCATCTATTTAAAGAAAACATACCAACAAGGCTGCTTGGTTGGAAATCAAACCCAGAACATTCTTAATTTAAGGGGACAGTGATGACCACTTGACTATTGTAATGCCCTAAATTTATTGATGCCATGTCAAGTACATTTGAGGTTAAACAATAATTTGGTGTTTTATAGAAGATTTCAAATGGAGAGTGTCTTATGTATACACCAAAATGGTGTCTAAGTAAGGTTATGTAGGTTATGGCTTAAAAATATATATTTAAATAGATAGTTTACATAGATACATGGCCAGATGTTTAGCATTAAGAAAAATAACAATAACACTTATTGTGAATTATTGGCAAGTGCACTGGTTCTAGTGTGAGTAAAATCTTAAGGCACTTCTGCCTGTTCAGCTCTAGAGCTAGTCTGCAACTGAACCCCAGTTGAATTAGTCTTAGTTAAAGTTAATGAATTCTGTTCAATAAGCTACATAGGTTCCAGAGTTAACAGGGTGTATCTCACTCTCTACAACCTAACAACCTAATTTTTAATGTGTTTTTTTATTTTTCAAATGAATTTCTCAATACTTGTATTAAAGATATTATTTATTGAAATTGTATATTTCTGATATTGACTCTTCCATTTTGTGTTTAAAAACAAATTTGCTATGTCTAACACAGATTTATTTCAGTATTCATATTTAATACTCACACACATACACATTCCTACATTCAGCAAGAACAAAAACATTCACTCCAGCTACCTTGCATTCCGAGCACATTTTTGGTTTAAAAAAAAAAAGCTTTATAAAACAGCTTTTTCTCAGTCAAGGGTGAAAGGATCATTTAGAATGCAAAAAAGGGAATGGGGAAGGGAGGGAAGGAAAACCAAAAGGGCAGAGAAAATGAGAAAGAAGCAAAAGTGAACTTGGAAGGTGCTGGTAGTAGCCTGGCTGCTCTTTAATGCTATTAGACCTTCCTGTTGGTGTTATAAAATATTATAAAATAGTATTATATTCTACTTCTACTTATATTATACTATTTTATATAGTATTATAAAATATTACCGCAAGGCCAAGCACAGATCAACAACTCCCCTTGATGTAATGAAAGATTTATTTATTAATGTATGCTTTACTCAAATCAATAACAACAATAAATTGTCACTGATTGTAATTGTTTTTTTCCCAATTTTATTGTCACTGATAATAAATATTCATGCCCATTACAGGTTTTTAAATTCATTACACCTTTCACTTCATTTTCACTCTGTGAAATGTTACATACATCAGCAGTCAAGCAATCCATTTGGGCTGTGACACGTGCCAAAAAAGCACTGCTAGACTCTTCATTTAAGGTAAAATATTGCTCTTTAATACTACTTAAGAATGGACAAGCTTGTTACTTGAGTATGCTCATTGTGCTTAATTCCTCCTAGAAAGCCACCGCAGATGATTTAATAACACTCTCATTGCATTTGCTGCCAAATAAGAGGTGACTTGGCCCTCTGAGTAAGAACTACTACTGCTGCAGCATTGTCCATCAAAGTGAATTAGCTCAAGAGAGTGACAGACGGAGGTTAACCGTTTTAGCCACCTCCACACGAAATGTGTCGTTTCATTTTTCATCTTCTTCATTTGTGCTGTGGTCAGCTTATACTGTGAGAGTGATAGAGACTTATGATAATGGTGAGTGTTTCAAAGGAGGTGGCTGTTTTCTCATGGTTTGCAATGTTGCAAATTGTCTAGTGGCCTGTCAAGGTGACCTCTGGTATCCTCTCATAGTACTGACTTGGTCCTAATCACATGAGTCTATGGAATAAAATATCAGCTAACATTATAGATAATAACATCAGCCATGCAAGCACTCCTGCGTGACTGGTTGACAGAGGAGTCTGTAAATGTGTTTATGGTTGTTGATATAAATTCACCGCCCAGCTCTGAGTAGTTTGTGTGTTTAAGCACGGTTACGCTTTGATAACTAATCTTGAATTTAATTTACATTTATGGTGAGATTTATAACACAATAATGTCCTCATGGATGTTTCATTTGGAGTGTTTATGGGGGCCTTGACAGATGGTGTCATTCTGCATCGCTCTGCCACTGCTCACCTCTTTCCACCAAAGATGGCTCCCCTCAAAAAGAGTTGATTGAGAAATGAAATGAACTGTGAAGTCTCCTTGAATTCCACTTCAAAGTTTCAGCTAAGTGCAGGAAAAAAACTACAGTGGGTGATGATTGACGATTGAAAATATGCCAAACCTTTGAACACAATGTAAAACACTCTCTATTTTTCTACTACATATTTCTTTGTCTGTTGCTGTGCTGTTGTAAAACAAAGTATCAGATATTTTAATAATTATACTGTCTCATCTGAATAATAAGTTCATTAGTATTGTAAAAGCTTTCTTTACTTGACAGGCTCAGGGGAGCAACTGGCCTTAGGGACTTCTGTAGTTTGCCCACTCAGAAGCATTAGCAGGCAACAAAAACACTACATTAGAAATACACTGCAAACACAGAAGCCATGAGTGAGGGCTCTATCGCCGTCAGTTCTTAGAAGTGTGGATCAAAGCTATAGGAATTCACAGAAGACTGTGGCTAAAGGTGTGGGCACTTGGAAGATAAAGACAGCTTGATTCTAACAGAAAGCACTGCGGCAGACTTTGCCTTGAAGCTGCTTTCAAACCTGGCCAGGAAGAACTGCTTCTGAACATGCACAGTGATGGCAAGTGATGAAAATTTCTGGTGAAATCATTTCAATGTGTGTAAGTTTTGCTTTTTCATTTCTCTCTTCCAAAAAGGGGCCATATGCCCCAGAGAACAAGCTAGTGACATAAAGACAGCATCCTTCCATCATAAATGCTGAGGCAAACTCTCTGTTTAAAAGCCTTTCTGGTGTGTTAGACAGGAGAAACCGCAAGCAAAAAAAAAAAAAAAAAAAATAGGAGGGGGCTAGAAAGAAACTCTCTTATTGTATGCCATCTGTTTTGTTTTCCAGTGTTGTTTTAAGTGTGGACAAGATGGGCTTTAAAATAGCAGACTAAAGGAGATCAAATGTCACCCGTTGGATTTCACTTGAACCAATAAACACCTGTCTGCATTTTGGCTCAAGAAAGGAGCATGGATGACACAGGCTGTGATGTCAAAGATGAGAGGGATGATGAAAACAGCGCATCACAGGGTCATTTTGCAGTGGCTCTTTCTATTCAGGCAGATGTATGCTTCATTCTTTGTTTGGCAATGAACTAACTCCAAATAAACTTTCAAGAGCTTCATAATATGAACAAATGATAAAAAAGGTTACTCTCCTTATGTCTATCTTAAGCAATGTGATTATTCAAAGCCTTTGAAGGAAATTAAGCAAGCAGGAGATACATCTGGAAGATGCCAATAGAATTATAAATAAAGAATGAGAAGAGAGACACTGAATAATTATATTATCCAGTAAACCTGGAAAATCAACATAGCCCCATAAATCTCTAATAATAAGCTTGCTGTTTATGGATGTTTGCAAACAACCTGGAAGAAAAGGTTTTTAGACCTTAACTTTAGAACCTCTGTACCAAAAGTATCTGGCAATAACATCAATTAGTAAGAAGAAATGCTGTATAACTACCAGAACTGATGACAACTATGGTAGTACATGAAAATCCATCCATCCATTATCTGCCGCTTGTCCCAAACGGGGTCGCGGGGGAGTGCTGGCGTCCAACCCAGCGCACACAGGGCGAGGACGGGGGACGCACCCTGGACAGGTCGCCAGCCCATCGCAGGGAGGAGCGGGACGGGGACGGCACCTGTACATGAAAATGTATAGCATAAATTCTTTTTAACCCAACCTATTAATTTGGTTATCAGTGCTCATATGGGGTTGAGGACATTCATTAATTCATTTTCCATATCCAGGACCAGGTTGTGGTGGTAGCTGGTTGAGGTTAGCCCAGATGTCCCTTTCCCTGGCCACTTCCTCTGGCTCCACTAGGGGGATCCCGAGGTGCTCCCAGGCCTGCCAAGATTATATAATTAAGCCAGTGTATCCAGGATCTGCCCTGTGGCCTCCTCCCAGTTGGTCATGCCCAAAGCACTTCAACTAGGAGGCATCCCAGTAGAAAGAAGCCAGTTGAGGCCCAGACCACCTCAACTGGCTTCTTTCAATGCGGAGGAGCAGGGCCTCTATTCCGGATGTCTGATTGCTAAGGGTGTGCCTAGCTACCCTGCAGAGGAAACTCTGAAAAGATCAGCTAAACACCCTTTTTACCACACTGGTATGGTACAGTGATTGTATAACTTAACAATAACACACTGAAAGGGTGTGTCCACCATGCATGTCCAGAGCCTTCAGCTTTTCAGGACATATCTCATCCAGTTTCCAGAGCACTACCCAGTGCCCTTAGAAATGTTGGGTACTCTGAGCTGCCTCAACAGAAGTAAGCCCAACTATATCTAGTCTTATCCACTTCCCGCACAAGCTCAGGCCCTGTCCCCCTTTGAGTAGGACTGTTCCACATATCAAAAGCCAGGTTCCATTTTGAAATTCCAGTCCTCAAGGGCCAACAAGCCAACCAGTGTGGCATCACACCTAGCTCCTATTTCTCCTTTCACAGGTGGTGAACCCACAAGAGGGAAGTTCCATGGTTTTTTTTTCAGGAAGAGCCCATGTGACAGGTCCGACTACCAGGTGCTTGCCAACATTCTAGAGCTTCTTATAGGAGCATTATGAATCGCGATTTGTCTGGCTCCTCACAGCTCTGTCTTGCGTGACCCTACCAGGAGCTACATCCAGGGTCATGGACCATTTACATTTACGGAATTTAGCAGACGCTCTCATCCAGAGCGACTTCCATTTCCTAATTACAGGGACAGTCCCCCTGGAGCAATTCAGGGTTAAGGGTCTTGCTCAGGGACCCAGTGGTGGTAGTGCTAGAGGTGGGATTCGAACCTGGGAAGCCATAGGTCCATAGGCAAGCACCACCATCTATAGGCAAAGACCACCGCCACCCTATACCATGAACCATGAACCTCCACCAGGATAAGGTTGCAATTCCAGGAGGACAATGAGGCCAAGTACTCACTTTTGTCTATGTTATTTAATATACTTCATGTATGTGCATATATCACATTTACACACATCTTTTGACATTTGATACAGCAACCCTTAACAAAGAGTTATCTTATCAAAATTCCCTCTGGGAGGATGATCAACACAAAAACAGGAGCTGTATAAAATGGATTCCTATGCCTCAGCCGACAGCAGCAAGAATGAATTTGCCTCATCTGGAATTGTCCAAAACATAAGGATATGAATGATGAAAAGCATAAAGGATTTGATACTCATACAAGTAATACTTGCAACAAAGGTTGCATCAGCCATAAACAATTAAAACTTTGTTGTTTAGAAATTCTGCAAGCTAAAAAACAAAAAACTTCATGGGATCCCGTAAAAGCCATATAAGAATGCTCATAAAAGTCATCTTCCATTAATCATTTCTACTATTTAGCACTTGTCAGCAAACACATTTTATTACAATGTCTCGGCATAAAGGTTAAACCTTTTCAAATGAAATCACAAAGTCCTGTAAATACCACCAAGAAATTTGAGAATGGAGTCAAGCAACACAAACAGTGCTAAGATAAGGTAATTCCTCCATACTTTGCTGCCAGATTAAGAACATCTAACACATCACTATGTAATGTGTAATGGCTGGTTTTGGTGCTGTTATTAGTGTGGGTAAATTACCAAAGGCTAAACAACATAACCTTTAGGAAGTACTCAATATTTTCATGTTTAAACTTTGGATTGCAGAACCACAAGGAGCAGATGTTCTTTTCTGACCAGAAACTAAAGATCGAGAGACAGACTGCCTGTTTTCATGTGAAAGACAGTTAAAAGCTAACCATTGTTCATGTCATGGCTTGTAAAAGCATGAATCAAGGAGGTAGCAATGTAACAAAAATCAACTGTGATCTCTGACTTTGTACCTCAAGTGCAACTCTGATTTCCTAATTTCCCTGGAGAGGAAAAGCAACTGTCCAACACATTAGTCTTTAAAAGGAATTCTGGTTAGTGGTTAGTTGATTCAACCACCTTGAAGTTCCAGGTAAATATTCAGCTAACAGTAGAGTACCTTTAGAGAATATAAGGAAAGGTGTTACAATATGTTTCTAAAATTTTAAAAGTCAACCTTACATTGCACTGGTTGTCCAATATCACATATACATTTTTCACTGGATGCCCTTCCAGACATATTTTAAAGACTCCTTGGAGCAATGTTGGATAAAGAGAAATTGTATAAAGCACTTTCATCATGGAATCAAAGTAAAGAATTGCAACATCTAAGAAGCAAGATAGAAGAATCAAGGAGGTAGCAATGAAAGATATGACATCCACCCCAGGAAAAAGGTGAAGTGAAAGTGACTATCATTGTGAGCAAGGGGGCAGCCATATCGAGACCCCTGGGAGCAGTTATGGGGCAGTATCTTGCTCAAGGGTACCTCAGGGCAGCCTACTGGAACCTACGACTTTCTGATCCTTGGGCCTAGTCCTTAACCACAACAAACTGCTGCCCCACAACAAACACATACAGGGCAGGGGGACTCCAGGGTCAAATTTGACAGATATGGTTTTCTCCAAGATCTCAAGAACACAAATTAGGGGTGGAGGTGGTCTATTTTAGGGTACTTGCCTATGGACCTATGGCTCAAGAGGTCCCAGGTTCAAATCTCACCTCTGGCACTATCACCACTGAGTGCCTGAGCAAGACCCTTGACCCTGAATTGCTCCAGGGAGACAGTCCCTGTAATTAGGACATGGAAGTCACTCTGGATAAGAGCATCTGCTAAATCTGTAAATATAAATGTCAATTTCCTTAATTTACCAGCCACTCCAAATGAAAATCATACCATTTAAGTTCCTCCTCTTGCTTAGTGTCAATTTCTGCAGTCTTTGTGTTCTATATGTTGCTGGCCTCCATCTAAGAAAACTTTTAACACCATTACCAAGGCAAAAAAAAAAAAAAAAAAAAAGGTTCTGTTGGAAACCCTCAATCTAAACACCAAGTAGAAGCTTCAACAAGATGAGGAGCTACTTTCAATTCCCTTGGGCATGTTTTCCATGATGCTCTGGGTAAGTGCTGCCTTAGTGTTTACAGATTAGGCCCCATAATCAGAAGGTTATGGGTCTGAGTCCCAGACCAGTAGATTGCTCTGGAATGCCAGAAAAAAGGTCTCTCCCCAATACTACACAACATTTCTGCCCAGTGCTCCTGGTGGGTGGGTGGGTGAGTGAGTGTGCGTGCGTGTGTGGATAGGTTAAATGTTCACAATGTATGTTTTTTCATGTTACCATTCCTGATAACCACACGGTCAGCTTGGTGAGAATGGTTTCTGCCGCCTCGTCAACACGTCACGACATGCTCGGTCACATGACGGTCAAAGATTCAAGATGGCTGCCGAAAACCTTCCCTCCGAGTTTGATGTTGTCATTTTGGGCACAGGTAGGATAATGTAAAATGAAGATGTGCAGTTTTGTAAAAGCGTATATGTATGTATACAAATCCCACGGCGACCACAAAAAAAAACACCTGTGAAGAGCATGGTTTAAATCAGCTGCGCTGGCTAAGTGTCCCGGAAGCCAAGCACTTCGGCGCTGGTTCTGAGAATTAACGTTATTTCAGTCACATCTGTAACTGCTGCCATATCTGTATGTCGTCGACTAGAGCAAAAACGCAACTAGACAACCACTGCTCCGTATAACTGTCTAAGAATGCGGCATGTCAAGTTGGCTAATGTTGGCTAGTTTCTCTATGCTGTTGCGTCCCAAATCACACACTTTTACACCTTACATCATGCTGACCTGAATGCACTTCGGACGATTGTGTACCATTTCTTTACGTGCTATTTAGTGTGGATTTTGGAACGCAGCCCGTATCTTCATTTCGCTTCTTGGCAACATCAGTTTGATGAACAGAATGATGCCCTTCTTCCATGCTTAGCTTATGTTTTCTGAGACATCCGTGACATCTGTGAGTCAGCGTTTGATTTCACAGTATTAGATAAACATGTTTACACATGCAATTAATGTAAATCTCCGAGGTGAGGATTGAATATCCCCAGTACAGTACTGTCAAAGTATATTAAGCCAAATATATTATATAGTTTGTACGTTTAACAGATCCATGATATCTTTAGTGCTTCATAGACTATGATTCTGTGTGTTTCCTGAATTTACAGTTTAAAGTAGAGGTACAATAAACTCAGCCCAATATTCTATTAATACTGGGTTCACAGTTGAATATCTCCTTGAAGCATAAAATAAGGAAAATGTATGACTTATAGCAATTTTTGTATTAATTAGTATTGTCTGTTTTTGCATTCCCACAATGGGATGCTACATCCATTAAACATAACACCTCCATATATCTTTGTCCATATTTTTATTTTTAACAGAGAATTTATGGGCAATACTTGTCATAATTTTACAAATTATTAAGGAGCAAAGTCATTATGGTGTTGCATGAATAATTTGTGTTGTATTGTGTCTACGTGCTTCATTCATCCACCCATTCCTACAATCTTTCACTTTCATTGCAGTCATGTGTGCTTTAGCCTATCCATGTGCCCATAGAGTGAAAGGTAGAGAAACATCCTGGACTGATGGCTAGTTCATTGTAGAGCTGACACATAGATAAACACACTTACACACAGTCACACCTAGTGAGCAATTTTGCATCAGTCCACCTGAAATGCATGTCTTTGAGCTCTTGGATGAAAACAGAGCACCACTTCTACAATGTATTCAACATAATTTGTCATAGTGATTATTTTTTATTAACAATAAAAATATTTTGAATTGGGACTACACATAAGCCATACTATCTTTTTGAATGTTGAAGCCATTTAGATATGCCTTTCTGTGGTACAATTTTTTTTATATTTAAAAAAAAGAGAGAGAGAATTAGGAATATTAATTCATTGCACTTTGCACAGGATTTTAATCAGCTTTATTCAAACTTCTCTCAAACCTTATGAATGTTGTCTGCTTTTAGTTTGTATTTAAAAAATAAAACAATGCTCTTAGCAATTTCTGAAGTTTAAGCACTTCATTCAATAGGAGTTCTTGCTCTGATTATGCCTTGTCAGTGTCAGATCCTTTTTGTTACATGCATTCAGCAATGCTCATTACTGTGGCTGATCTAGTTTACAAGTTTCACTCACCCTGACCAGACCCAGTTTATTTTACTTTTCACTGCTCCAGAACATAGCCTACTTTGTGCACATTTCCAAAACATTATTCCAAAGTAGCTCACATAAACCTGTCTCTTAATCTTGAGAGGTACACATGGTATTGACTTTGCCTTTGTGACCTGTTTCATCACTTGGTTTTGAATGTAGCCGAAAATGTAGGTTACTATACTCCCTTTTTATAGGAGGTGTCCACTAAGGTAGTGGGGCCCTTTTGATGTTGCTGCCCTCATTCTTTGTAGTGTCCTGATTTGGAGCAAAAGAGTGCACTTATATACAGGCCAGATCCTCAGGACAACACTGGAACCAACAAGAGATTAAGCTGCTCTGTAGTTCTGGGTGCTGTGTTCTTCATTGTACACTGTATGTTTTGAAAGAAAACAGGGAGAAAAGGAAACCTATTGCTATTGCTGAGAGCGACATCTCATAGGGTAATGATTGATTGTGTGCAAATGAATATCTCTGGCCCACTTCTGGTTCCTCTCATGCAAAACTACCAGAGCCAGCTGGTCCCTAAGCTGCCAGTGACACGGGGACATGCACAACCTGGGCTATTTCTGCTCAGACACCATTCCGTGTCAAGGTTGCTCAGACAAGCGTGTTTATCCCAGGTTCTCTAGTTACTCCTGACTTATTTTTTGCTGCTGTATGCAGGTGCAAATGAGAGTATGGACAGGGAGCAGTTGTTAATCAATATGGTTGCCCTCTGATGACATCTGGTAAACCCTTTGACAGGGTGAAAAGCTGTGTTCCTGTTGGTTGCGCCCCGTCAAGTGTTGTACATGCCTGCATCTGACCTGAAGATCTCAAGGGTGAGCATAGTGTGATGCAAGGCATCTAAGGCTGATTCTGTGGACACCTTGGTTTTTGAGAGGCCACAGATGAAATAACGAACACTGAAATTTTTTTTTAACATGTTTGGCCAGGAAAGACACTGTGTGTTTACAACTTTTTAAGACTAGCTGCTAGGATATTAGGATATTGATCAGATCTCATTTTCTCACACAGTATTAAAATTTAAGGTTAGGCTGGTGTGAAGTAATGTGACAATATGGCAGTGCAGTTTATATCTATTTATAATTATATGATGAAATTGCTTCGTAAACAGCCAGTGCCATCAATAACTGACTACAGCATCATGCATCTAATCATACACCCCACACTCATCCTACCTCCCGGCACTCACTAGTAGACTATATATTGAGCTAAGGCTGTGAATACTTGTGTACATGTTTTATTTTGGTTTTATAGTTTTATTTAATTTGCAAAAGTATTAAGCAAACCTTGTTCATGTTGTCATTATGGGGTATTGTGTGTAGAATTTCCAGGTAAAAAATGAGTGTAATCAATTTTGGAATAAGGCTGTAACATGGCCAAATGTGGAAAAAGTGGAGCACTGTGAATACTTTCCAGATGCATCGTAGTAGCCTGTTTCCTGTGGTATCAGGACAGTTTGGTCCACTCTGCTTGATTTCGATTAAAAATATGGATACAGTTGGCTTTTTTTTTGTTTTTTGTTTTGTTTAAAAACATGTATATTGACCTCCTGCTGGATGATGCATTTGAATGGCTAATGAATTTGGTTAATAGATGGCTTGCATAGTTGCACTTATTATTGCTGAATGCTTAAATTACTGATTAATATACATTGAATAGGTTGGTTGTTGTCAACAAAACGCAGTACCACCTGTTCAGCATCTTAACTTTCATAATGTCTAACCCTGAAGCAAGCCAAACCCTTTTAAACGCATTTTGTGCATTTGTCTAAGGGTTACCAGTCATTAGAGGCTGGGTCACATTGTGTAACTGTACAAACATGTATTGGAGAAGAATACTCTAAAACAGCCCTGCCTCCATGTTCACACGCATTGGATTTGCTGGTAGTATGTTTTTGGGCAGATTGTAAACAAATGTTTCATGAAAATAGAATCTCTTGTGACCAAAGTCACATTGTAACTTTATGTGCTGTTTATTATTTACAGCTGATCATTTGTCTTGCCTTCCATAAGGCTGAGCTAGTGCTCTTTTGTCATGGGATTGCTGATTTCTTTATTTTTAATTCGAAGGTAACTTAGGACAGTTCATCTTTTTTTCTTGAATGTTGATTTATATCCAACTGCACCTTGATCCATATCCATGTTTGTTGAGTTTGTTAGATTAAGCCTGTATATGAGCTAGATTACAGACCTTATGATCCAATTTACAGGAGCAAGCATCTCCAGCACCATCAATTAATTTCTACAATGTTTTCAGTTTAAATTAATTAATCTTAAAATAATTGTATTATCTTCTAATAATAAGCACAACATCGCTTTTGGGAGGAAACTTTAATCAGTCCACTGAATTACAGTGTGCCTGAAATACAATCTTTGTACATTCAGTTGTACTGTAAATTTGAACTTTTTTCTTCCTTATAAAAGGATAATAAAATTGTTTTATGTTGTTACATGTTATGTTGTAAAATTGAATAAATACACTTTCAAGAAGAGTAATTTGTTGCACTTACATGTTAATTAGCTCCAAGTACCAAGCAAATGTAATAAATTTGTTGAAGTAGCTTCTGAATGTTTCTAACAAGAAAAACAGTTAGTGATGTGGTAAAATAATCTTGATGAGTTAATTTGTTTAGTATTTTCTTTTTAGTTTTAATTGTAAACAGGAGATCTACAGATGATCATAAAACAATTTTAAAAGATTGTAAGGCTCTTCTTTCAGCTGCTTCCAGTTAGGAGTAGACACAGCGAATCAACAGTTCTTCTGTTTGTTATGAGGATAATGTTTTGGGATTATCTTATTGAGAAAATCCTTTACACTGCACACAACATGTCCTGGTTGTTCTTTGGTTTGTCAGATCATGGGGGGAAAAAAGCTATGATTTACTTATTTCAGTATTTCAAAAACACCACTTTTATTATTTCTAATGTTATCATTTATTCATCATGAGGTTGCTTTCAGAGGTGATCATTTTACCAGTGAAATTGGAGAAATTTGAATTAATTTCTACACCTTAAATGATGCAGTAGCTACTTTTAAGTAGCTTCTGTTCAACAGCAGACATTAAAAAAAATTATTTACAGTTGAAGCTTTGCAGCTGCACTATAAAGGAGGCTTATTATGCTTTTCTGAGTTGCTTTTTGTATAGTGTGTTACCAAAATAAACTATTAATACGTAAGAGTAGTGCTCTGTGTCACAAAAAAGCATGCAGAGCTTGAATTTACATTTAAATATGTATACTCGTATCAGCCTCACAATTTAAAATGGCTTTCAGGTGATAATGATTGTGTTGTAAAAGTGACACATGTTTTATTTATTAGGCTGCAAGTGAACATTCAGAGAAATACTAAGCAGCAGCTCTTTTTGAGTGTTCCTGGTAACAAATGCATGGATAGAAAAAGCAGGTCTGTTTGGACTAATTCCTGGATTAAGAAGAGCTGTTCTAGCACATACTGCTAAAAAAGTTAATGCTAGCTGTTATTGAAAATTGTCAGCACACAACACACCTATGAAAAGGTGCATGTGAAGATGATAGCCACAGGCCTATCAAGACCTTTACCACCACTGAAAGTAACTATATTGTACATGTAAGAAAGAGATTGCACTAGGATGCGATACGGAAACCAAAAGAGGCAGTATACTCTGGGCAATGTTCTACTGGAAAATCTTGGGTTCTGGCATTCATTTGGATGTTACTTTGGCACTTGCTGCATTTCTAAGCATTGTGACTCTTCAGTATATTCCTTTTCGGTTAATCAGTTTTTTTAATTGGCTACTTTCAGCAGGATAATGCATTTTACAACATCTAAATACCGTGACAAGAACTTGTAAGATTTTTCCTCGGCCTTCGGAATTGAAAGACAACAGCCTTGGGGATGTACTGGGTAAACTAGTCCAACCCATGAAGTCCCCACTTCACAAGTTAAAGGACTGCTAATGTGTAGGTTCCATATGCTAACTATTTTGCAGATGTTTTTAATGAAGAAGAAGAGTTAGAGAGCTGTGTAGATGACACAGGATCTACAAGACATTGGGCTGGTACTTATACAAATATATACAACAATCAGCCATGTTTGTATAATTACCAGCTCTATGTCTTATAGACCCTGTGTCATCTACACAGTTCTAGAAATCTTCCATCTTCTCTTCCGGCTACTCCTGTTTAGGGGTTGCCACAGCAGATCGACCGTCTCCATGTTTTCCAGTCCTCTGCATCTTCCTCCTTCAAACCTACCACCTGCATGTCCTCTCTCACAACATCCATGAACTTCCTCTTCTCTTTCCTTGCAGCTCCATCCTCAACATCCTCCTCCCAATATAATCCTTGACTCTCCTCTAGACATGTCCAAACCAACGCAACCTTGCTTTTACAACTTTGTCTCTAAAACGCCAAACCTGAGCTGTCCCTCTAATATACTAATTCCTAATCCTGTCCATCCTTGTCACACCCAACGAAAATCTCAGCATCTTTAACTCTGACACCTCTAGTTCTGCCTCCTGTCTTTTCATCAGTGCCATTGTCTCCAACCTGTACAACATAGCTGGTTTCACTACTGTTTTGTAAACCTTCCCTTTTACTCTCTTCTCCACCCATTACAACCTGCCTGTGCTCTCTTCTTCTCCTCTCTTCCACACTCGCCATTACTTTGAACTGTTGATCCCAAGTATTTACATTCCTCCACCTTTGTCACCTCAACTCCCTCCATCTTAACCACTTCACTTTTCTTCTCTTTTGTTCACACTCATGTATTCTGTCTTTGTCCTACTCACTTTCATTCCTTTCCTTTCTAGAGCATATCTTCATCTCTCCAGGTTCTCCTCAAGCTGGTCCCTACTCTCGGTACAGATCACAATATCATCAGCAAACTTCATCTTCCACAGGGACTCCTGTCTAACCTCGTCCGTCAGACTGTCCACTATTGCAAACAAGAATGGGCTCAGCGCTGATCCTTGATGTAAACCAAACTCTACCTTAAATACATCCTATCACTCCTACTGCAGATCTCACCACTATCACACTACCCTCATGCATATCCTGAACTACTCTCACATACTTCTCTGTAACACCGGACTTCCTCATACAAAACCACTCACTAGGCATCCTATCATATGCTTTCTCCAAGTCCACAAAGGCACAGTGCAGCTCCTTCTGACCTTCTCTGTACTTCCATCAACACCCTCAGAGCAAACATTGCATCTGTAGTGCTTTTTCTCGACATGAAACCATACTGCTGTTCACTAATCATCACCTCTTTTCTTAAACTAACTTCCACTATCTCCCATAACTTCATACTGTGGCTGATCAACTTTATCCCTCTATAGTTACTACAGCTCTGTGCATCACCCTTACTCTTGAAAATCTGCTCAACACGCTCTGTTCACTTGTGAGTACATTTCCGTTTCTATCCTTAATCGACCTGATCTGCTGTACATCTTTCCCAGCTCTGTCTCTCTGTCAATTGGTATTGGTAATTTTCTCCCTCCTTGTTGTCCAGCCTCTCATACAATTCACCAAACACCTTATATTTAGCCTTCTGCACTGCTTTTTTCACCCTGTGCTCCCTGTACTCCTGTCTACTTTCTTCATCTCTCTGACTATCCCACTTCTTCGCCTGCCTCTTCTTCTGTATGCACTTCCGTACTTCTTGGTTCCACCACCAAGTTTCCTGATCCTCCTTCTTTCTTCCAGATGTCACACCAAGTACCTTTCTAGCTGTCTGCCTTACCACTTCTGCAGTAGTTTCCCAGTAATCCGGTTGCTTTTCAACACCTCCCAATGCACGTGTTAACTCCTGCCTAAATTCCATCTTGCAGTCCTCCTTCTTCAGCTTCCACCACTTGATCCTCAACTCTGGCCTCACATCCTACAGACCACCATCCTATGCGGTTAAGCTGCACTCTCCCCTGTCACTACTTTGAAGTCTCCAATCTCCTTCAGACTTGCCCTTCTGCAAAGGCTATAATCCACCTGTGTGCATCTTCCACTCTTATACGTCACCCTGTGCTTCTCCTTCTTCTTAAAATAAGTATTAACTACTGACATTTCCATCCTTTTTGCAAAATCTGCAATCATTGTAAAACAATTTAAACCCTCCTCAAATAAACCTGGCCTTATTACCCCTCCATCTAGTCTCTTGCACATACAAAATATCAACATTCCTTCTCTCCATCTTATCAGTTAATTCTCTACCTTTTCCAGTCATGCTGCCAACTTTCCTATTTGGCCTACCTTCCACTCTCCACCACTTCACTCCTGCTGCCTCAAGACATGCTTTCCTCCTTTTCCTAATGTAACCCTCCCCATTTATCTGGGCTTCAGACCGGCATGAAGAAATACAGTGGCTTGTGCATCCCTAGTGGCTGCATAGAACATTAACTCCAAACAAAGAGATTTTGCTGTGGTATCTGGCATAAAACACTTAAGCATCAGATTCTTTTATTTGAGGAGATTATGAATGTTTTTAGTTACCAGAAATCATTTGGCATTCACTATTTTTACTCTGCATCTTTTTTGGGCATGAAAATGGTTACTTCTTGAATGTTGGTCCATGATCCATGACCAAGATGCAAAATTAGTTTCTCAAAAACAGCTATACTCACTTCTTACTACTAATAATGGTGCAATGATGGAAAGCCAACTGTGTCACTAGGCAATTGCGTTATTGTATGTATTCATCTTGACTGGACCTCTAGTGCTTGTGGTTTGCCTCTGTTAGCAGTTGTTGGCTGTTGGAGTATGCTTATAGATAGGCTGTTCTTTGCTTTTTTTTTTTTTTCTCTTGAGGTGACTGATTTGTAACAGTCCTCTGAATATAAGTGCAGAACTGCTTTCTTAATAGCATGAAAACTGACATACTCTATGAACAGTACAGACATTGCCAATGGTCTAAGATCTAATCATCTGGCTCTCATATTTGGCCCTAGTCAAAATTGTTCAGATCTGATTGCTTGCACATTTTCCTCCTGACAATCCCTTAACTCCAAGAACTGTATGTGCTGTCTATATACAGTCTCCTCCTAAAGTATTGGAGCAGCAATGGTAATTTGCTTTTTTATGCAGTCAAAGCATTTGGGTTTAAGACAAAAGGGTAATGTGAGATCAGATTTTCAGCTTAGTATTTACACGGAGATATCTAGATTTTAAAAATACCAGTTTATCGAGTGAACACCACCACTGGAATTCATTTTTTTAATTTAAATTCATGAAAGTAATTAATATATTACTATATATACCTTATATATATACCTTAAAGTTCCCTTCATTCTTCACTACATGAGATGAGTTGCACACATGGTTTAGCTCAGCTGTTATGGCCTGTATATTTCAGCTATTGTAGTTTTCTTCAAACAATGGATTGTGATACCTCCACTCCTGCCCTCTTGAAGTTGTGCGTAATGTGACTAACTGATGTGTTGGGGTTTATTATCACTAATATTTGTCTGTCATCATCTGTTGTTGTTTTCTCTGGTAGTAGTGGTGATGGTGGTCTAGTAGTTGGATACTCACCTTTGGACCAAGAGGTCACTGGTTCAAATCACACCTCCAGCACTACTACCATAGCGTTTCTGAGTAAGATCCTTACTCAGAGAGACTGTCCCTATAATTTGGATAAGGATTTTATTTGGGAATCTTCTTCTTCTTCTTTTTCTTTCGGCTGCTCCCGTTTAGGGGTCGCCACAGCGGATCAACTGTCTCCATTTCTTCCTGTCTTTTGCATCTTCCTGCTTCAAACCGACCACCTGCATGTCCTCTCTCACCACATCCATAAACCTCCTCTTTGGTCTTCCCCTTCTCCTCTTTCCTGGCAGCTCCATCTTCAACATCCTCCTTCCAATATATTCCTCATCTCTTCTCTGGACATGTCCAAACCAACGCAACCTTGCTTCTCTAACCTTGTCTCCAAGACGTCTAACCTGAGCTGTCCCTCTAATATACTCATTTCTAATCCTGTCCATCCTCTTCACACCCAATGAAAATCTCAGCATCTTTAACTCTGACACCTCCAGCTCCGCCTCCTGCCTTTTCGTCAGTGCCACTGTCTCCAACCCATACAACATAGCTGGTCTCACTACTGTCCTGTAAACCTTCCCTTTTACTCTAGCTGGTACGCATCTGTCACAAATCACTCCAGCCACTCTTCTCCACCCATTCCAACCAGCCTGCACTCTCCTCTTCACCTCTCTTCCACACTCGCCATTACACTGAACTGTTGATCCCAAGTATTTAAACTCCTCCACCTTTGTTACCTCCACTCCCTGCATCCTAACCACGCCACTTTCCTCCCTTTCATTCACACTCATGTATTCTGTCTTTGCCCTACTCACTTTCATTGCTCTCCTCTCAAGAGCATATCTCCATCTCTCCAGGTTCTCCTCAAGCTGCTCCCTACTCTCACTACAGATCACAATATCATCAGCAAACATCATCGTCCACGGAGACTCCTGTCTAACCTCGTCCGTCAACCTGTCCATTACTATTGCAAACAAGAATGGGCTCAGTGCTGATCCTTGATGTAATCCAACCTCTACCTTAAATGCATCCGTTACTCCCACTGCAGATCTCACCACTGTTACACTGTCATCATACATATCCTGAACTACTCTCACATACTTCTCTGTAACACCAGACTTCCTCATACAAAACCACAACTCCTCTCTAGGCACCCTGTCATATGCTTTCTCCAAATCCACAAAGGCACAATGCATCTCCTTCTGACCTTCTCTGTACTTCTCCATCAACACCCTCAGAGCAAACATTGCATCTGTGGTGTACTTTCTCGGCATAAAACCATACTGATGTTCACTGATCCTCACCTCTTTTCTTAACCGAGCTTCCACTACTCTTTCCCATAACTTCATGGTGTGGCTGATCAACTTTATCCCTCTATAGTTACTACAGCTCTGTGCATCACCCTTATTCTTGAAGATCGGTACCAGTACACTTCGTCTCCACTCCTCAGGCATCTTCTCACTTGCCAAGATTGTGTTAAACAATCTGGTCAGAAACTCAACTGCCATCTCCCCTAAACATCTCCATGCTTCCACTGGTATGTCATCCGGTCCAACAGCCTTTCCATTCTTCATCCTCTTCATCGCTGCCCTTACTTCCATCTTGTTTATTTGCTGCACTTCCTGGTTAACTCTTCTCACATCATCCAGTCTTCTCTCTCTCTCATTTTCTTCATTCATCAGCTCCTCAAAGTATTCCTTCCATCTGCTCAACACGCTCTGTTCACCTGTGAGTACGTTACCATTTCTATCTTTAATCGCCCTGACCTGTAGCACATCTTTCCCAGATCTGTCTCTCTGTCTAGCCAATCGGTAAAGGTCCTTTTCTCCCTCTTTACTGTCCAACCTCTCATACAATTCACCAAACACCTTATCTTTGGCCTTCACCACTGCTTTCTTCGCCCTGCGGTTCATCTCCTTGTACACCTGTCTACTTTCTTCATCTCTCTGACTGTCCCATGTCTTCTTTGCCTCCCTCTTCTTTTGAATACACTCCTGGACTTCTTGGTTCCACCACCAGGTTTCCTTATCCTCTTTCTTCCTTCCGGATGTCACACCAAGTACATTTCTAGCCGTCTGCCTTATCACTTCTGCAGTAGTTTCCCAGCAATCTGGTAGCTCTTCAACACCTCCCAGTGCCCGTGTTAACTCCTGCCTGAATTCCACCTTACAGTCCTCCTCCTTCAGCTTCCACCACTTGATCCTCGACTCTGCCCTCACTTTCCTCCTCTTCTTGACCTCCAAGGTCCACCATCCTATGCTGTTTAGCTACACTCTCCCCTGTCACTACTTTGCAGTCTCTGATCTCTTTCAAACTGACCCTCCTGCAAAGAATATAATCCACCTGTGAGCATCTTCCTCCACTCTTATACGTCACCCTGTGCTCCTCCCTCTTCTTAAAATAAGTATTAACTACAGCCATTTCCATCCTTTTTGCAAAATCAACAACCATCTGACCTTCAGCATTCCTCTCCTTGAGACCATGCCTACCCATCACCTCCTCATCACCTCTGTTCCCTTCACCAACATGACCATTAAAATCTGCACCAATCACCACTCTCTCTCCCCTGGGTACACTCTCTATCACTTCATCTAACTCACTCCAGAATTTTTCCTTCTCTTTCATCTTACAACCAACTTGTGGAGCATAAGCACTAACAACATTCATTATCACACCTTCAACTTCCAGCTTCAAACTCATCACCCTCCCTGACACCCTCTTCACTTCCAAAACACTCTCCACATACTCTTCCTTCAGGATAACACCTACTCCATTCCTCCTTCTATCCACACCATGGTAGAACAGTTTAAACCCCCCTCCAATACACCTGGCCTTACTACCCTTCCATCTAGTCTCTTGCACACACAAAATGTCAACCTTCCTTCTCTCCATCATATCAGCTAATTCTCTACCTTTACCAGTCATGCTGCCAACATTCAAAGTCCCTACCCTCACTTCCACTCTCCTCTCCTTCTTTCTCTCCTTCTCCCTCTGGACATGCCTTCTTCTTCTTTGGCCAACAGTAGTCCAATTTCCACCAGCACCCTGTAGGCTAACAGCACTGATGGCGGTCGTTGTTAACCCGGGCCTCGACCGATCCGGTATGGAATTCTGTATCGTTGTCCGCATATTGACTTGGCAAAGTTTTACACCGGATGCCCTTCCTGACGTAACCCTCCTCATTTACCCGGGCTTGGGACCGGCACGAAGAAATACACTGGCTTGTGCATCCCTAGTGGCTGGGTTAACGATTTTATTTGGGAATAAATTAGGAAATTCATTCAGGATAAGAGTGTTTGCAACATGCCATTAATGTAAATGTTAACCAAACAATTAGGTGTCTGTAGCTTACCAGCTGTTTCCTTTTTTTTTTTAAGGATATTCCAAATAGTTGTAATTGTTGTGCCCAATGTTTGTTAAATTTTCACTCTTTTCTCAATTTAGTCATACTTTTCCCCATAAACAGCTCTTTAGTCTTCATGTTGTTTTTAACAACAAATACGGTGAAATGCAATGCTGCAACCAAGACTAGATCTCAAGAGCTATTTGGAATCTAAACGTTCATTCTAACAGCTGTGTAACAACAGGTCAGACACAAAATGTGCCCTAAGTGAATTATTATTTTAGGTAAAAACAAAAGAATTAAGACTTTAATAAGCAGCACCTTGGGATGAGCCACAAAGCTGTATTGTGAATTATATTCTGCTTTTTCGGGGACCGTGATTTCATTTGAGGATGTTCTGCAGCTGACCTCTACCACCCACAAATCTAGGTGAAGGAGCAGAAGAGGCTGCTGACTGGGTGTGAGAAGGAGATGGATAGGTGGATAGGGGGACGGGTGACAGAAAGAGGAGGAGTGTTGGGGAAGTGGCTTCCCATGCTTTTCTCTTTCTCCTTCTCCCTTTCTCTCTTCCAGCCCTGACTATAAATAAAACACAAAATGACTTTTAAGGTGCAGAGATAGAATCCATTTTGGAATGTTCTCTGAAATGAAGAGTGATTTATGATTTCATACAGTTCCCGTTGAAAGCATTTCAGGCTTTGCTCGGTCATCAAAGTCCTGCCGGGCCCAATCTATTATTTATCGCTGAGCATGTCTATGTGGCACCAGTGCTTTATGGCAGGTAATGTTTGTCTTTAGCAAACATGATGTGGAAAAATCAATACCGGAAAGGATAAATGGCATTCAAAGATGGCAGCAATAGTTATTTACACTTTTTAAAAACATCTTTAGCATTGTCTCGACAGACAGAAACAACCTAGCTTTTCCAACAAATAGGTTATTCAGATGGTTCTTGTTTGAATTAACAAATGATTAGAAATGAATAAAAGCTTTCTTTGTTGGCCTAAATTATGTAGGTAGTGTTAGAGAATGTGTTTTAATCATATTAAATCAAATCTGTTGTGGATGAATATTTTATGGTTAGCCTTGACTTTTCAGAGCTGTTGAAGTGTAAACTGTATTAATAGTTGAACATCATAACTTGTGTATACTTTTGCGCCAATAGTTATGCAACTTTTAATAGCAACAGTCAGAGGCAAAATGTGAAAACACTGTTTTTCTTTGCTTTTCAGCTGTGGTTTTTTAGCCTTGTGTGAAATGGTAGGTGTCTGGCAAGCTATAACCTGCTTGTGGGGGATTCTCCATCAGTTAAATGACCAGGGCTGAGAAAGATGCGGTGGGCTGCTAGGTCTGCTTGGAATAAATCACTTTTCCATTGTGTGTGTGAGACGGGACAGTGCAAGGCCAGATGAAGAAGAAGAAAGATGGAGGGACAAGCACGCTTCAGCGACTTAATGGAGTTGTTTTCAACTCTAGCACTCCTCATTCTTGCTCACATGGACCCCACACATTCCATGTACCATTTACTACTACTTTTTACAGTATGTAAACTGGAGTACGTGATATGTGGCCTAGTAAATATAAGTAAAAATACCTAGAACCTAAAACCTATTAATTAATTTGTCCATAAAGGTTTTAATGCAATTTAATTTGTTTTATGTAAATTTAAAGTGAACTTGAATGAAAAGATTATACAGTATTCTTCTTCTTTCGGCTGCTTCCGTTTAGGAGTCGCCACAGCAGATCATCTGTTTACGCTTTTGGTCCTTGCAGTCCCTTGCTTCCAGATAACATAACTTTATCTTGGAAATGAATGCAATGGTTTTGGGGAGCAGGATTTGGTTCATTTTCTACTGTCTCTCATTCCTCTACACCACACACTCTGTTGGTTTTCTTAATACTACTACTAAATTTTTTTATTCACCTTGCCAGAATGTTAGAATGTTCTTGTGCATTCCTGACCATTTTTAAAGTTAGAGATGTATAAGTAACATTTCATGTTTGCTATAATTTTTATATATATACAGTAAGTTTTAGACAGATGTAGAAAAAATGCTGTAAACAAAGAATGCTTTCAGAAATATAAATAATGATTGTTTACTTTTGTCAATTTACAAAATGCAAAGTGAGCGAACAAAAGAAAAATCTAAATCAAATCAATATTTGGTGTTACTACCTTTTGCCTTCAAACCAGCATCAATTCTTATGGCCCCCACAGAGCCCTGATGTCAACATCATCGAGTGTGTCTGGGATTACATGAAGAGACAGAAGGATGTGAGGAAGCCTACATCCACAGAAGATCTGTGGTTAGTTCTCCAAGATGTTTGGAACAACCTACCAGCCGAGTTCCTTCAAAAACTGTGTGCAAGTGTACCTAGAAGAATTGATGCTGTTTTGAAGGCAAAGGGTGGTCACGCCAAATATTGATTTAATTTAGATTTCTCTTTTGTTCATTCACTGCATTTTGTTGGTTGATGAAAATAAATGATTAACACTTCCATTTTTGAAAGCATTCTTTGTTTACAGCATTTTTTCCACACCTGCCTAAAACGTTTGCACAGTACTTTGTGTGTGTGTGTGTGTGTGTGTGTGTGTATATATGTATACATTTATATTTATATAAATATATATAAAAATATATAAATCTAGCTATCTAACATTCCTAGGTAATGTTAGGTGCTGAACATTTGTACGCTTTGCCTTACAGTTTTACATAAAAATAATTTTAAAAAAAGATGGCAGACATTAACACATTTGTTTGACCCTACTTTTAAATATTTAACAACATTTAGGTTAGGAAGGTGAGCATTCATTTGGGTATTCCTATATGAGTAGTGCTGACTTTACAAAAATGTTATGATGATTAAATTAAAATTATTCTAGTCATTTTAATTTTATGTTACTCTATCAAAGTTATTTCCTAGTCCAAGTCAATCTTAAACTAGACTTTGTGAGGATTCCACATCAAACTTTTTTTTTCTCTATAACTATTATCCTCTGCTTCCAAATGTTGTATGGCATTTATACTCTGGACATTTCTACAGTTGTGTTTAATGGAACTCAATTGGACAGTAATTCTATTTTTGATTGTGGAAGTGTAATTGTGAGAGCTTTGGCCTGTCTCAATGTACTGTAGACTTCATTTTGAAATATGAGTTGATTCTCAAATTGAATGAAGCATTTCATTTGGAAAGAGGGCAGGGACGAATGTGCTCAAAGATTTAATGGCGGCCAGTCACAATGCTTACTGTCTCTGTATATTACCAGGCCTCACAGAGTCCGTCATTGCTGCTGCCTGTTCCCGAGTAGGGCAGAGGGTTCTGCACTTAGACAGGTAAGGCCGAATTTTACACTGGATTTGTAGTGGCTGATTCATTTATTAAACCATTTTTTTTAACCATACCATTGGTAATATTATGTATGATATGCTACTCATTTTGAGCTGGATTAAAATGAACCAAATAAGGGTAATCTGAATTGTGATTCGGGTTCAGACTGAAATCACAGAAGGCAAGCTTTGTAAAAATTTGGAGGGCAAAAATGTAAACGTGTGTTCCTCTTCAGTTTTGACCATTATTCCAAAGGCTGTGTCTCTAAGTATTGTAAGTATGGTCACCAAATTTTTTGAGTTATCCATACAACCACATATGGAATCTTTCCCTAAAATGTGAAGAGGTGTGCGCTACACATCACCAAACACCATCTGTATTGATGTTTCTGCTACTGTGAATCATCGGTCATGTCTAAACTAGCAAAATCTCACTTTGCTGAAATTTTCTCCAAATCAGAAATTTTGGGTTGTCCCTCTAATAAAATACTTCTATTTCTGTCTTTGCTTGTTATGCATAGTTAGCCTCTTTAACTCTGCTTCTAGCTCTGCTGCCTGTCTTTTTGTCAGTGCCACCATCTCAACCCATATAACAAAACCTGGTTCTGTACCTTCGCCACTACCTTCTCTTTTAGGTTTTGCTGGCTTCCTTCTCTTATAGATCAGTGTCATCTTAAAACGTCATAATCCATAGGGACTCCTGTATAATCTCGTGTAGTCTGTCTACTTTTCCATCACTTTTGCAAACAAGAAAGGCACTGATCCTTGATGTAATATGCCTACATCTGGCACTCTTTACTTCCTCATACAATATCACAACTTCTCTCTAGGAGGTACCCTGTCATGCTTTCCAAAAAAGGCACAATGCAACCCTTTCTGGCTTTCTTTATACTTTTCCATTTGTAGTGCTTTTCTCAGCATGAAACCTTACTGCTGCTCACTAATCATCACCTTTTTTCTTAAACTAGCTTCCACTGCTTTTCTGCGTATCATCCTAATTCTTGAAAAACGGTACAAATACACTCCTCAGATGCTCAGGAATCCACTTTTTAAGATTGTATGAAAAGGTCTGACTAGAAATTCCACTACCTTCTCTCCTAAACACCTCTGTGCCTTCACATGGAATGTCATCTGAACCAACAGCCTCATTTCCATTCTTCATCCTCTTCATAGCTGAGATTAATTCCTCCTTACTTATTTGCTTCAATTCCTGGTTCACTATCTTTGTCATCCCACCTTCTCTCTCTTTCTCTTCATTCATCAGCCCTTCAAAGTATTCCTTCCATCTGCTCAACACGCAAGGTTGCGTATGTTTCCATTTTTATCCTTTATCACCTACTGCGCATCTTTCCCAGCTCGGTCTCTCTGTCTAGCCAATTGTTTAAGGTCCTTTTCTTTGTCCTTGCTATCCAACCTCCTCATACAGCTCAAGTAAATATATAAGTCCTGCCTGTATTTCATCTTACAGTCCCACACCATGGTGAAACAACTTGTACACATGGCCTTACTCCCCTTCCAACAATTCTCTTGCATATACAAAAAATCTAACTTCCTTCTGTCCATCAAAGCAGCTACCTCTCTCCCAACATTCAACTTTCCTCAGTTCAGTATGGATTTGTAAAATTTGTTTTGTTGTATGCATATTGATTTACCCTGGATGCCCTTCCTGATGTAATTATGTATTAGAATAGAATAGAGCTATTTAGAATCAACATTTATCTGGGCTTTGAACATGGATGAAGAAATACACTGGCTTGTCCATTTCTTTCATATTTTATGCTTTTTCATGTGATAATTTATGTACATTTTTGGTATATCAAAAATACCCCTGCATTATTAATTAAATTTCAAACTTCTTTATCATTCAAATATAATCAAATTGTCTCATTTTTGACTTCACACTGCATATTAAATGTGAACAAGAACCCATTTTTTTCATTGTAGGAGGAACTACTATGCTGGAAACTGGGCCAGCTTCACGTTCAATGGCCTGCTGTCATGGATTAATGAGTACAAGGTTTTTCTTTCTATACAGAAATCTTCTTCTTATGCCAATTTGATATTTGGAATAAACTGCTAATGATGTTTTTGGTGATGTCTGACTCAGCAAGAAATATCAGACACTGAATTGGAGCAAACATGGAAAGATAAGATTGAAGAAGGAGAGGAAGTGCTGGTTCTCAACCCTGTAGACTCTTCGATTTCGAACCTTGAAGTATTCTCTTATGTCAGGTATAGTTTTCCCTATCTTGTTTTGAGTATTTCATGTTTCATTTTGATATGTTTTGCAATTTGGCCTTTGTTTTTAAATGACAGTTTAGTAGTGAGATTAACATTACTCATTATCAATTTTTTATATATAAATAATATAATGAAACACATATGAACATACATATAGCTAATGAAAATAATTGGTGATGTTAATCAAATTTGATCACGAGTAGTGTTTAAATGTAAGATGATAAGTTCTGACAATCCAAATCGCAGGACTGCAGGACAGCAGAAGTTTTCTACTTAATTCTGCTTTAATCTAGTTTCACAATCTAGTGGACTTTTTTCCCTTCATAGTGAGGAGACTGAGGATGAAGAGGAGGTGAAGATTGCTACTGTGAACAGTTTGCCTAAAGAGCTTGATGCCCAGGCTAAAGAGGCCCCTTGCAACCCTACAGATGGCCAAGATTTAGTGAGTCCTTATGACACCCCATCAGCTATTGATGAACCACAGCAAACGGTGCGAGAGAATGAGCCAGTGTCTGAGACTCAAGCACCTTGCCAATCAGAGGAATGTATAAAGGATAAGCCAACACGCAGCACCCAGGCAAATGCACCAGTAGAGGTTAAAAGGAAGATAACCTATGCTAAACTGCAGAAGGAAGGACGCAGATTCAATATTGATCTTGTGTCTAAGGTGAGTTGATAAGTAATGGAATGTTAAGACATTTGTTTTAAACCCGTTCACATGAGTTTAACGCAGTTCAGATCGTATACATTACACCTCGCTTTTTCATTTGGTGTTTATTTGTGATTATTAACATTGATTTTAATGTTTAAATGTCATCATATATTCACTTAGTTATTACAAAAAATACAGATTTGTGCTGATAGCCATGTAAATACATCACTTATCTCAACTTGCCTGCTGGCATCTGTTATGACCTTGGCTGAACCTTTAACGAATAAGATGATATGCAAAGCTCTAAAAATATGGGAAAATTGTCCAGTTTGTTCATAATTTTCTAATTAAAATTAGGTGTATTCTAATATGTTAAATATTTATTTTGTTTATATTTAACATTTATTATTTAATAACAATATTTCTGTTGTTCTTATCTGGCCTCTTTGATTTGAACACATTCATCCTTTTAGGCATAAAATTTAAACGTGATCATTTTTGTACACTAGGTCAGGGTTTATTTAATTGTGCTTTGCCAGCTTTCACCAGCCAATGGCAAAGTTAACACTATTAACCTGTTAGTTGTTCACAAGGAACAAGCTAAACATTTGATCATCATAGCTGTAAAAAATGCAGAATTTGATGGCTTACACCAGTTTATTCTTAATTCAAAGCTGCTATATTCCCGTGGATTACTGGTTGACTTGCTCATCAAGTCCAACGTTAGCCGCTATGCAGAGTTCAAGAATATCAGCCGCATCCTCACTTGGAGAAGTGGCAAGGTGGAACAGGTATGCTTACCAGCTACTGCAAGTAATTTGTTTGATGTATTCTGTAGTTTATTTCACTATTGTTGCTTTTTCTGTTGTGAGAATTCTTCCCAATCAAAGATCAAGAGAATTAGTCATATTAGCTTGGTGCTATAGCTGGCTGCTACCACAAAGTTTTATACCAAGATGAGCTCTAGATCTAGAGGCAAGGCATGCTCCAGATGGATGAAGTCTGAGCATTTATAACAAGAGCAAGTGGAAACCATATTGGTGTGTATGTAAACAGCATAACTAATGACACACTTCATTAGACACCTGCTTTGTGTTTTTCATCAGCCTCACTGAACAAAGGTGCACTTTGTAGTTCACATTTGCAGACTTCTGTTCACTTGTTTCTCTCCATCATTTGTGGAAGTCCTTTACCCCATTAATCAATGGTGAAGTATTCTCTGGGTGGTAATTTATTTGATGCTTCATTGTTGTATTGGTCATCTTCACATCCTTCATCAGTGGCTTGGGTTTTTTTTTTTTTTTTTTAATTGTTGCTTGAAACATTACTGCTATGTCTGCAATTATAAACAGCAAAGCATTTATATGGCAAGTAGATCAGATAAATTGGGTATAGATAACAGGTAGTTGTATTAGTGGTTAGAAGTTATGTGAAAATGAGTGGCTAATCTGAATTTAGTTTTGTTAAGACAAGGTAGAAATAAGTTTACTTATTTACTTATTTATTTAGGCTACATTGCAAATGTTTTGGACTTTTATTAATATAATACGTTTAATTAAAATTATTAATTAATTAAATAAATTATTTTAATATAGATAACAACAGGTCAAATTACTTTAAATCAGTGATTATTTGTGACTTATTTTTCTTTGTCACATCTTCATTATCTCTCTTTGATTCAGTTATTATATCCCGTTTAAAAAAAAAAAAAATTTTTTTCCTTTTAGCTGTTTTTTTTTCCCTCAAATTTCTTCCTCTCTTTGTGTCTCACTCTCTGATTTCCCAAAGGTTCCTTGTTCTCGAGCTGATGTATTTGGAAGTAAGCAGTTGACCATGGTGGAGAAACGCATGTTGATGAAGTTCCTCACCTTCTGTCTTGACTTTGAGCAGCACCCAGAGGAATTCCAGGGTATGACTCTTTCTCTTTCTCTCCCTTCACCTTCTCTCAAAATATATGTATTTTCTTTTTTAATACGTAATATATATGCTGCTGTGCAGCATCCTCATGGGATCCCACTTTTAAAATAGTTTAAAATGGTTTAAAATAAGTGCATTTAGCAAATCAGTTGAGCTCACTTTCATGATGCTGGAATCTTATTTTGTTCGAGTGTTTTCCAAGTGATGCAAAATTTCTACTCTATTTCTGATCCATTTCAATGCATCCTGGTTTAGACTTTTCAGAAAAGCCGTTTTGGGAGTTCCTGAAGAATAAAAATCTAACTGAGAACCTACAGCATTTTGTGTTTCACTCCATTGCCATGGTGAACCAAGAGACCCAGACAGAGGAGGGATTGAAGGCCACGCAGCACTTCCTGCAATGTTTGGGCCGCTATGGCAACACCCCTTTCCTGTTTCCCATGTATGGCTTGGGTGAAATTCCACAGTGCTTTTGCAGGTAAGGGACAAATATGAAGGTTTATAAAATGCTTACACAATCTGAAGAATTGAAAAAAAAAGAAAAGAAACTAAATCGGACCAGTTTGTTGAGTTGATGAGGTTGATCTGTCCATTTCTTTTTCTTAAGACTCTTAAAGTGCTGCAAAAAAATAAGATGCTAGTTTATGGTAGCTATTACTCACCATGAGCCTATAAGTATAGTTACTTAATTTTGTTTTCACTATATGTCTGAAATCTTTTTCTCAAAAGCTTGCCTAGTTAGGAGGCTTATGATGTGTCCAAAACAAGAGACCTAGGACCTAGTGGTCTAGTGGTAGGGTACTTGCTAACAGACCTATGGATCAAGCGGTTCCAGGTTCGAATCCCAACTCTGACACTACCACCACTGGCTCCCTGAGCAAGACCCTTAACCTCGAGTTGCTTCAGGGGGACTAGCCCTGTAATTAGGACATGGAAGTCGCTCTGGATAAGAGCGTCTGCTAAATGCTGTAAATGTAATGTAAATGATGATAATTTTTTATTAGAATAATTGTTGGTTTTCTTTTTCTTCCCCCCCCCCAGTTTCAGCCAAACGTTAATTTGTTTTCTAATTCTTTTGTATTAATGTTTTGAAAGGATGACAGTAATTCTGGAAGTCACTGAAGCACTGTAATATTTAATAATTAAATAAACTATAATAGGCACTTATATATCTATCATCCTATTTTACTGTAGACAGCTACACTTATTCTGAATACAAAGGCTGACTTATAAAGTTCAGTAGAAAATTGACCTTGGGAAGAGGTCAAGACACCAGTTTAAATCTCAGGGAAATGAAAGTGAAAATGACTATTCTTGCACAACACACAGTGAGACATGACAAAATTCAACCTCTGCATTTTACCCATACACACACGTGCAGCAGGGGGCAGCTGTTGAAAGCACCTGGGGAGCAGTGATGGGGATGATACCTTGTTTAAGGGTACCCCAGGGCTACCTACTGGTATGGGATTCAAACCCATGACCTGATCCTGGGGCCAGCTCCCTAACCTCTAGGATACCACTGCCCTTGTTTTACAGATCTGATAAACTCTGTACAATTTAACATACTCAAGGTATACAAGGGGGAAAAAAGCCTTCCCAGTTTCTCAGTTTCGTTTTTGTCATTCATGCTAAGGAATGTAGGTGCTGGCAGGCAATCCTAGAATAAATAGATTTTGAAAGAATCTTACTTCAGTTCATTGACAAAGTCTGTTCTTTGCCAAAGAACAGACTTTTCCAAATGTAAACACACAGAATTGTCTCCTTCCATTCTCAGGCTGCAATGAGGCCAGTGAGACTTTCCCCTCCTAACATTTCTTTAACATGTCCCAAAACAAACCTTTTAATACATTTTATCAAACAGTAGCTCAGATTTTCAGCTTCACTGGGCAGCTTTCAGATTTAAAATTGGAGATTGACGCAATGAATGAAATGAAATTTCAGTGGGATCACTGGAAAGGAATATTAATGTGCATTTATCACACATTTGTGAAAATAATAATACATAATTATATTATAAATATTATGCTAAAAATAATTCTCATTTTCATTCTATTGCCCAGCCCTGGAATGACTCCTAACACAAAGCAGTCTTGCGACAAAAATCAAGCCCTACAGTATTTGTCTTGAATTTAGAACATGCATCAACTCTTTACAGAGGAGAGGCATTTGCAGTACAGCAAGTGGCTGCTTTTAGCACTCACAGTCTATTGGGAGTGGTGTTGTGAAACTGTGGCACTTAAAAGCAAGGGGGGTTCAGGACACCACCACAGAGAGGATGCTTTTTTGACCATGAAAAGGACTCTGGCTCAAGACAGCAAAATAGAATAGATTAGATTTCCCTGAAGAAAAGAACATCTGTGCAGTGTTTATCCAGCAATTGGCATGTAACAAACCATATATGCTCAGAACATGCAGTACAGTGCAAAAGCTTTAGGCAGGTGTGGAAAAAATGCTGTAAACAAAGAATGCTTTCAGAAATATAAATAATGATTGTTTATTTTTATCAATTAACAAAATGCAAAGTAAGTGAAAAGAAAAGAAAAAAGAAAAATCTAAATCAAATCAATATTTGATGTTACTACCTGTTGCCTTCAAACCAGCATCAATTCTTATGGCCCCCACAGAGCCCTGATGTCAACATCATCGAGTGTGTCTGGGATTACATGAAGAGACAGAAGGATGTGAGGAAGCCTACATCCACAGAAGATCTGTGGTTAGTTCTCCAAGATGTTTGGAACAACCTACCAGCCGAGTTCCTTGCAAGTGTACCTAGAAGAATTGATGCTCTTTTGAAGGCAAAGGGTGGTCACACCAAATATTGATTTGATTTAGATTTCTCTTTTGTTCATTCACTGCATTTTGTTGATTGATGAAAAATAAATGATCAACACTTCCATTTTTGAAAGCATTCTTTGTTTACAGCATTTTTTCCACACCTGCCTGAAACTTTTGCACAGTACTGTATATACTCCACCAGTCTGTTTGCATACAGCTTGGAGTTGATTTAGCTAAATACATTTTAAATAATGTTTTTCTAATGCATAAGAAACAGAGTAATTTGTATATTGAACATACACACATTGGCCACTTTATTAGATAGTTACTTTGTCTATGCTTGTTTTCAATCATAGCAGGTCAACATTTTTGTAGTTTTATATTTTTGATTGTTGTCTATTTGTTTTAATCTTTCTTTATCTGGTTCATCAAGTGTCAGGATCCCCACAGGGACAGGTTTTTGTTTAGGTCTGTTTAAAATTTAAACTATATTTAATACGATTCCATCAAAACCATTCCATCTGATGTTGATTATGCCCTGTCCTTACCACCATATGATTGAGGTAATGGGAAGCTAGATAATTATGCAGTGAAACAGATAATGCAGTCTCTATTTGCAAAATACAAACTATGCATATCTGATGAGTGGGGCTGAGAAATGGACTATGATTTAAAGGCTAGTGCAAGTGAAATCAGTGGTTTTCTGTTTGCTTTACCCCTAGGAGATGATAGTCAATTTTAATTGTAACTTCATCTTTTAGCTGTCACTGTATGGAATTTCCTAGATTTGTTTGCATTTGACCAATTTTCTTGCAGTTGCCATATATGACTAATGTCCTTCTGCACTGATTATTCCACGAGAGTGATTTTCTGAAACTAGGCAGTATTGTACATCTACTGCCTAGAATTTTAGTATGAAGAAATATGCATATATGCTTGTATATGATGCACAGTTGCACATAATTTGTATATATCTTATCCTATAGCCAAAATCTGAATTTGAGGTACAGTCTGTTGCTTTTGCATTAATTTATATCAATTTTAATAATCTTGGGCAATGTATGCCACTTCTTGTGGATTTAAAAGATTGATATATACCTTGATTTTTTATTTTTAATGTGCCCCTTCTGCTTTGTATCAAAATAATTACATTACCCTTTTTTTTTTTATTAATCACTCTTGGTGACATACAGATAAGTGTTGAGCCACAGTCCCACCCTGCTAGCTGCTAGAAGTCTTTGGTCCATAAAATATAAAGTCTGTATAGTATTCTGACTACATATTCAAAACTGTCATTTCTTTTTAAAGGCCAGCATTGACCCACAAGAGATAGCTTAACCTACAAACACCATACTGAAGATACTGAAAACAGTGAAAGAAAATGACTCAATATTCAGACATTGCATTTGTCTGACACTCAGCTACAGAATAGGGAAGGATCCTTAAAAAAATAAAGCAGTAAGAACGGACATGAGCGAGAATGTGAGAAGAGAAAATTGGATAAAGAGATGAAGAGGAGAATGATGAAGAACAGCTGGAAAATGAAAAGGCAGGGACATAGATAGGGGACCTGAGCGAGGGATAGAGAGACAAAAGTCGGTGTGGTGAGGTGGTGAGGAGGCGGGGTCATCCATCACATTGATACCTGCCCGCAGGTGATGGATGGATGGACGGCGGCGCAAACTCAATAATGCTCACTCTCTCGGGTTATTCACAGATCAGCGAGCAGCACCGCTAATAAAGTGATGAAATGCTTTGCTGTCCTTCCCTGCATTATCCCTCAAATTTTGACAGCGGAGACTCTTTTTAATTTCTAAATAACCTTTGGCGCTCCTACTGCCACTTTCTGTCTTCATTGCTGTGATTATGGACCCTTTGTCTCATCTCAGTTTTGAGACTTGGACAGTTTAGGCATTTCAAAATTGAGGTTTGTTGAAACATTTGGCCATGACAGCTTTTGATTCGCATCCACTGGTGCACCATGCTCCAATCAGACAGAAACCGATTACGAAAATGGAGAAATGCTTTAATTACTAACAATCTTTGTTGGTTCCAACATTCACTCGCAGATCATATTCCACTCTGTTATTAGATAACCCCCCCCCCCCCATCTTCTCAGTATGCAGTAAACATCTAATTTATATCAGTCTGAGTAGGGATTTAATTTTCAGTGAGAGCAGTTCACCAGGCAGGATGGTGGTTTGTTTTCTTTTAATTATTGGCCAGCCATTAACCCCCCACTCTGCTGTGCATTACCCCAGACTATAAGCACATTTTGCAAGTGCTGAACCTGAAAGGTAAATGGTCTTTGCTATGTGTGCTAATTCTTGTAAAAGAGTGGAGATACATTCAGGTTTTTCAAAATTAATAATGTGAAATATAATTTCCAAAACATTACAGATCTCCCACCATACTAATGCTTTGAATAAGTTTTTTAGGCACACATGAGTGTTTTTCTGATTTGACCATAGAATATCTTTTCAGTGTTTTTTTTTTTTTTTTTTTTTTTTTTTCTTCCTTTCAGTAGCAGATAGGGAACACCAGATTCTTAAATGTGTGATTTAATAAAATAAAATACTTATTTTCTGGGGCTGTTTGTAATTGTTTCATTTAAATTATTATTGTTTTTTTTTTTTTTGTACTTTTTGTAAATTCACCCTAAAAAGGGTTAAATCCTCTTTAAACCTTAACTGAAAGCTTTTAGGACATTTACAACATATTTTCACTATAACAGAAACTTGAATCAACATTAATAATAACTCTTATTTCCATTTGCACGTTTAAGCTCTACTCTATAAATTATGAAACTTTTTAAAATAAGCTATCAAAAATGTAGGTTTCTTCAGCATAAAGACTTATTACCTTTTTTTAAAAAAAAAAAGAAACATACTATTTGTCTCTATGATTATACAGCTGACAATTGTACATATGATCCATCTTTTGCAGAGTTACATGTTCAGCTAATTTTGGCAATACAGCTTGTGCAAGGACATATGTAAGTCAAACAGCTAAGACACGGTATATTGGCAAGTGGCAAGCCCAGAGCTTATCAGCTGAAACCTAGAAAAACCTAATGTTCACATTGGATAGAAAAGGTAAATCCTATGTACTTGTTGATACAGAAGAGTCTAACCAAAGCAAACTTTATGATGCATGGACATCGATTTTCCTTACCTTTTTAATGCACCCTTTCAGCACTAATGAGATCATATCAGCAGTAACATGAAATTACGTCATGGGCTTTTGAAGGAAACATGTCTTTCCCTTCACCATCCCAGGGTTAGTAGCTGTTGTGTGAAAGGACAGATGTAGAGTAGTTAGGTTTCAGCTGATGTTGAGAGAAAATTGGGGAAAGAAAAAGGAAAACCAAAGAAAGATATATGGAAGCTTGTGAAGCATGTGTGTATGAGGTGATTTATAGCTATTGGTTAAATGTTTAAACTTTTGTATGTTCTACAAAATTATTTTCTAGTTTCATATTCTTCTGCAGAGAAGGAGCCAGGATTGTAAACGTAACTCTGGAAACAAACAAAAAAAAAAATTCAGTTTTTGACCATTCTTGTCACTGCTTGCTTGTTTGTACCCTTACTCTCATTGATCAGTATCCCTGATGGATCAGTCTCCTGAGATTTACAAACTAATATTTGTGCTGGACTGAAGCCTATGGGTATCGCTAGCCATTATCAATTTCAAACATTTTATTATCACCAAGCCATCATATTCCTGATGATTAAGATTTAGGCAGCCTCCATCATTATAAGACTCTGTTCAATTTATTTTTGGCTTGAGAGTGATGTAGCTTGAGGAGCCTGCAGCTTATTTGTGCTTCTTGTTACATTACCTTTTAATTACAGAAATAACTAGTTGGGGGCAGTTATTGTGTGGGGATTGGGTGGTGGGGGGTTAGGTGATGAGAAACGGGGAGTTGTCAAAGATTTATTTTGGATGTGACCTTCTCCACACTCGCTGCAGCTGTAATCAGTGGAATTAATAGCATAATCAAATTATACACAAACTCATAAATCATCGGCGAGCGCTGTCACTGCGTCTAGCTATTAATGGCCTCTATTGTTTTGCTAGCGTATTAAAAAATCACGTCCCTTGATTCCTGCCTTGATAGGAACTGAAATGCCATTTAGAAGCCATAAAGACTGGGGGCTTCTTTGAGGGTACCGGATTTTCACAACTGTTAATTTAGCCAAGTGATGGCGAGTGATGTAGCAGGGGCGAGTGCCGGGGCATTGAGAGAGAAAAAGATGGTGGCTCCTGCATGGCCTCACCCAGCAGCATCATTGCAGTTGACAGCGGACAGTTAATTAGAGTAATATAAGCTTAAACGTCTCTCAGTTAGGGTTAATGACATCAAAGGACCACCCCCATCCCCCTGCTTCTATGGCAGAGATGACTGCTGGCAGGCAGGTTTACCTTTTTTTTTTTTTTTTCCTCTTGCACTTTATTAAGATGCCATGTCTCTAGATTAATTTGTGGAGACAGGGTTATTTTAGTATTTTAGTAGGGTTTTTTTTTTTTTTTTTTGACCCACTTTTCATTTTCTGAGAAAATCTTAAACTGTGAGTTTGGTAGAGAACTGAATGTACCTAAAGCTCTATAATAATTTAGACCTGGTCTTCATGAAACTATGACAAGCAGCCTCTGTTATTCATTCATTTAACATGTATAGCTCTCCTTTGTATTCCAAGGCTATGTTTCAAGACAGTTTTTTCATACTCACTGAGCCTAAAAGAAGCATGACTTAGAATGAATTCTACTGAGCAAGCATCTCACTATGATAAATACTATGTTGGAAATGACCACAACTGAAACTGTCGTAACTTTTTTCCTACAAAGTAAAATGGCTGTGACAAACAGTGGTACTTATGAAAGAATGTGGCATTCTTGGTGACTTTTATGCCATGTCAGATAAATTGAAATTTGGTCTTTTGTTGTAGACAAGGTGCGATCAGTCCTTGCTGCCTTTAATGTCATGCTATCATTTGTAATTATGGGTGTTTGCTGGATCTGTTCACATTGAGTATTTTGTGTCTGTAACTAAATGTGTCTCTTTTCCAGAATGTGTGCTGTCTTTGGGGGAATTTATTGTCTGCGACATTCTGTGCAGTGCCTGGTTGTGGACAAGGAGTCAGCAAAGTTAGTATTTTACCTTTGATTCACCACCTAAAATAACTATTTCCTGACACAAATACCAGAAGAAAAGATTAAGACAATATGCACAAAAAAGCATAACAGGTACATTCTTCAATCTGGTTTGTCCAATGAAGATTGACTAGACCTCTTTAGTAAACTGATCCCTCAAAAAACAAAGCTAAGAGAAAGTATAAGAAAGTGAGTTAGTTGGGGGAGGGGTTTGAAATTATAGATATGGAATTAATTTTCTGGGAGACAGCAGCACATAGCCCCCTGAAGCAGCCGAGCTTGGAAGACAAATCACGGGCCCTGCCACTTGGGCCGGCGATGAGTGATGCCGCTTTTTCCTTGTGGCCTTACCTCCACTAATTGATTTTCATCTAAAGACAAAAAAGCCCTCTGTTGCTGCCTCTTAAAAAATGAGAGTTCATCTCCAGTCTCCCTTGATTAATCTGTGCTGATAATGTGCGTCAGGCCTCACCAGAAAGGCCTTTAATGAGTTTCAAAGGTAGATTATTGTCATAAGCTAGGTTAGAGCAGTGTTTTTTCCCCTTCTGTTTGCTCTCCCTTTCATTCCTTCTTGTTCCCAGGCAATATACTTTTGAGTTCCTTTCATCTTTTTGGTGGGTAACCCTTAGAGATTGAATTTCTGTGAATGCAGGGAGGAATGGGTTTAAGTGGCACCCCTATATTTACTTGGATAAAACCCCAAAAGACTGAGATGTGCCATGTGCCATGAGCAGCTCAAACTTGAGAATAACTGGCAAACTGCTGCCAAAGTTACCTGACTTTGAATTATCATTGCTTCCTTGGAAAGCATAGAGAGCTCTTAGTTTAGGTGACTGCCTACTTCCTTACTTTCATTGGACAGAGATCCTTGATATATATGACATGACCCTGGAAGAGGCAGTATGTTCACCTTCTGTGCCTTGACTGCCAGTTATACTTGAGCAATGTTGCAGTTAAATGGGCTCCTAAACATCAAAAAAAAACAAAAAACAAAAAAAAAACCCAGATGACCACTGGGAATAAATGGAGTTCCTCAACCTTTTCCCTTTTCCCCATCAAAGCCAGAAGTGGAAAAGGCATACTATAACCCAAGGCCTCAACTTTATAAAGCAAATTCTGGATGAGGCCCAGGTTGTTCTGATTGGAACTGTCCATATGCACTGTGAGGATCTGGGGTGAATCTGGAAAAGCTCCAAACAGACATGGCAATCAGACCCTCGTATTCAGTTCACAAAGCTCTCTCAGAGGGTACAGCATAGAGAGTCTCTGCTCTCCGCCAGAGGCGCCCAGGTGTCGACTCAACCCTATTCATGCCATACATCACTGGCAAGAAAAAAAGTTCCATGAAGGTGAAGAGGTAGAAGGGGGGGAGCAGAGTTGGCAAGGTGTCTGGCAGACTGAACAATGATTTTAATTTTCAGAGCATCATAAATTACTGCTCTGTGTCTTCTCTTATTACAGACATAAAGCTGAAAAGGGTAGAGTTAGATTAATAATGCAGCAGAGGATTATGGGCCCTCAGAACCCACCTGCCACTCGGTGTGGAAGTGGGTCCGAAAGTAGCCTGACTTGTTAGTACGGGGGACAGTTGACTCAGTCATGTGTCCAAGCCCATTTGTACTGGCACTCTTCCACTTCATCAGCATGTCTTGATCACTCTGCTCGTACATGCTGATTGGCCTTGTCTCTGTTTTGCCATAGCACTTAGCTTAAAACAACTGTCCATCAACATTGAGAGAAATGTCATAGTACTGTTTGTAGCTAGTTTGTACCCTAACCCAGAAGTGTGACCTTCGCACTTTTCAACAGAGACTGATGGAAATAGTGAAAAAGAAAGTGGGCTGGAGCGAGAGACAGAAGAGAGAGAGAAGGGGGAACGAAGGGGAATTTGTCGGCTTGTTATGTCAAGAGTTATAAATGTGCTTTATAGGCCTCATTATCCAAACTAATGGGCTAGGGGTGACATCCTTGAAATGGACTTTCACAACACAATAAAGGGGCAGGCGGCTGACTCCCTCCTACGACAATAAGTGTGGCCCTCATAGCAGTCCTCCCTTCATGCACAGGATTGACTGCAGGACAGATCTGTATATGTTAATGAAGATTTATTTATGGAGAGGAACTGCTGGAGGAAGCTGAGGGTTTCCAGTCAATAGACAGCCAGTGGGCTGAGAACAGGTGATATAAGACACTTCTTAAACCTTGAAGCACCTGAGTGGAGGTCTTGGCAAGAAACATGCGATGTCTGAACACAAGTAAACGTCCAGCTTTTTCTGGGCTTACAGTTGCATCTATTCCTTTATTCATTGAAAAGAACTGTTATAGCTGTTATAACTGCTTCTCTTTAGACATCCTTAATACTTTCAGCAAAGTGCTTTCAATCAATGATTAGCTAACAGTTGTAGTATGGGCTCAATGACGTCATCACCTACCTCATTATTTAGATTGTGTAAAATCCTTTTAAACATGCCAACAAATAATCTACATTGTGTACACAGATCTCCATCACAGGAGGAGCCTTATTTATAAGTGCCGAACTCTCTTCTGTCAGCGTTCATAAAGTGTTGATATAGAGCTAATGACACCGTTTCGGTGAGCCCCAAGGCCAGTTCCTGCTTTCTAGATCATCAAAACTGTTCATAAATATCCCTCATAAAGCGCTGGTGGCCCCTGAACCTATCAGAACATTAACCTTGCTCCCAAAGACACAAGCTTCCCAACTCATCTGACTTTTATATACCTAATCACAGATGCAGTTTAGATTAGACTAAATAGATAATGTATGTGCTGCATAATGCTAATGACACATATTCATGTACAGTTGGGAACATGGTTAGTATAAGCAAAATTATTTTTAAATTATATATTTAGGTATGTTTTCTACTGGCAAATTAAGCTTTTGAAACTTTTGTTGGTATGATGTGCCAAGTGAGTAAACACTCCCATCTCTGAGATTTACTTGATTTAGTCACTTAGCAATAGTCATCCTTTTTAAGTTACACTTTTTTCCCCATCACAAACAGTTCCATCTGAATAGTCTTTTTGACTTTTTTTCTAAACCATGACTAGTGTATAACCTCTATTGTGTTCATAGATGTAAAGCTTTGATTGACACACGTGGTCAGCGAATAACCTGCAGCCATTTTGTGGTGGAAGATGGCTACATCAAAAATGACCAGAGAACAAGAGCGGTAAACAGGTGAACTTTGAGTGAGAGAAAAGAGACCATAATCTTTGTTGCCATAAATATTCTTTGGCTTTTTTGAATTTTTTGTCACAATCTATATGCTATTAAGTAACACACAGTAAGATAGGGTCCTCTGTAAAAATGTGTTTATAACTTGAAAGGAACTCTAAACTTCACATAATTACTGCCTTTTATCTTTTTGAATGAGTAAAATGTGCAAATACTTTATTCTTTGCTGTTTAAACACTGCATAAATTTAATGCCAATTCATAGACAAGACATCTAACATCAGCCATATTCATTTCTACAATTAGAAATAGTAATTGTCCATATTAACTCTTTTTGTTTCTTTTTCTCTGCGATTCTCTTAATCAGTCATGTTTTATGTGGTTGTTGCATTACCTGCTTACTCAAAACACTGTATAAACAACACAAACGTGCTTAAACTGTTAGCATATCTTTTCGTATTTGACTAATAAGGAAATTTGATGTATGTAATGTTTTCATGACCTTTTTTTTAACATCTCTGAGTGGTTGCTAATATGTATGAACATGTTTAACCTGTACTGTTGACACATTTAAATGTGAACACTCTCAGTCACTTTTTTTTTTTTTTTTTAATTTGCTTGTTTTGTTTCATTCATAGGCAAATATCCAGAGCAGTGGTTATTACAGATCGATCAGTTCTACCCTCTGAATCGGATCAGCAGGTAATTACTTATCTTTGTGAGAAGCTATCCATTTATCTAACTAGGTATATCTTCATCTCTTTCTCTTTCTGTCCTTTTCCTTTATTCTTAATCCAAAAAAAAAGCTCCATTAGAAGCAAAGCAAGGTCCTGCTTGCATTTCCATATGTACATTTAAATTCACTCATCCGTTGCAACTGTGCATATGTCTGTTTTGTCTTTCTTGCCGATCTTGCACTTTGTTGTAACTTATTTTACATTACATCGTTTTCTGCTGCCTGTCACATTTGTATGGATTCTTGGAATGTGTCCAAGAGTCAGCAAGCAAAGAAACAGCAAAACTTCATAGCCAATTTGTGGGATTCTTGTAGTAGATTTGACATCTTTCTCTGGAGCATTAGTTTCCAAAGTGAATTATAAGAAGAAAGCAATGTGGTTCAGTGAAAGACACAATTGTGCAGCTTTGAAGTTTGATTAATTAATTGTAGTGTCTGGAGAATGGAAGGTGACATGCTAATATTCCATGAGGCTCATTTGTGTGCTAGTTGTTCGAGTGGCGCATATAGGTAGCTTATAGATGAAGAGCGCACAAGAATCACTGTTGATAAATGTTGATTTGCATGTGAATTAAGGCTTCTCTAGGTCCTGAACACTCATTTAATTGAGTCTCAACCTGATACCATTTGATCTTCAGTATTGATGCAAAGAAATGCGCGCTCACACAAGCCCACCCCTACACACTTGTAGCAAGAATGGGAGGGGAAAATTGTGTATAATTTCTGCTCAGTAAATTCAAATTGGTGTCCTGACACAGTGTGGAAATGGTATATTACATGACTGTTAATGACAACACATAATGAAATATTCAGGGTAGTTTTAATTAGTCACTCATCTTTCTCAGTCACATTCACAAAGGGAGAAAAGTTGGTTTATGAACTCTCCTTTTCCTTTGGAAGAGCACAAATGTTGTGTGCAGGGGTGATGGTGGTCTAGTGGTAGGATACTTGCCTATGGATCTATGGCTCAAGAGGTCCCAGGTTCGAATCCCACCTCTAGCACTACCACCACTGGGTCCCTGAGCAAAACCCTTAACCCTGAGTTGCTCCAGGGGGACTGTCCCTGTAATTAGGACATGTAAGTCGCTCTGGATAAGAGCGTCTGCTAAATGCCGTAAATGTAAATGTGTGTTCTTTTTCCACCCCATAACCCCCTCTCCCACTTTGTTATTCAAGCTCACTTGCCGTGTATTTGTGCCTTTTGTCAGGCCATGTCATGTAGTTGCTCGTTGGTGTGTTTTTGGTTCTTACTCATATTTCTGTGTGTTACTCTCATTTCATCTCCAGCATTTATCTATCTCTCAAAATATGTGTACCTCTTAGCAGTAAGTGTTCATTCTGGGTATTTAATGTTAATTAAATTTAATGTTAATTAATGTTAATTAAATTAACACTCCTTGTCTGCAGATCTCATTGGTGACTGTGCCTCCAACTGAACCGTCTTCTCCAGCAGTGAGGATGGTTGAGCTCAGCTCTTCATCCATGACCTGCATGCCTGGAACTTGTAAGTCCTTAGATAGTGTATATCCCACAGATATACATGGTAAGGGTCAGTGACAGGAAATTAACGTTTTTAGTTAACGTTTTTCTTTGCAATAATTTTATGCATATTGTTCAAATTGGAAAAGTTAGAGTTAGAGGAGAAATAAGAAAAAAGAATACATTTTCCTACCTGAAGCAGTTACATGATGAAGCACATGGTGGTATGGTTTGGTGTTGCTTCTGCGTTCATCAGAAAAATCACTTTAATTGTACATTTACTTAGAACATCAACAAAATATGTCTTTGCCTGGGACTCTAAGGATGTGGTACCATTTTGAGAACTTTTTTTTTTTTTTAATTTTAGACCTAGAACAGTTTAGGTTAGAATCACAGTTTAGGTTAGAATTGTTACGGCAGTAACGGTCTGATACTTTAATGATATGTTTGGCAACTACTGGGAAGCAATAAGCCTCCAAGCCTCACTGACACCAAGTCTTACCAAGCTCTCATCGTTCTGTGCTTCTCTCCAACCCATCCTACTGACGACTCTGTCATTAACTCCATTGTTATTTATGGAAGTTATTCTTTTTGTTACACTGACATTATTTTGCTATCAATCACACCGGGAGAGGAGAGGTGGATCATGTGGAGATGGATCGCCATTCTTGGCATGGGCCCCAACGGCTGACTTCGTCTTGATGGGGGAATGAGAAGCTTAATCAGCGGAACTTCACTTCCCCTTCACTGGGAATTGTCTTGAGGTTGAGGGAAGGGGGGGTGACGAAGTCTTGAAACAGAGCTGCCCCCCCTCCTAATTCACGGCTTCCCAGAGGGAGATAGATAGGAATCACTCTTCCTTTAAGTAATACACTTCTACTTTGGCACATCGCTCATGATAACTGGGATGCTAATGACTGTGGCAGTCACATGTTCTGAGAAGATTGACAGACATTTATTTATTGTATATATTCATCAGTGTTAATGCATCAATGCAATATCTGCCTCAGATCTTTTGCTTCTGTTTCTAAATCTCTGGTGGAGGAGAAGCATTGTTAGAACTCAGTGTTGCTTCCTGAACTCTTATAGCCTCAAGCTAATTTTTTTTTATGATTAAATTCAGTAGGACAAAAAACAGAATACATTAGTGTGTATGAAAGGAAGAATAGAGGTTTGAATGCAGGTAGTAGTAGTTGTCCGGTGGATGTCCGGTGGAGGTTATCTGTGGGGTCCACAGAGTATTAGGGAGTGTGGATGAGAGATGATGAAGAGAGCACAGGCAGATTGGAATGAAGAGTGATTTGTGACAGGTGGGTACCAGCAAGAGTGGGGGGGGGGAGGTTTACAGGACGGAAGTGAGACCAAGTCAAGTGAAGTCAAGTAGGATTTTATTGTCATTTCAGCCATATACACAGTACATAGTGAAACAAAATAACGTTCCTCTGGGACCCTGGTGCTCCACATAAAACAACATCAGACACAAGACAAGGCGACAAGTGCAGACAACAAACAGTACAATAGACAGTACATTCATCTTTAAGAGGACCACAGTGTTATAGAACAAAGCAGCCCAGGTTGTTGGGCAGTGTAACAGTGTGACGGAGCAGCGTTATCAGTAAAGTGCAGAGTGCAAGAAGAAAATAAATAGATAACGATAGAAATAGATGAATAATAGGTATGGGATTATAATAGGATTAGGACTGAGTGTATTAAAGGGACAGCTCAGGTTGGACAATTTGGAGACAAAATCAGAGAAGCGAGTTTGTGTTGGTTTGGAAATTTGCAGAGGAAAGACAGTAATATATTTGTAGAATAAAGTTGAGGGGAGAGACGAGGAGTATATTGGGAGAAGAACGTTGAAAATGCAGCTGCAAGTCAAGAGGAAGAAGAGGAAGACCAATGAAGAGGTTTATGGAAGTGAAAAGAGAGGACCAGAAGAGATTGAGACGAATGGTCCAAATTGTCCATGGTTGCAGATCTGCCCTCCCTTGGTTCACCACCTACGATAGGAGAAATAGCGGCCAGGCACGATGCCACATGGGTGGTTGGTTGGGGTGTGGGCCCTTGAGGACTGGACTTTTGATACAGAAACTGGCTTTTGATACATGGAACCTCACTTCTCTCAGGGGGGAAGGAGTCGGAGCTTGTGCGGGAAGTTGAATGTTACAGGCTAGATATAGTCGGGTTCACTTCAATGTACAGCTTGGGCTCAGGATCCAAACTCATGTATTAGACTCTTTTCTTTTTTGGAGTTGTGCAGTGTGAGAAGCAGCGTGCAGGTGTGCGGTTACTTGTTAGCCCCTAACCGAGCAATGCAGTGTTGGAGTTCGACCCAGTAAATGAAACGGTGGCCTCACTTTGACATCATGTTGCAGGGGGCAAATCTGTTGACTGTTGAGGCAGCTTATGCACCAAATGGCAGTTCAGAGTACCCAACCTTTCTAGGGGCACCACTGGGGAGTGCTCTGGAAAGGGGACCATTTTTACAGACTCTGTAGTTCTGCTGGGGGACTTCAATGCTCACATCAGCAATGATGGGGGAAACTTGGAGGGCGTGATTTAGAGGAACGGCCTACCTAATCTAAACCATAGTGGTGTTTTGTTATTTGACTTATGTTCGAACATGGTGTTTGTTATGGACAATCCATGAACAGAAGGCAGCTTATAATTGTACATGGTACCAGAGCTCCTTAGGCCAACGGTCAATGATCAACTTTGTAGTCATGTCATCTGACTTGCAGCCATATGTTCTGGACATGGGTGGAGGGGGTGAAGAGAGTGGGGCAGTGCAGTCTGGATCAGATGGCAGGGGAGACTTACAAATCTCAATGGTAATCTCAAATGGGTAATGAGGGTGGACTGGGAATGCCTGGCCTGTCTTCAACTCTCACCTCAGGAAGAGCTTCCCCCTGATACCACAGGAGGCTGGGGACATGGAGTCCGAAAGGACCCTGTTAAAAGCCTCCACTGCTGAAGCGGTGGTTGGATGGCTGTCAGTGTCTGACATGGCGGCAACCTTAGGACCCGGTGGGTGACACCATGAGTAAGGGAGGTAGTCAGGCTAAAGTAGGAGTCCTTTTGAGCTTGTTTAGCTCTTGGGACTCTGGAATTAACTGAGAGGTACTGGCAGGCCAAATAAGATGAACCAATAGCAGTCAGGGGAGCAGAAATTGGGTATCTGAGGAATTTGGGGAGGCCATGGACTTTTGGCAGGACTTTTGGTTGGCCTCAAAGTTTTCTGGCAAACTGTCAGGCGACTTAGAACAACCTGGATGAAGCCCTGTCTGCTTCTCCTGAGCAGGGATGGGGAAGCTTTGACCTCAGCTGATGAGGTGGCTGGACAATGGATGGAACACTTGGAGGATTTCCTAAACCCTGCAGGAGGCAAGGCCAGTGGATTTAGGCAGTCGGAAAACTCCTGAGTGACAAGGTGCCAGGGATGGATATGTTCTGAAATGCTAAAGGCTCTGGACATTGTTGGGCTGTCATGGCTGACACATCTCTTCAATGTGGCGTGGATGTCTGAGACAGTACCTTCGGAGTGGCAGATAGGGGTGGTGGTCCCTATTTAAAAAAAAAAAAAAAAAAAAGGCACCAGAAGGTGTGCTCCCATTAGAGTGGTGTCACACTCTTCAGCTTCCATGGAAAAGTTTATGCCAGGGTACTGGAAAGGAGCCTCCATACAATTGTGGAACCTCAGATTTGGGAGGAGCAATGCAGGTTTGGCCCTCGCCATGGAACAGCAGACCAGTACTTCCGCCTTGCACAGATAGTGGAAAGGTCATGGGAGTTTGCTAAACCAGTCTGCATTGTAGATCTGGAGAAGGCTTATGACCGTGTGCCTCCTGAGGTTCTATAGGAAGTGTTGCAGGAGTATACTTCTGCAGTACATTTGGTCCCTCAGTGGAAGTTGAAGCGGTTTTGAAAATGAATGAATGAATGATTTATCCGCACATCTGCGCACATCAAATCCGTTATCATTATTTAGGATTTTTTTTCTGACATTTCTTCATCCAGGATGATGGCTCACCACTATCCTTCCCTGATTAATAATGTGTTGGACTGTTCTAACCCAATTTTAGTAGTTTCAACAACCTCCAAATTTGTGACCTTTTGTGACTACAGGATATGTCTTCCGACTTGGTTGCTTAAGTATTGAGAAGTTACACACTGTGTCAGTTAGGGTAATATAACTTGTTGCGAGCTGAAACATATTAATTTTTTGTTTTTTTTGTTTTTATGACACTTTTGCCCAGGAAATTAAAAAATTATTTGGAAAGTCCTGGTCTACATGTAATTCATCCTTCTTACTAATTGTTTTGTTTCATTCAAATGATAACCAGTGAATTTGTGGCATACAGCCAAAAATATTAATTTTGTCGACTGAATCTCTGAATTGTATGATATCCTGCTTCAACAGATTTGGTGCACTTGACCTGTTCATCCTCAGGCTCAGCTCGTGAAGACCTAGCATCAGTTATTTCCACATTGTTCCATGTTCCAACTATCCCTGGGGAGGAACCTGTACAAGGTGAGCTCACTATCTCAGTTGCTTATCATCCTTTGCCATCTTAAACTACCCACCTACATCTTCTATCCATCTCCACATTATTGACCTTCCACTGCTGCCCCTTACCTAAGACACAAATGCTTCTGCAAAATGTGTCCTGCCAACTGTCCTTATCCCTTCATGCCTTGCACAGAGGAAAGAGATCATCCGTTTCTTCTCTTTAAAGAAGAAAGATCTCACGTTGCTGTGACATTCACAGAGGGGCTTGCACAGAGACATTATCGGCAATAACGTTGATGGATATTGATGGTGGTGTGGCAGGCTAGGGCCAGCCACCCATCCCATTGATTCCCATTACGCTCTGTCAGGGTCTGCCTGGCTCCTTGACTGTAAATTGGAGCACAACCTCACATATGACCTCGCATTACAATTGAATGGTAGGGATGAAAACTGACCAAGTTTGAAGGGAATACACATTTCTTTTATTTGCATGTAAATGTGGTTAAATGTACGATTATTATTGCCATGGATTAAGGTGCTAATAGGTATTTTTTTGTGGAATGATAAATTAATTTACCATTTTAACCAAATTTAAAGTGTCTATCAGACACTTTAGAAATGACAAGTCCATCCTGATCGACCACAGATCTGGTTGAGGAAGATGATGGTGGACATTGTTGTTTTATGGCTGCTGCTTCGGCAGTGTGACAAGGTCATCAGAGGAGAGCCTGATTGAAACTTCCTTGGTTCCCTCCTTACTCTCTGCCACATGCGTTTTCTCTGTCATTATCATGTCTTTGATCTTTCATCTCTCTTTCATGCTTTTCTTTCTCCTGATTTTGCTCTCTATCTCTGTCACTCTCACTCTGTATCTGTTTCTCAACTCTGTCTCTTTCTCCCTTTTTCTCTCTCTCTCTCTCTCTCTCTCTCTCACACACAGATACACACATACTCTTCTTACCTTTAATTGTTTTATTCAATTTCTCAGTCTGTGCCATATTTTTTTTTTTCTCCTGTGATTTTATTGGGTCAAAAAAATTAAACCAATGGTAAGAGTATATTTTCCTCTGTGATGTGCTCAGGTGTATGGCTAGTGTAACAGAGGGTGTGTATCAGCCCCTTGCTCAACACACAGCCTTTTTATCACAGGAATGAGCTAGTAGTATTTTAATTAAAATGTCAGAACAAATACTGGCAGAGGTCTTGAGGATGAATCACTAGATAAGGGGAGCAGTGGGGCAGAACAGGTCAAAAAGACAAAGTCACCTAGGCGGCAGATCCTCATTCAACTTGGGTGTATGGGTGCATGACTTAGTGAACATCCACACTTGTGCAAGGTACATGCTTGTTTGTGGGAAAAATAATGTAAGAGAAGAAAATGATCAGAGCTTATATCTTGGACATGCAATTGGGTCATATGGAACACAACTGGAACAACCACTATTAATTCCAGATTACACTTTAACGTACTGTATATGGTTTGGAGGTGATTGCTTTTAAAAACTGCTAGTAGGCCTTTCTTCAATAGGGCAATTCTACTCTTTAAGACTTAAAAGTACAGTTAAATGGCAAGGACATCTTTAGCTACCTGCCAGTACTGACATAAACTGTTTTTTTAAACAAATAATATTTGTAGAAGAATTTGGTTAATGATTTTCAGTTAGCAGTAGTAAATGATTTTAACATCTCACTCAAAAGAAGAGCAAACAAATACTTTCCCAAAATATAGTACATAATAACAGCTGGTTAGGAGTGACTGCTGACTTATTCAACTTTTCACTAACATGGAACAGTTACTGCAGTAATTGCAAGGAACAACAAATTTAGAGTCAAAACAAACATGAAGTTAAAAAAAAAATGCAATTTAAAAGTAGCAGCACTTAGTGCAGAGGTGTAATTTCATTGTGGTTCACTGTGTGCTGTGCTGTGTACTCACAGTAATGAGTGAAAGTGAAAGTCACTTTCACTTTCACTTAACCCCAACATGTCATGGCATCAGGCTGCATTCTCTCAACCATTTCTATGATCATTTCTTTTAAGCACTATGGAGGCTCATCTCCTTTCAGCATATATGAACCACTCTGAATTACATATCAGAGCCTCCCGGGTTACATATCTTAACCATGTGACCAATTTAAACCTTATTTGAAAGTTTTCTGTGAAAAATGTGTGCATTTTGATTATCAATTTCAAAATCTCACATCATGTTTGGTTTTTATTTATTGCCTCAAAAAATCAAGCCACAGTGAAGTTGATCACTATTTCAAATAAATCTTTGGTCTGAGCAAAATACTCTTTCTAATTGCAACAAATTTCAGACACCCCAAGTTACCATAAATTGTTTTAAATGTTTTGTTTTGCTTGCTTTGTTTGTATTCATGGGTTATTTTTAGGCAGGGTACTAGAGCATGTTACGGGTGTTAATTTGGAAAGTGTGCAGTTGTAGGAATGTATTAGGCCCACTAGGAACTATAGTGTATGCTAATCTGACATTTTTCTTGTGTGTGTGTGTGCGTGTGCACATGCGTGTGCCATGGTCAGTGTTTGGCTTCTCCTCCATGCTTAGAAGCTGTAAACCAGTTTAGAGTTGTATGTGTTTGAGATAAGAGTTACTACATTTTGTTAAGGTTTACAGGAGATGCAGTTCTGCAGCTTTTTGTAAGATATGAGTTTTGTTAGATGCCAATGTTTCTACAGGTTTTGTTTTGTTTATTTTGAGGGATGGGTGGTCTTTTTGAAGAGGCGTTAAACATTGATGTTGCCACACCTCTCCCCCTCCTTTCCAAATTAAGCAAATCACTGGGCCACTCTAGGCAGGAAAAGGAACACGTGTCATAATTGTGTGACATTTGGGTAATGACCATGCTGACATTTCAGACTGACACCTTTTTCTCTCCCCACTTTTTCTAGCCTTTCTTTTCCCACTTCAAGTTTTTTTTTCTCTCTTTGGAGGGAGGAGGGTGGGGGAGCTCTTGTACTTAAAGGGTAATGATACCGACTGACAGCTTTACACTTTCAGCAAGACACGTAAACCCACACACCCACACACATACACACACTCCTTTTCTGTCTGACAATATAGTCACCCTTGTCTAAGTACCTTCAGATAAAAGGGAAAGGGACAAGACTGCATCAAGTCATAAGGCTGCTATTTCTCATTAGGCTTGCTTTTGGGAGGGGAATTTGGTGCTACCATTGGATGATAAGAGAATGTTTGAGCAACACCTGCAAGTGCTTTTTTCCTTAGGAGAAGGGATCAGGCAGCTGGTGGCCCCTCTCAGAGCAGGCCTTTGTGGTGCCTTTTTATTTATTTTTATTTTTTATTTATTTATTTTTAAACTTTCTTTCAGTAGTGCAGTAATAGTGTCTTACATAGTGTATGACCAAAGAGCAAGACTGGAGACAGGGTTTGTTTTTTTTTTTTTTTGTTTAAATGGCCTACAAAAATACTTAACATTTAAAACAAGTATACTTAACTGGAAGATAAATGAGATTGTTCTCTTTAGAATGGCACCTGTCATATTGGACAGTAAATAAACAGGCAGTTGTGAAAGTTTATATTTTGGGAGATGTAAAAATGAAGTAACTTTGACAAAGGTCAAGAGGTGGTGTCTAGACTGGGTCAGAGCATCTCCAAAATATATAACATGTGAGGTCTTCCTGGTATGCAATGTTTAGTACCTACCAAGAGTAGTCCAAGGAAGCAAATTCAGCCCTGTGTAGTACACAGAAGAGCTCCCATAGCTTAAACTGCTGAGTAACTGTTCGCTGTAAAGGAAAGGTAGCAGAATGCAGTTTAACACAGCATGTTGTGTGTGTTGTGGGCCACAAACCGATATTTTCAAGCTTAGTCTTAGCACCCTCTTCTCAGTCTTGCAGCTTTAAACTCAACTTTTCCACCCCCAATTAATTTTCCTAAAATTCAAGAAGAAAAAAATCTTACTATTTCTTAACTTACTATCTTATTGTAGTATGGTGTAATGATGCATGATCCTTATAGCAAGACAGGAGTGCAGGTATGTAAGTAATTGTACAGCATTTTCTAACATTAATATATTCATTTCTAATCCTGTCCATGATATTATATTAAAATAGAGGGACAGCTCAGGTTGGATGTTTTGTAGACGAAGTTAGAGAAACAAGATTGTATTGGTTTGGATATGTACAGAGAAGAGATTAGGATTATATTGGGAGAAGAACGCTGAAGATGGAGCCGCAGGAAAAAATGAAGACCAAAGAGAAAGTTTATGGATGTGGTTAGAGAGGACATGCAGGCGCTTGGTTTGAATGTGGAAGATGACCAGAGAACGAGAAATAGAAACGGATCTTCTGCTGTGGTGACCCCTAAATGGCAGCAGCCAAAAGAAGTCGACTATCAAGGTCATGTCGGAATTGGAAGTCAGTGAATAGAATTACAAATAGGTGCACCATGAAGCCTCAAGAAGTCTCAGAAGTCCACTGATTACAACAAAAGTTACAAAGTACTTATTTTTAGTTGTAGACTAAAACAACTAAAGAATACTTTATGTGAGAATGTGAGAATACTTCCTCCTTATCATTTCAGTCAAAAGCCATCATGTGGTTACATTTTCAGTGAATATATACACAGTAAATATATTTTTTCCTCTGCACAACTAACTATTAATAGAATCATAATTATACAATCCTAATGATTTTGGGATTATTTAGTCCTGTTGGCTTTTGTAAAAACAGTTTAGTAGATTTAGTAGTCTTAACATTTTATGATTCGGTGCCTACATGAAAATGTACTGGCTTCAAGTAATCATTGTCAGAATCACTCTAATTAAATGTATTTATAACTAATAATTACTTCATAATAGTATTTGTTTTACTACTGATATTTCCAATGTGCAGCAACAATTTCATTGTCATTGAATATGCTGTTGTAACCTTCTGTTTAAACATCTTAAGCACTTAAGAGGTATCAGATTAGAATGAATAATTTCAACGTATACTATAATTACTAAAAAAGTTTGCTTTTATTTGTTTAATCAAATTACTATAGTTGACAAAGTCACCTTTTTTAAATGGAAAACGGTGATGCAGGCAGAGCGGATTCTGAATATTTCAAGAGTTGCAATGTATCTTCCTTTTTTTGTCCTACCCCTAGTATTTAAATGTAAATGTATAAATATTTATATGCAAATGGAAAGCCTTACCTTGTGAGAGCTGTTGTAATGTGTGCCTACTAGATCTTGCTTTTGCTAGCAAGATCTGTTAGCCCCACATTAAAATGTGCTAAAATTAAATCTGCTGGTGCAGTATGGATAATGGCAATATTGTTTCCAGGTTCTGAAGAGGACCAGAAGCCTATGGCATTGTGGGTCATGTACTTCAACATACAAGATACGTCTGGTCTGGAGAAAAGCTATTATAATCTTCCCAGCAATGTCCACGTCTGCACTGGCCCTGATACCAGCCTTGGCACTGACTACTCCATTAAGCTGGTATGTCCAACTGAGAGTGATGACACATGGCTAGGAGAATGTTCTAAAACTTGATATGTTGTTTTTAAACTCCTAACACATTGTGTCATGTATTTATCTGTGTGTAGGCAAAATCAGTGTTTCATCAGCTCTTCCCAGATGAAGATTTCTGTCCTGCTGCACCAAACCCTGAGGACATCATATATGATGGTGATGTTACACAGGGAGAAGGGACTGGATTTGAGGAATCCAGCCAAGCAGAGGGGACTGGAACTGAAGAAGAATGTTGGCCTACAGAAGTTGAACAGTCAGCAGAGAGTTCAGAGTGGGTCCCTCACGAAACTTCCATTAATTCTCATATTTAAATCTTACCTGCTGAGGAATAGCATTTCCTTTCTTATTTAAGGACAATTCATTAATACCCCTCCCATGCCAGTGTCCACCTGCCTCTGTTGGGGATATCTGCTTTCCTGAGAGTGTATTTAGGAGACTTCAGGAAAAGGTCTGATGGCCATTGATTGACTGTCCTTTTGTCTGTACTGTGGTCGTAATAATTTCCATTAATACTCCTCTATTATTGTCTCTAATGTCAAATTCATAATAAACTATTGCCACACACTGTACAATCAAAACTCTGAACTGTGATAAATAACTTGCAGAGGAAAGGGGGAATGTACTGATTTAAAAAGGAATCTTCTTATAAAATTGCAGAAATATGAAATACTGTGAAATATTGACACTTCATACAGAAATCAAATATGCTATTAATTAAATGGACTTATTTTTCTTTTTCTTAAATAATGTATTTTTGCATCATTCATTATGGTAAATGCATTAATCATATGCAATTTTTAGAAACTCAAGTCATCCTGAACAGTTTGGGGGGAAAAAAATAGCCCTTAGTGCTTTTGTTAATAACAGGCCCATGACCTTATTGCTTTTTCACAAGTTGTCGTTCCTTGGACCACTTTTGGTAGACGGTAACCACCTGCTATCCTGGAGATGCTCCAAGGGACCTACATAATGTAATGCTTGTGGTTTTATAAACTGGTATATATCAATTAACACGAATTAGATCTAAGATTATAAAAGCAAGTTTTTCCCTCCACACCCTTGTTCAAGATACATTTGTACTGGCAGTGTTCCAATCCAAACTATGCTGCTACAGTTGTTGGGTGCAAATTGAATGTTACCAAAGATATTTCTCTGTATCTGAACTGTTTACCTGCAATGATGGCTAGGTGAGTGGATGAGAGAGAACAACTGAGAGAGAGCACACAGTTTGATGACATTTGGTTCGCGCTGCCATGGCTGAACAGATGGCTCATTATGGCTGGGAGTGTGCAGTCGTCCCTTGCAAGCACTCAGTGTCTTTGTTTCACAGGAATTTGATAGGGGCTCTGCTGAGAGTATTTACCAGTTCGTTGGGGGAATGAATTACAGCTTGACACATGGCCTAGGTTAGTCCCAGCCTGGAGAAGGTGGTTCAAAATAAGTGGAATGAAGGCTACCCATGACACTTTGAAAGCAGACTGTGTGGTGCTGAAACTTGGATTGCATTTTGCATTTTGAGTGTACACAGAAAAAAGAAGTGTAAAACTACTTGAAAGGCTTTCACCGAAGTGTAGTGGCAGGCTTGCTTTCTACCCAACTGTTGGACTATGATGTTGAAAAATAAACCACCTGATAATTTTGCTTGCAGGATGCTGGATATGTTGTATCCAGATCTGTACTTTGTTCCTTTATCCAGGGTGTAAGGACAAAAGCATAAACAGGGTCCTGGTGCATATTTACAGCTAAACCTTTCATGCATCCTTGTACATGTTTATGCTTAAATTGACATACTCTATAATTTCATGAAAATCCTTTATTTTCACCATTTCTATTTGATTTTGTAGGGAGTTAGATTATATTTCTTCTCTTCAGTGACCCAGGCACTCAGTAGTATCACTGGGAATCAATTTTCTGCGTGGAGAGTCTTGACATTCAAACGTTAAAGGGTAGAAAGTGCCACAGGCAAGACACCTAGCGGGGGCTCACACTTACCCTCACTATGGGGCGCATTCAACAAGAGAAACCTTCAGAGATCCACTCAGAATTGTGGCAAAATAATTCCTGCTGTATTCGGGATTCTGTGATACACAGCTGTTGTTTATTTCAGAGATGCTCCTAGATCTATGTAAATGTAGATAGATGGTATGGAACACACTTTACAATAGAAACACACTTTACAATATTTCTTGTTTTTTGTTTGGCTAGTGATCTGCAAGGCAAAAAAACCCAAAAACATACATACATATATATATATATATATATAGCAGTGCACCGGGGCAGCGGTGGCCTAGTGGTTAGGGAGTTGGTCACAGGATCAGAAGATTGTGGGTTCAAACCCTTAACCAGAAGGTTGCCCTGAGGTACCCTTGAGCAAGGTACTATCCCAGTCACTGCTCCCTGGGTGCTTTCATAGCTGCCCCCTGCTGCATGGTGTTTGCATGGGTTAAATGCAGAGGTCCAAGTTCATTGTGTGCTATGCTGTGACCTTGCAATGATGAGAATAGTCACTTTCACTAAAGAAAAAGCACAAGTGTCATAAAAAAAAGTTTGGATTCAAAGGCTAATTTCGATCCTTTCTCTTCTGGCAGCTGCTTCCAGCTTTGGGCAGAATAAACAGACTTAACAATAATTTTAGATTTAATTATATTTACATCTATTTAATAAACATTTATATATCTCACAAGTCCGAAGTAATCTGAGTAGTTTGGAGGTGTATTGTGGTCATAAGCCACGGAGTTATTTGTGTACAAGTAACAAGAACATCAGTTTGGGTTCCAATCCACGCAACAATTGAAATATTTGCTAGTGGAACTTTGAAGTGGTGGTGGTGGTAGGATGTATTCCTACAGACCAAGAGATTGCAGGTTCCAATCCCACCTCCAGCACTACCACCATTGTGTTCCTGAGCAAGACCCTTAACCCCAAGTTGCACCAGGGGGACTGTCCCTGTAGTTGGGAAATGCAAGTCACTCTAGATAAAGAGCGTCAGCTAAATGCCATAAATGTAAATGTAAGTGGAAGTGACTATCTGTCATTGTGAGTACACAGCACAAAGTGAACCTCAACAAATCATATCCTCAGCGGTTAACCCCCACACACACCATGTAACAATGGCCAGCAATATCCAGCACCCAAGAAGCAGTGTTGGGGACAGTACCATGGCAACCTACTGGTCTGGGATTTAAACCCACAACCTTCTGATCATGGAGTCTATTTCCTTTCCACCACTGGCCCACAAAGGACTCACACAATCCTGGAGATACTGTAAAACCAGTTCGCAACATGGAGCGGGCAGAAGCTTCTTTTTGAGGAAGCAGCGAGAATTCCAACTTATCCTGGGAACTGCCATGTTGAACAGTTCATGGCTATCAAAGTAATGCAGTATTTGGCCTTGCGGAAAGAGGAGAGCATATATAAAATATGAGTTTTTGGGATACTAATTTATCATTATCTTTCTTAATACATCAACAGTGCTGCACAGATATACTGAACCCGAGGATTTAAATACTGCATATTGACTGATATGGTCGACCTCGGTCTTGCCTGGAAGCATTAGTAAGAATCTCGTGACACCTAGTGACACAACTTTTAAATCGCAGTCGGGCGGTCAGATTGTCCTATATTTCCCTATCATTTTATATTTTTAGGCAACCATTTAAGCATTTTAAATAATTAAATCTACTAAAATTCTAAAATTAGAAAATCCTTTGCTCATACATTTGGTCCGCAAGGCCGCTACATTCTGAAGATTCATAAGCTGTGAAAGCGCTAAAGAACCAGCAATTTAATAAGATAAACCACTGTATATTATTATTATTATTATTATTATTATTATTATTATTTTAATGCTTTATTTGTTTATTTGCATAGGTAAATTCTCCACACCAAGCTTCTGCTTGAGAAGACCTTTAACTTGGAAAATTAAACTGTTCAGGCTACAAACAAAATGGCGGCGCCCGAGAAGACGCATGATTCTCCCCCCGAAGAAAATCTTTCCGTGTCAGAAAAGAGAGTGAGTTTTTATTAGTGGAACGCTGGCTTTCTGGATGATTTTATGAATTTGCACTAGCGCCTAGTTCGGTTGTTTTTTTGCTTAAGCGGGTTTGAACGTGACTAACATGAGCTAGAATAAATATGAACATAGGTTCGGAGGGCCTCATCCGAGCTGGGAGACAGTGCTCTATATTTTATCTATAAATAAGCGTTAAACTAAACTATATAGTAACTTTATCAAAGCAATTTGAACTTATGTTCGTTTGAATTGCCTAAGGATGATGAAATACCTCCGCCGCCGAAGATCCGAGGGACTCCAGAGGACATTAAACAAGAAGCCATCGTCAATACCCTGGCTTTCCACCCTAGAGAGGACATTCTTGCAGCTGGAGATATTGATGGAGATATATATTTGTATGTTTACATATACATTTGCATGATTTGGATCTTGTTCTAAACATGCGTTACATGTGACATAGGGGGTTTGCTTGAGCTTCACATGTGTCACAAGTTGATGAAGAACTGCCATGTTTAATCCCCCGAAGTTTATTGCTATTGTATAAAGAAGTATGTGTAAATTGTTCATTCTTCACTGCAGATACAGCTACTCTTGCACTGAAGGTGAGAACAAAGAGCTGTGGTCATCTGGCCATCACCTCAAGTCCTGCAGGAAGGTAGCCTTCTCAAGTGATGGCGAAAGTCAGTAGGAGTTTACTGTGTTTCCGCCAATGATACTGCTGAATCGATTGTTAACATTCTATGCAACTGCTGAAATATTCATATCTGATTAAAATATGTGCAACTAAAACTAAAGCCTGACAATTTCTACAACAATTTTGTTAGCACCAAATTTCACATTTGTTCTGCTCTGACGCATTACTTTCAGATGTATTAAGGTGTGCTTTAGTTATATTAGAGCAGCAAGAGTTTTTTTGCACTTACACTTACTTATTGTATATGTCTTTCCCAGAGCTATGCAGTGTGTCCAAAGATAAAGCTGTTCACATCATGGATGTAGAGGCAGGAAAGCTTGTCACACGTATTCATAAAGCGCACAGGTATTAACTTCAATTTGACTGCTGTTTAGATAGTTAGATGAAGTTTCGGGTGAATCCAAAAATACAGGACTATGCATTGCCTTTTTCTTGGTTTATTTTGTGATGGGAATTTAATAATCCAGTTCTGACACTCTTCACTGTATCCATTTATGTATTTATTCAGCAAGCCTATCAACACATTACTTTTAGTTGATGAGAATGTGCTTGCCACTGGCGATGATGAGGGCACATTAAAAGTGTGGGACATGAGGAAAGGCTCTTCATTCATGTCTCTGAAACACCATGAGGATTACATCAGTGATCTTGCAGTTGATCAGGCCAAAAGGATATTGCTTACCTCCAGGTACTGAGCTGAAGGAAAAGGATTGTATCTTTAAAATAAATCTAGTGACAGCTACATTTTAAATCAAAGTTCTAAGGTTAACCCTTTCCACTCCCAATGTAGGCATGTTATGTATGTCATGAAAATAAACTTTTGATTGGGACTGTATGAAGGAAATTAGTACAGGTTAAAGACCACTTGACAAATGGCAAAAAATCATATGTTGCATGGTTGGATCTTAACAAGGTTCCAAGTAGAGCTTCAACATGCTACAAGAAGAAATGGGAGTGAGACAAAACATTTCTTTGAGCATGCAATTTATTGAAAACAACGCTTAACTGAAACAGGCTGTTTTACAGCTGATCAAAAGTTTAGGAAAGCAAAGTTCCAAACATGCATCAGGCATGCTGCAACAAATTTTTGAAGTGATCAACAATAACGGTGGAGCTACTCATTACTGAGTTCAAGTGTTTCCATGAGGTGATTGGGAACATTTCTCCAAGTGGTGAAGACGGCCGTACGAAGGGCATCTCTGTCTGGAACTGTTGTCCATTTTTGTAAACTTCCCTTGCCATCCATCCCCAAAGGTTCTCAATTGGATTTAGATCGGGAACACGCAGGATGGTCCAAAAGAGTGATGTTCTCCTGGAAGAAGTCCCTTGTCCTGTGGGCATTGTGCACAACAGGCATTGTCCTGTTGAAAATGCCAGTTGTTTTCACACAGATGAGGGCCCTCAGACATGAGGGATGCTCTCTGCAACATCTGGACATAGCCAGCATCCGTTTGAAACCCCTGCACCTCCTGAAGCTCCATTGTTCCACTGAAGGAAAAAGCACCCCAGACCATTATGGCGTGCCTTCCAATGTGGCATATAGAAAACATCTCAGGTGGGATCTGCTTGTCATGCCAGTAAATTTGGAAACCATCAGGACCATCAAGGTAAAATTTCAGTGTCCCATGTTTGGTGTGCTCTTGAACGCCACAGAACTGACCGTTTGGACTTTGCAAGGAGACGAGGCCTTTGAAGACGTTTTTTGTTCTTTAAGCCTTTCAGTCTCAGATACCGTCTGTTGCAGTCTGCAGTCGGCACCTGTAAGGGCCTTAATTTGGGTCGAGGATCGTCCAGTGTCTTGATGGACAGCCAATTGGATCCTCCGGCTCAGTGCTGGTGAAATTTTTTTGGGTCTTCCACTTGACTTTTTCGTTCCATAACCCTCAGGATCATTTTAAGAAGTTCAAAAGGGGAAGGTTTTTTTGCCTTTGCCATCAGAAAATGGCAATGAATCCACATTTTTGCACAGATTGGGCTTTTTAAAGGCATGTGATCCTAAGATTTAGATCAGCTGTAAAACAGCCTGTTTCAGTTTAAGCTTTGTTTTCAATAAATTGCATGCTCAAAGAAATGTTTTGTCTCACTCCTATTTCTTTTTGTAGCATGTTGAAGCTCTACTTGGAACCTTGTTAAGATCCAACCATGCAACATATGATTTTTTGCCATTTGTCAAGTGGCATGTAATTAGCATTTAGCATCAAGGCATTTCACATTAAGCTGTCATCCAGGACTCATTATTGACAGGTTAAAAAGTGCTTAGCAATGTTTTTTGTGTTTTTTAACTTTCACTTTTTTTTTTTCCACTTAAGTGGTGATGGAACGATGGGTGTTTTCAATATTAGGAGGAGAAGATTTGAACTGCTTTCTGAATTCCAAAGAGGGGATCTTACATCTGTTTCCATTATGAAGGTGAGACAAATTCTCAATGTTTTCTTTGGCCAGATGAACAGAACAAATGTAATGTAACTTGGCTTAGACTACTTGTAATGCATAACTCTGTATGCATTACATTTCACTCCACTCAAAAGTGGTGGTGTTGAAAACTGCAGCTCGTACAGACCGAATACTAGTACTTAGGCTCAGGGAGAATGTCCAACCACTCATTTCTAACAGTTGATGTAAAATGTCATAAGACACTATTTAAAGTTCTTAACTAAATGGAGTAAACATTTTACATTGATCAGCCACAAAAATAATATTTTGTGGGTCCTCGTCATGTTAAAAATACAGCCTGGATTTGGGCCTGCAAATATTGGAGGACAGTTTATTGCCATTAATCTTTTTTGTTCCGTTCCTCAAATTACTTGTCAAAATGTACTTTGTTCTTCCATCACCTGACACACAGCGAGGCAGAAAAGTCGTGTGCGGCTCCAGTGAAGGAACAATATACATTTTCAACTGGAATGGTTTTGGGGCCACTAGTGACCGTTTTGCGATCCAGGCAGAATCCATAGACTGCATTGCACCCATCACAGACAGTATATTGTGTGCTGCCTCTACAGATGGTGTCATCAGGTGAGATAATGTGCAGTGGGGGCAAAAATGCTTATTTTGTAATTTTTTTTTGTAAAAAATTATTGTTTTCTGTATATTTCAAAAAGCAGATTCTGTATAGAAAATGTGAAAAGTGTTTATCAAAGTTTTCCCATGTATTCCATAATACATAATTTTTTGCTTTTTTCAGCTTTTTTCATTTTACCTCACTTTGTAGCACCATATATAGAGAAGAAAATGTTATTGCATAAAACAGCACAAAAGAAATTGTTTATTCTTAAAGAAGTGAGTTATAGGACTAATCATGAAATGGCTTTCTTTGTTCCCTAGAGCTATCAACATTTTACCCAACCGAGTAATTGGCAGCATAGGTCAGCATGTAAATGAGCCCATCGAAGAGGTTGTTTGCTCACGGGATGCACACTTCATTGCTAGCTGTGCGCATGACCAGCTCATCAAGTTTTGGGATATTTCAAGCCTGCGCAACAGCAAAATTAACGATTACCGGAGACGGAAGAAAAAAGACGGATGCCTCAAAGCGCTAAGCAAAAAAGCATTTGGTTTAGGTGGGGATTTCTTTTCTGGACTGCTGGACACAAATGAGGCAAGTGAGAAAGCTGAAGAAGGGGAAGATGATGACAATGATGAAGATAATTATAGTGACAGTGGGAGTGACTGAAAGTAACTGACCATATTATTTCATTTTGTGAAATGTTAATGCAAAGCTGACTGGTTTTCAGTTGTATAATAAAGATCCTTTATACTATTGTTTTAAATGGTTTGGTGCTGCATCAGGTGTCATGTTTGATAATGGATTCCTGCTCTGTCTTGAGCATCCAAGGAGTCAGTGGTCACTTTTATATGCTTAGATGACTCACCATTATTTGCCTGCACACATCCAAAACATTGGCATTTGTTTCCTTGTTGGGCCAGAGATTCGGAAACCTCTTTGGTCTAATTTTCCTGACCATTCTTTTATAATTAAATAAAGATAAAAATATTTAAACATAGATAACACATTCTTTTGTGCTAAGACAGCCACTGAGGTTGCAAAAGATTCCTTGTGCTGGTCCCAAGTAAGGATAAATGGTTACATCAGGATGGTTTAAACATTTACCAGACGGTATGGACAATGATAAAGATTCACAATAACTACCACCATTAATATTAAAGGAAACCAGGCGGTAGAATAACATACAGTGGAAGAAGCAGGCAAAGAACAAGTGAGAGTCCAAAAGATGAAGAAAGTAGACAGGTGTACAAGGGCATGAGACGCAGGCTAAAGATATTTATTTTTAATGTTTGATAGACAAAAGGCTAAAGCTGGAAAAAAATGTGCAGCAGGTCAAAATAACAATGGAAATATTCCATTGGGCAGACAAAAGAAGTACTTGGGCTTATTAATGAAGAGAATGAAGGTTGGATGATGCTAGTAAGTTCAGGGGATTAGCAAAGTGGAAGTAAGGGCAACTGTGTAGAGGAGGATTACCACCAGTACTGTTAGCCAACAGAGTGTGGGAATGCAGGAATAGGCTATTGCTGGCTGAAGAAGGCATGTCCAGAGACAGGAGATGAAAACGAAGGAAGGTAGAAGTGGGGGTAGGCCATTTAACGGTGGCAGTTATGACTGGTAAATATAGTGATGATATATGGCATGTGCAATAGACCAGATGGGAGGTGTACAGGAGGCAAGTTCAAATTGTTTTACCATGGTATGAATGGGAGGAGAAATGGGTTAGGTATTGTCCTGAAGGAAGAGAACATTGAGTGTATTGGAGATGAAAAGAGCGTCAGAGTGATTAGTATGAAGCTGGAAATCAAAGGTGTGATAATGAATGCTGTAAGTGCATGTGCCATGTAAGATAGTTTTGAAAGGGAGGAGAAATAAATATTCTGGAGTGAGTTGGATGAAGAGATAGTATACCCACGGGAGAGAGAGTGATGATTGGTGTGGACTTTAATGGGCATGTTGGTGAAGGGAACAGAGATGATGGGTATGTATGGTGTGACTGAATTTTGAACTGATAATATCTTCACACTTATTACTCATCTATTAACTTTTTTTTTTTTTTTGCACATCCGCACTTTACTCAACAACCTGGGCTGCTTTGTTCTATAACACTGCAGCCCTCTGACGGATGAATGTACTGTCTGTTGTGCTGTCTGTTGTCTGCACTTATGTTGTGTCTTGTGTCTTTTGTCTTATGTTGTGTCTGATGTTGTCCTATGTGTGGCACCAGGGTCCTGCAGGAACGTTACTTTGTTTCACTATGTACTGTGTATATGGCATTGACAATAAAATGGTAAAATCCTACATTATCTTAAATGCATCCATTTCAAATTCAAGTTCGAGGTTAGATTATATCAAGGATCAGCGCTGAGCCCGTTCTTGTTTGCAATAGTAATGGACAGGTTGATGGACGAGGTTAGACAGAAATCCCTGTGAACTGTGATGTTTGTAGTGAGTAGTGAGAGTAAGGAGCAGCTTGTGGAGAACCTGGAAAGATGGAGATATGCTCTAGAGAAGAGAGGAATGAAAGTAAGTAGGACAAAGAGAGAATACATGTGTGAACGAAAGGGAGGAAAGTGGAGTGGTTGGGATACAAGGAGTAGAGGTGACAAAGAAAGGAATTTAAATACTTGGGATCAGCAGTTCAAGGTAACGGCAAGTGTGAAAGAGAGGTGAAGAGCAGAGTGCAGGCAGGTTGGAATGAGAGAAGAGTGGCTGGAGTGATTTGTGGCAGACAGGTACAAGTGAGAGTAAAAGGGAAGGTTTACAGGACAGCAGTGAGACTAGCTATGTTATACGGGTTGGAGACGGTGGCACTGATGAAAAGACAGGTGGCGGAGGTGGAGGTGTCAGAGTTAAATATGCTGAAATTTTTCCTCTCCTCTCTAGAGCATATCTCCATCTCTCCAGGTTCTCCTCAAGCTGCTCACCAACTCTCGCTGTAGATGACAATATCATCAGCAAACATCATCGTCCACGGGAACTACTGTCTAACCCCATCCGTCAACCTCTTCACTACTATTGCAAACAAAAATAGGCTCAGGCTGATCCTTGATGTAATCCAGCCTCTACCTTAAATGCATCCATCGCTCTTCTCTGTAACACCTGACTTTCTCATTACAAAACCACAACTCCTCTATAGGCACCCTGTCATTTGCTTTCTCCAAGTCCACAAAAGAACAATGTCCTTCAACAATCAACACTCTCAGACCAAACGTTACATCTGTACTGCTCTTTCTCGGCATAAAACATGATTACCTAAATTATCAGCAGGAACTTCCATAAAATTTTGATATTTGATATTGAAATTTTGAGATATGATGCTTTGAGATGTGCATCAAGCATCTTTGATTCTTCCCTCAGTTTTCTTAGGTTCAGTAAAATAAGTAAAATTTCAGGTTGTTATAACAAATCAAGATGTTAAAATATGCATTTTATGATTGAAATTACTCTGAACTGTAACTACTCTGTGTCTTGCTGAAATCTCTGACTCCCTAATCATAACTGAAATTTTTTTTTTATGTTATCTTCTCAGCATTCCAGTATATTAATATTACTGGAATGTTGAGAACATAACATTAAAAAAATCGGTTGCAACTTATGAAAAAGGAGGCAGGTCAAAACTTGATCCTGCATATTTTGATTGATTCAACATTATAACATTTTGAACAGTCAATCTTAAATATAAAAACTACTTGAACACTCCTTTCTTTGAAATACTTGATGACAGGAAACTTCTGCCTCTAAAAGTGACTTAAGAACTACAGTTAGGTCGATAAATATTTGGACAGAGACAACTTTTTTCTAATTTTGGTTCTGTACATTACCACAATGAAACAACTCAGATGCAGCTGAAGTGCAGACTTTAAGCTTTAATTAACAAAAGCATTTTTTTTAACACAATCCCTTCATTTCAGGGGCTCAAAAGTAATTGGACAAATTAAATAACTGAAAATACAATGTTCCTTTTTAATACTTGGTTGAAAATCCTTTGCTGGCAATGGCAACTCATGGACATCAGCAGATGCTGGGTTTCCTCCTTTTAAATGCTCTGCCAGGTCTTTACAGAAAGCCCACAAACAAACAGCAACTGAAAGCCGCTGCAGTAAAGTTTAGAGGAGGAGCATGGAGAGCTCCTTTGACTGCATATTGTCTGTTCTCTCAAATCAAATCCAGGCATTTTATCTGCTTAATTGATAATGAAATAGCCAGAGGATTGAGGGGTGCTATCACCCATTTCCCTTGCAGAGGTATTTGAGGTAGTCAGAAAAATCCTCAGCAGCAAAGTGGTGGTAGATAAGATATATGTTCAAAAGCTGAAGGCTCTGGACATTGTTGGGCTGTCATGACTGAGCCACCTCTTCAATGTGGTATGTCTAGGACAGAACCTTTGGAGTGGCAGACAGGGGTGGTGGTTCCCATATTTAAAAAATGTGACTGGAGGGTGTTATCGGGGTTCCAGTTATTGGGGTTTTACAGCCTCCCTGGAAATGTTTGCACCAGGATACATACACAGCTACTGGAATGGTCATAGGAGTTTGCTAAACCAGTCTACATGTGCTTCTGGAGAAGGCTTATAACATCAATCACTGTAAGGGTTTCCTGAACTCCATACCAGGTAGTCCACCATGTTGATGAAAAAACCATTATCAGATTTCTCTCCCCACCTGAAATACAGATCAGCTACATCATTCTGGATCATCTGCATAAGCTGCTGCCACTAACTAAGATTAACAAAAGCTTCACCAACTCAAGCAGAACTGCCATTATTAGATGACTGAACATCCAATTACAAACACTAATGGACTTGTACCAGATTGTACCAGAACTTATCGCTAAATTAATTATTTTATGAAATGTATTTTCTCTTTCCTTCTTTCTTTATTTCCGGTATTAACGAGAGGAGGACGGGTGCAGGCAGGGCAGTGGGTGTCCCGTATGTAGAATTCAGCGTTGTATCATTGCTCTTTGCGGATGACATATTTCTGTTGTCTACATCAGGCAGCTGAGTGTGAAAATGTAGGGATGAGGCTCAGCACCTCAAAATCCATGGCCATGGTGCTATACCGGAAAAAGGATGCTTTCCTCTCACGAAGAAAGCATGCAGGCTCCTGACAGTGAAAGTCAGATACCTGCAATATAAAATATCAATAATTTTATGGATTTCTATAACAATAAGATTGAAATAATTTGGCAAGAAACCCAAAACCAAATAAATACACGTCTGCTGTCCGAGACAGATATAGATACGGAACAAAACCTCATGCCAACAGAGAGGTTAGCCTACTTTCATCCAGTTCTGCAGACCGACCTCATCTCAGCTATTTCCTCTTCCAGATCTTCTACATCTGCATCTGCGGCATTTAGCGGATGCTTTTATTGAGACACGCTTATTGATCTGTCAGGATCTGTCCTCAGGTTGCAATAGGAGTCACATTTCTGCATTCTTTAAACTTAGAGCTGTTTTGAATTCCTTGTACAGACTGTAATTCCTTTCTCTTTGTTTGAGATGGGCGGCTGTCTACCACCTGTGTTGACTTGGCTCGAATTGCTCCAGGGGGACTGTCCCTGTGATTAGGACATGGAAGACGCTCTGGATAAGAGTGTCTGCTAAATGCTGCAAATGAGTTTAGAGCAGTGGCTCCTCTGCATTGAAAGGGGCTTATTGAGGTGGTTTGGGATAGGATAGGGTGGTTAGGATGCCTCCCAGATGCATCCACACACTGGGAAGATTATACAACTTGGCTGGCCTGGGAGCGAGTTGAAGTGGCCAGGGAAAAGGGACGTCTTACCATCAGCCTCATCAAAATATGTGAAGATTCACTGGTTGTTTTTCCAAAGAAGATAAACTGGCTAATTTGTGTGGTGACATAAGACACCTTTTTCCATTCACCACCACATGGGGCAGCGGTGGCCTAGTGGTTAAGGACTAGGCCCCAGGATCGGAAGGTTGTTGGTTGGAATCCCAGACCAGTAGGCTGCACTGAGGGAACCTTGAGGAAGGTACCATCTACGTCGCTGTCCCCTATAGCTGCCCTCTGTTTGGTTCATTGTGTAGTGTGCTATTTCTCAATTACAAAGACCCTTTATCTTAAAAAGAAATGTCAGTTAATTTCTATAAAATTATACATTAAATACATAGTATACATTAAATAGTATTTATTAAAAACTCCCAAGGCCCTATTTACACCTGTTCACTTCATGTATCTTGAGTACCAGTATTTTATCTAGATAAAATACTTTACTACTATGTATAAACACCTGTTTCATGATGTATGATGCAGAATTATGTTTTAACAGCTGTCTTCTTGTAGACATTAACTGCTAGTCTAAAGAATTTAAAAGTGTTTACAAACTGGGCTTTACTTTTGTATTCATTATTTTTCAGTCGCAATCAGAAGATTGGTTGTTGTGTACAGGCTGATTTTCTTTCACTTGTTAAATTGTAATCAGTTTTGAATTACTCAAAGAAAATGAATGTGGTTAATGTAGTGTAAATGAGATATTGCAGAAATCACTGGCATTCCATTTCCTAGTAAGCACAGTCAAAAGAAAGAAAGGCCAAAAGAAACCGTAACTGAAACTGTTATCCTCTCTCTGCAGTTTTTCAGTAATAACAATAAGTGATTTACTTTCAGTCTCTAGTCCGTTTTTTCAAAGCCTCAGTTGCAAACTTTTTTTGCACACATCTTCAATTTTACAGGTTTTTTCCATTTCCCTTTTCGAATCTCTTCAGAATAAACTAATGCAGTTGCATTGTAAAGTAATACTGTTTACAGGAAGATTTACATTTTTATACCAGTGTACAAAGTCTAGCCAGTTTAGGTGTTTGGGGGAAAATGTTGAGAAATTGTATATACTGTATATGACAAATAATCATATTCTGGATTATTTAAAAAATTGTCCTTAGGTTTACTACCTGCATGCAAAAGATCTTGTGGCCAAGAAAAACAACCTTGTTAACATAGCTTATTAACTACCACATTTACAATGGCACCCATTCACACCTGATTGTAAAACATGATTTAACTACAAATTAAATGTCTAAAGCCACTAAAGTATAACATGGTGGAAAAAAAAAGACATGAAAGTCAGAAGTTCTTCTCCAAGAAAGTGATTTTTTGGGTAACAGATTTTAAGATTTCAAAATGTATCAGTGGGCAAACATTTGAGATGCTGGATGTTTCAGTTTATGTACATTTGAATTAAACACCATGATTCTAATACAATACATTTGAGATAAACCAGGGGTCAGCAACCTGCATGCAGCTCTTCAGCCCTTCTACAGCTCTGATTTGACAAATGTGTAAATAAATAACTTTTTAAAATTGTTTTTGTTAACTGATCTACTTTTGTGACAGTTAACTCACGTATATTTTAGTTGTAACGGTATCACCTCAAATACACTAACAACACACATCTGTGACCTGGTGCCTTTACCGACAGGTACCAAGTGGAGTTTCTGACTCCTGCCCTTGGTCAGCTCACAATGGATAAATCCAAAAGGAGGAATATAGAAGGTCTAATAACCGCATGGAAACAATCATTTGCTTTCACTACCAAAGATGCTGGGTTGCCTGTATGCTTGAAATGCAGTGAGAAATTAGCAAACAAATAAAAAATTTAATGTTGAAGACAATTTTAGAGCAAGCATATCGCATTTACTGAAAAAAGTACCAAATAAAGATGAGCACAAAGGCCGATTTTGGAACTGCTGCTGAGAGCTGAACAGACCAAAATGTTTTTTTTGTGTAGCTTTAGTTTTTGCATATATGTTGTAGTTATATATAAAATTTTATAAGCTGTGTAATCAAACATATTTTTTGGCTCCAGACAAATGATACTTGGTGAAACAAAATGGCTTTTTGGGTAATAAAGGTTGCAGAACCCCCGAGTTAAACAAATGGCATTTCTTTAAAGCAGGAAATGTTTTATGAAAGGTAAGACATGATGTTTTGTTTATCTTCTCTATCTGTTGAATAATGAGGTTGTTTGAGTGGTTAATGTGATCTAACAATTCACTCTCTCTGTCCATTTAACTGAGGGATGTGATGTTGGAACGGCCACCAGGGGGCACCATAATACGCCTTCCAGCTGGCCTGATGGGAGCTTCCTCAGGACCTGTGGAGGATGGGCACAAGAAAAAAAAAAAGAACATTTAACACTAAATAGGTGATTTTTATTATTCCAATATGAAGTAAGTCAAATGTTAAGTCATGTTTTTATAGGTTTGTTTTAATATTAAATCTCTAAAAAATAAAAATAAAAACCTGGGGCTAAAAATTATGCCAATTCCTATCTCAGTTCACTTCCAACCAAATCAAGAAACAAAAAAAAACAAAAAAACAAAAAAACAAAAAACAAAACAAATCAGTTAACAGAAGAGGAGGAGGAGTAACAGTTATAGAAGAGATAGGTCTTCAACTGATCTTGGGTGAGAAGTAATTTCCACAAAGGCCCTGGGGGTAACACAGCTTGGGGGCTATAACCCTAAATCTCTTGCAGCCGATGGTGCACTTTCAGAATTACTCCTGCCATATTCTCTAATTTTAAAGATAATGAGGAACTAAGCTGGCTCCTTGTTAAATACCAGTTCAATTCAGTTAAAAATATTCCAGTTTACATTTAAAGCCATTCAGGCTAAGGTCATGGTGGATAGGAGTGGGGTGTGTGATGATTCAAAGACCTTGTGAGAACGATGCATTTAGCCAGTGAAACTGCCTGTTGGACACTGCATTTCTAGACTCACTGCAAAGGTTCTTATCATAACAGAATATTTCTGTTATATTTCTGATGATAATCAAGACTTTTTGCAAATTAATAAACCTTTGGGTGTATCACAACACTTCAGTGTCCACACTATTTCATATATTTAAGAATAGCTTACATATTTGCATATCAGGGAAAATATTTATGACTAAAACTGCGATTCATTTGTAGTGTTCAAATTCTAGTTGGGACAAGTGCAGCAATATAAACAATAGCCACCCACATGACATGAGTAATAAGCACTCTACCCTCTCTTTTGTAGAGAAGGAGGAATACCTTCCAGTCTAGAACACTATCCAATAGTGCATTTAACCTAAACCATTCCAAATAAACACTTATACCAGTCCTCCATGACAGGTTAATTTAGGCAGGCTGTAGATGTTCAGTGTTCAGGTCTATATTCGCATTGCATGGCTCAGCACAATTACATACTTTTTACAATTGCTTTTTGCTACAATCAGCTGCTCACTGCTAATTAAAAAAAAAGACTACATAAGGCACTTTCTGTGGCATGCTCAGACCAGCTGACCACTATGATCATATCTAATAAACATAACCTTAGATTTATATTTAGCACAATAAATAAACTCAGAAACATTGAAGAACTAAACCTGTAATTTATAGTAGTGAAACTCTGAACTCAAAGCATACAAATAGAACTCTCTTTCTATTTTCCAAAAAGGGATGACTGCCCCCAACTTCTATGCTCAGCTTGATAAAAAAAAAGGGTTCCATTACTTATGTCGCATGTCTTTCTCCTGGTGGAAACACACACAGACATGGAGGAGAACACAGAATGTACCCAGGATATTTGTGTGTGGAGTTTGCATGCCAGAACTCGGACCTACTCGGGCCTTTTCACTGAGAGGAGACAGCACTACCCACTGCGCCATGGTGCTACCCTCCTGGAAAGCTATTTATAACAATACATTGTAAAAAGGCTATATAAATAAAACAGAATTGACTCAATAATGGTATACAACCCCAGATATTTTCAAAGTTGTGTATTGTGAATATGGTATATAGCTTCTGCTATATAGCTCTGCTATAAAATTTTCTAATGTTTTCCTTCAAAACTTCAGTTAGCTCAGAATGCAGCAGATAAAGTCCTCACTACATCTAAACAATATGATCACATTAGTACGATATTATATACCAACTATCTAATTTCACACTTCCTGTGAAATTCTGCATTGACTATCAAATTTTACTACTGATTACAAAGTCCTAAATGGCCTTACTCACAAGTATCTCTCCAAGCTAATCTCCAGTTATGAGCCTCCACAATCACTAATCACACAAAGGGCTAGCTTTCTAATAGTTCCCAGATATTTGAAAACCACAACAACAGCAAAAACAACAACAGATGGAAGACCCTTTTCATTCAAAGCACCCAATCTCTGGAAAAGTCTTCCAGCTACTGACCGGGACTCAGAGATGCTCTCAGTCTTTAGTCAGCTATTTAGTCAATATTTTAGAAATTAATCTTCTTATTAGTTAAAAGGTGCAGATCTATGGGTTTTTACAGATACAGAAAATTACAGTAAACTGGGATGTTGGTGCTGCCAGCCCTCCACTCTCACGCGATCACTCAAGTTTATTGACAATGGTGTGGGCGTAAACCAGTGTCTCAGGGCATTCTCGTATTTAGAAAGGACAGAGCTGAGAGTTTTGCAGTTAGGGTGTAATAGCGAGTTCTGCTAATTTCTGTTAAATGAAAACATAATATCCGTACCACATTCATTTAATTTGTCCATTAAGTGTCAAAGTGAATGGCAAATCTTTATTAGACCAGAATTCCCACACCCCAGCCTTATATGAATGACCTGTTTTAAGACTGCTTTTTCTTGCATAAAGTAAAAGTAGCCTAGTTTTGTGACTTAGTTTGATTAAAAACTGTGGTTATTAAAATTTAAATTAATTGGAATTAATAGTTTAATAATCTTATAATAATCTAATATTATTTTTTAGCAAAGCTCAGGCTTACCTGCTAGAGTGAATCCAGACTGATGCAGATTCCTAATGGGGGCCTTGGTGGGAGAGCTGCGTGTAGAGGCTGAGGGAGTGCCTCCCCTGGACATTGGAGTGAAATCTGAGACCGGTCCATCATACATACCCCGTGGGACTGCCCTCAACACTGCCAACTACACAAGAAAGCAATAAAATAAGGAATTTTTAAAATGGGAGTTATATTAAGCTCATCCCACCACCCCTCAAAATATATAGATAACCCATGACACAGCATGAGGCTTGCCAACATGACTACCTTAGCTAATATGCAATTCACAAAAAAAATATTTACAAACAGTTTGTACAGATTAATCATATTTACATACAAGCTTTTACATAGAGTTTTGGAACAAATTGGAAATGACACACACACACACACACACACACACACAACTGTGCAGTTGTTTTAGGCAGGTGTGAAAAAAGCTGTAAACAAAGAATGCTTTCAGAAATATAAATAACGATTGTTTATTTTTATCAATTTACAAAATGCAAAGTGAGCGATCAAAAGAAAAATCTAAATCAAATCAAATCAATATTTGGTGTTACTACCTTTTGCCTTCAATATTTGGTGTGAAGTGTACCTATAAGAATTGATGCTGGTTTGATTTGATTTAGATTTCTCTTTTGTTCATTCACTGCATTTTGTTGATTGATGAAAATAAATGAGTAACACTTCCATTTTTGAAAGCATTCTTTGTTTACAGCATTTTTTCCACACCTGCCTAAAATGTTTGCACAGTACTGTATGTGTATATACACACACACACACAGACACACACACACACACACACACACACACACACACACACACACACAGGAACCTTTGGTCCCGACCAAAATTTGTTCCCGACCAAAATTTGTTCCAAAACTCTGGACGTGACCCGATATGGCCGTGACCCCGATGGTAATTTCCCCATAAACTTTAAATTGGAAATACGATTAATCTGTACAAACTGTATGTAAATATTTTTTAAATAAAATTTTTAAAAACAAAAATCTTTAATACCATAGAATATAGTGTAATAGTAAACTAAATTAAAAAATATTTAATAACACTGCGAAAACTTTGAACAAAAGGAGAAAACTAACATTGTAAGAGTTCATGCTAGACCAAGTTTGCTAGATCCTTACAAACCCTTACGAATTTTAAGCACAGGGAAAATATTTGTTTTAAAAAAAGAGACCAAACATGTGCTTCGTCTTTGTTAGGCCCTGTATATGCTAAGGAAACAAAAGTGGGCTACAGAGAGAGAATGGGAAATCATTGGTTCGCAACCAGAAATTGTGGTCTTTAACAGATGTGAAAATTTGGCAAATTTTTGGATCGTAACCCGATTTGTACATGTTCGGAAACGTTTGTGACCAGAGGTTCCACTGTGTGTGTGTGTGTATGTATGTGTGTATGTATGTATGTATGTATGTATGTGTGTGTGTGTGTGTGTGTGTATGTATGTATGTATGTATGTATGTGTGTGTGTATGTATGTGTGTGTGTGTGTGTGTGTGTATGTATGTATGTATGTATGTATGTATGTGTATGTATGTATGTGTGTGTGTGTGTGTGTGTATGTATGTATGTATGTGTGTGTGTATGTATGTATGTGTGTGTATGTGTGTATGTGTATGTATGTATGTGTGTGTGTGTGTGTATGTATGTGTGTGTGTGTGTGTGTGTGTGTGTATGTATGTATGTGTGTGTGTGTGTATGTATATATATATATATATATATATATATATATATGTGCTTGCAGGTATTAGCACCGGCTCCGGTCTCTGTCAGTGTCTCTTTCATGACAACTTTTGTGGAAAACATGACAACTGGAGGTAACATGCTGAGACAAAATCCACATATAAACCATTCCTATAACTTCACTGAGTTCATTTTGTTTAAGGTAGTTTAGAATTCAACCCTATTTGTGGTTTTCCCATCATTCATCTAATCAATATCTAATCTTCACTGTAACATTTCCCTCTTCCTCAACACTTAATAAAATAGAACTTGACTAAGCTCTGTTATGTTCAAGATATACCTTTTTCAATGAACACATAATTAACTCTTATAATGTAATATTTTACTCTCCATAAGTTCAAAAACTTCTTGGCCCATAACCATAAACAAAAATGTAACTGTTAAAAACAAACATGGTGGGCCAGCTGACTGAGGCTACATTATAGGGACTGTTATTTAGTTCTCAATAATTTATCTGACAATATCCTATTTAATCAGTTAAGCTTTTTATGCTAATAGCACTTTAATTTTTAAGTGTTTTCTCTGAATGGAACTTGCCCACAAACTTCACAGAGTGCATGATAATGTGGAAAAAATTAATAAATTTCTATAACAACAACAGAAAAACACTTAAATCAAATCTTTCAATTTTTCTGTCTGCTTCTACTACCTATTGCTCACCTGTTTCCTGGCTTTGATGCGCTTGTAGGCAAAATCTGGGAAGGGTGAGCAAGGGATATAGTTGCCTGAGCCAGGGTTGGCCTGCAGCTTTCCGTCTTCCAAAACGACCTTCCCCTGGCAGATGACCAGCATGGGACCACCACGGAATTCCATGCCCTCAAACACATTATACTCTGCAACCTATAGGAGAGGAAACAACATGACAATTATGACAGGTAACCCCAAATGGGCTTATATTAAAACATGTCCTGTATATTTATAAATATAACCTGTTATGGAAACTGTGTGTACCACTTGTAAAGATGAATAAATTTAATTATTCAGGGAAATATCACACAGGTGATCCTGTGAACAATTATTGTAAACACAACAAAACTGAAGCATTTTTCCAGACTGGATATTTTGGATATATGAAAGTTGGTCATCCTTAACATGGGAAAATTAAGAACACAGATCAGAAGTCTGAGTTAGTGTGACAGTTCAGAAAAAGATTTGATTTATTGGAAAAGAGACACTCAACTCTTACCCTTTCAATGTCTTTCTGAGAAGTAATTTAAAATAATGCCTTCTAGAATACTAAATATTTGAGATATAATTACTAGTATAATAATGATGTCACAATAACCAAATTAAATTTATTTACATGTTTAAAGAAATTAGTAGATTAAAATGTATGTTCTGAACAGTTAATTGATTGCTTTGCAATTTGACTGATAAACAGGGTATATGCAAGTAAAACAGTACACATCAATGAAACAGAAGGAACCCTCTTAAATGCACATACCAACCAACCAGATCCAACCATATTAAAACATTAAACGGTTAAACTGCTCAAAACAGTCAGTTTGTGTAGAAACTCTGGAAACAGCAGTTGATTCTGTAGGTCCTCCAAGTTCTGATTTGGGCTCCCAATGGATCAAACTAGTTTATCTTGCACACCCCACAGGTCCTCAGTGAAAGACATTGGAGCCCAAGTTAACCCCAATTCTCAGACCAACTATGACAATTTTTTCAGTTTGGTAGGATGTCTTATCCTGCTGAGACTAAGCCAAGACTCCATCAAATGATAGCAGCACTAGCACATGCATCAAGTTTAGTGAAGCCAGATATGCCACCTTTTCCAACTTGTAATACAATTAGCAATCAGTGTTCCCCAGTTGCATTATGCTGAATTTGTGCACATCAGTCAACAGGTACCCTTGCTTTATGGCACTGAAATGAGAGTGATGGTAAGGAGTGGATACTCCAGAGAGGACAAATTGTTTGATCTCCCAAGTTATATTGCTTTACAAAGGCAATGCAAGGGTTTTTCTTAAAATCTTCACATTGATTTACACTCTTTCATTGTTTCAGAACTAGCAAAACTGAGGTGTTAAAACTTAGGGCAATTTCCTTTATATAGCCCTTTTTGTCATTGCTACAAAGCAGTTTTATAATAGCAAGCCAAAGGCAAAAGAACTCCTCAAAACTGGAGAATGAAACCGTGGGATGAAGGGAACAAGGCAAATGATATTAGTGAAGTGACTGATACCAAATACCACTAATACCAAATACCACTAATAAGTGACTTCATACCAAAGTGGTTGACCAGGCATGGTTGAGGTTTTCTACACTCTATGCAATTCTGCTATTGTAATTTTTAAAAATAAAATTAAAACATTTTTAATAGCTGCCCCAGCCTTGTATTTCATGAAACATACAAGCAAATTGTAGTACATCAATCAAAATACACATGAAATGACTTTTAAGATTGGCTAAACAACATTAACATAGGAAAGGAAACAGGATTACTACAGGGGTCAAATATTAACAACACCTACGAAACCACTTTGAGTGCATGCTTTATTTATGCATTTATTTACTTGGAGAAAACAAAAGAAGTAACAATGTTTTAAAAGGAAGTCTGTTTGCTTTTCAGTGGCTGGTGTTAGTATAAGCTCTTAATAAGAAACTGCTGAAAATGATGGGAAATGATGAAGAAAAAAAAGAAAGCGTCCAATAATAGACAGTGGAATGCACAATAATTAACAGCATGTGAGGGAAAAATACAAGAAAAGAGAGATAAAGCTTGTTCTGGACTCTCCATCTCCCAGCCCCCAATTGTTTTTCTCATCTGTTCCACACCATCCATCTATCCTGCCTGTTTTTAATTCTCACTCTAGATGTGGAAACACCAACAGCTGACATTACGTGATCTGACCCAGGGATGCCAGAACATTCTCCTTTTTCCCCCCAGCCTCCCCTCCCTCAACCTCCTCTTCTCTTTCTTCCATCTTTCAAGTTTTTTTTCCTCCACAAATGAGCAATTCTCTTGTTTCCTCTGTCCATGCTCCATCTCCACTATTTAACTTTTCAGCCATTTGAGGTAACATACTCAAAAGCGGGCGTATCCATTTATTGTATGCAGTCTTCTTTGCTGACCCTTTTCTACTCTATGCAGTCATTGCTTGGCCTGGAACAACAAGGGACGATGGAAAAAAAAAAGGGGGTAACCATTGCCAAGTATGATGTCATAGCCAAGCCCTTCTGTGAAATTACACAACAAAGTTTCAAATCTTTCTCTCTCATTCACAAGGCCACTCTTTATTTTATTATGCATAACAAAAAAATTGCATAAACCTACAACAAATGTACCTAGATTATACAAATGTATTATTTAGAGAGATAAATTTGGTGAAGTTCTGTTGAAATACTGAAAAGCTTCAGAGGAACATCATGACAGCTTTATATTTTCACAGACACAGACTACCCTTCTTGTAAAATTTATGAAAAAAAGCAAGATCCAAATACTTTTAATGGTTAAAGGAATTGAACGGAACTTGTATAATTTACTCAGTATTTACAAATTCAAAGAAAAAGTTTTAAAAATTGCATCATGGCATAGCTTAGGTTAAAACTACGTTAAAAAGAGAAGGGGTTATTAGTTAGTAACCACTAGTTTGGTTTCATGCTGCAAAAAAGAGCACTACTGAAATATCTTGGAACATTTCTGAAATATTTTGGAACATTTCTGGCAACAGAAGCAATAAAACATACACGTTAGAGGCGTACACATTAGAAAACATCAGGACATTTCCTTTACTTATTCATTGTGGGTAAGGATTTGGTTATGTTTGTTCACATAACATATGTTCACATATGTTTGTTAGAGGGCGCTCTGTTCTGACTGAGCACACCTGAGCTCATGAAGGCACAGGTGTGCTACATTGAAGCTGACTACTTAAGCCGCAATGAGTCAGAACAGAGCGCAGTTCGTTCACTATGCAAAGCCTTAGGTTACAGGTGGTTCTTTTTCCGTCTTGTGTGGTTTGCTATTTGGAATAAAGTATGTCTTGGATCACTGGCTCTGCGCAGACATCCTTCCCATCCTTCCCTGCCTCCGTGACAGAAATGAACTGCCAAACTCGAGCCTTGCAAGTTTGTGTGAGGAGTGGGAGCGGACACTTGAAGACCTGATGGGGGGCCTCAGAGCGGGGATACATCGTATAAAGACTTTTACGTCAGCGGGGCTGGCTGCGTGTTCGCCGGTGCTCCGCGAGCAGAGCGCTACCGCCACGGAACTGTCACCACGCCTGGATCAGCTGGCGCGCTCAATCCGGCTCACTCCCTCTCTGGAGACCAATGAGCGGCTGGAGGAGTGCAGCCGGACTGAGCAGGCACTGATAGCCGTGGGAGTTGTGATGGGGCGGCCCCTCGACCTGCTGGAGGAAGAGGATTTGCTCGCGCCCCTTTCCTCACCTACCACAATGCGGGATGTTGGCGGTAACTGCCCCCTGCGTCACTCACAGCGGAAAAATGGCGGAGAATGCATTCTGCGTCATTCAACACGGGCCATCTGCAAAGAAGGCCACCCGCGACAGGGAAACCGGGAAGCTGGCGGAAAATGCTCCCTGCACCATGTATGGAGGGAAGTCGACCAAGAGGGTCCTTCGCAGCATGGAAAGCGGCATCAAGGAGTCGACCCCCAAACCCAGCACCACTAACTCGTCTGCCAGGCAGAAGGCAGAGAAGGAACCACTCCAGGTTAGTGAGAAAGATGGAATGATCAGTGAAATGACTTCGAGAATTCAGAGATTGGAACAAACGTTTCAGGAATCTGAGAATGAGTGGCTGTCTGTTCTGGGCAAAGAAACACAGGCCAAGAATGTTCTTGCTGAGCAGCTCCAAGAGAGGGAGGCTGAACTCAACACCAAGGACCAGGAAATTTGTGCACAGAACCAGGATCTTGATGTTTTGAAGGTTAAGTGAAGAGATGTTACACTAGTCAATTGTCACGTCTTAGTGAAGCTTCAGGAGGCAGAATTAGAGGCAAAGGAACTGGAGAGGAAGTGTAAGTGATTGGAAGATGAAAACTTCTCCTTCCAGGCCAGTAATCACCAGCTACAGGAAAGCCACCAGTCTGAGGTATGTTATCTTCAGGAGAATATGGCTAAAGTTAGATGGGAACTAGAGGAGAAGCAGGCTGGGTATCTAGAAAATGAAAGGAACCAGAGAGAACAGATTATATGGTTAACTGAAAGCATAAACAGTATCCAGGAGAAACTAAGGGTTGTATCAGAAAAGCTCAGTCAGGTCAATGTAAACCACAATGCACTTCTCAAGGACATTCACCAAAGAGATGAACAGATCAACTGCATGAACATTCAAATCACTCAACAGTTGCTGAGCAAGCTCAACCAGCAGCTGACTGAGAAGGAAGCCTCCATGCTACGGAGGGAAATCGAAACCAGGGAAACAAAGTCCACCATAGTCCTGAGACAGAGCTCTTCCTTCCAAGGAGAGGTCAGTAGACTCGTGCAAGAGAACCAAACCGCACGCACTGCAACAAGGGGAGTAGAGATTCCAACCTTGCAGGAGAAACTGGAGAATAAAGTGGCCACTATGGAACAACAACTGAGCCAAACCAGGGCAGAGCTGCAGCAGGTACAGGAAAACACACCTGCCAGCTCTTTGGACAAAAAGAGCTCTGACGTTTATAAGCACCCGAACACGGACGGAGTGGTCTCAAAAATGAACAAGGACGGAAAGGTATTGAAAAAACGTAAGGTGAAACGTAAAAACGAGACCAAGCAGAAAGGATAAAGTTCCAAGAGTGAGTTGGGATCAGGACATGAACGAACAATTTTTAAGGAACTCCACAGAAGGCGTAAGAACGGCAGAAGTCCCTCATCGAGGAGACAGAAGTAAAGGACATGCACCAAAGAGTATGGACTGAATCTCTGGGGTACCCCTCGCCACCGCCAGCAGCCCTGGACGTGTCTGTGGCAGGTCAGGGCCCCTCATTATTTATTTTTTTGTAGACCTGACCATGTGCCCCATTAGTAGGGCTGTTTATGTTGTGGTTAACCTCCCCTCCAGGGTCCGGCTTTGTTATGTTTGTTCACATTAGAGGGCGCTCTGTTCTGACTGAGCACACCTGAGCTCATGAAGGCAGAGGTGTGCTACATTGAGGCTGACTACTTAAGCCTCAATGAGTCAGAACAGAGCGCAGTTTGTTCACTAGGCAAAGCCTTAGGTTACGGGTGGCTCTGTTTCAGTCTTGTGTCTTGTTTGGTTTGCTGTTTGGAAAAAAGTATGTCTTGGAACACTGGCTCTGTGCAGACGTCCTTCCTGTACCCCGCCTCTGTGACATTGTGTGACCAAAGTGGTACTTCCTGTTGTCATGACAGCTATGAAAATGTTTCTTTCACTAGTCTATACTTAGATGATGTCAAAACAACAGTAACAGTAACAGCTTAAAACATTGAATATGCTGAGTTGTTCTTTACATAGCAAACCTCCCAAGCCAAATACACTCAAACATACATTTGTATATATGTAGATGTTGCAAACCGTTTTCTCGTCTCTTATAAGCCCTACGCCAGCCTACACCATTGCTGGCAACACACAGAAAACTGAAATTGCATCTAACACCATATCAAGATATCAACCTATGTAAAAAATTTTTGAAAATGTTATAGATAAATCCATTGTTTTAAAATATCAACAGTTTTCAAGATCAGGCTGTGAAAACATGGTGGTAAGCAGCCACAAACATCCACTTTTAAGGCATGTCCAATAGCTAGTTCTATAACTTGCTCATTTTTTTAAAGCAAAAATGGAGTGTGGCTCATTCTGTAAGATATGTCCTGTTTGTTGCACACAGAAGCACATCCATTAGGATCCTCGATTAGTTACAGTTTCCACAGGGGCCTGCATTTCTGCCCAGAGGAACCAAGAGGTCATTGGAAGCTGGCCAGGCCTGCACTCTCCCTCATTTTCTCCTTGCTTCCCTTTCGGTTGTGTTTTTTTTTTGTCTCGAATAAACAGTCTAGAAACTGAAGAGCAGTATGTAATGTGACTTTATCTGCAGCAAAGTTTATTGTGCAACTTATCTCTATACATGTATTAGCATACTTGGAATTGTATGTACACTTGGGAAATAAATATATAAAACATTGGCTTTAAATAAATTCATTTTCTTAAGTCTTACCGAATTGTGTGTCTTTGCTGTGACTGTCTTGACTATGTCTGGATCCCAGATTACGAGGTCACTGTCTGAGCCTACAGCTACCCGGCCCTTGCGGGGGTAAAGATTCAGGATCTTTGCTGCATTGGTGCTTGTCACAGCCACAAACATGTTTTCATCCATCTTACCAGACACCTGAGAGGGAAAAGACAATTTGCTTCACTAAAGAAATAAAACTGAAAACTAAATCCAAGTACTAAAATGTTAGAATATTGGAAATAATATAATAACCACAATCATTGTTGTTGTTATAACAATCTAATTAAATTAAATAAAAAGACCTCACAATTATAGAAAATCTCTCTATTCCAGCTGGATCTTTATGTTTACATTGTCTTACAAGGTTCTTTTAATTTGATCACCATGTTGAGCGATCAAATTAGAAGAACCATGTAAGACAATGTAAACATAAAGATGCAGTTGGAAAAGAGAGAATGGGGGAGATTAAAACACCATTTGAATATATCATGAAAGTAAAGAATGGATCTGTCCTTGCAGTGGGAGTAGTGGTACTAAAAAGAAAACAAAAGCATATGGTTGCAAAAGATCCTCACCACAGCCTTGTCCCAAATTAAAGACATTCGTTCCTCCACTCCATTCACTCCCTCAGGGATCTGTGTGAAATCGTCCTTCCCGATGGCCTTCTGAGCCACACTGAACGTGCAGTGAGCGCTGCCAGTCACATTTAGATCACCACTGACAAAATGGGTAAAGCAAGCAGAGATGTATTAACATATGTAACAAATATACATGTGTCAAAACACAACAAAGCTTTAGAGGAATAGATTCAATAAATCTGTACTACACGGTATGCTCACAAAATGTTTAAGTCATTACATATGGAAGCCTCAGTATTTTCCTAGCATTATTATTTCTTAATTTTCTGACACTTGTAGTCAGCTTCTCAACTTTGTACAATCGAATTTGTAAAGTCTGACCAAGGACCAAACATAACATCACTAAATTGCCGTCCGGTTAACCATCAGTATGGTGGGTGCTAAGAGTACTATGTTTAGTTCTAGCTTAGCTTCTTCTCCATCTCTAGCAGTAGCGCTAAGTTTATTTGTGAGAAGTGCCAGTTAGTTTTATGTTTGATGGAGAAGGTATTAGAGGAGAACATCCGGACTTCAGTGAGGGCGGAGAGTCAGACTCGCCTCAGGGAGAGTTAGCATGCCCTCAACTCCAGCTATAGAGCACTTGCAGCAGGGCGAGTGATTGGCTTAATGGCTATGCCACCAGGTTGTCAAAGCTTGCCCTGAGGCATCCTCATGCAAGCACCACTTACACTAGATGTTCAGGTGGAGAACATAGCCATTATTCCCCAGTCAACAGAGATCTCAGATCACTATCTTATCACATATAAGTTCCACAATAGCAATAATTTATGTATATCACCTCGTGATCACGTTAGCTGTACAATAACGTCCTCCACAGCCTTTAGTATTGTCAATACTTAATATATGACCATCTTGTCCAGAAAAGCTGGATAATCTTACTGAGTGTTTAGAGAACAGGTTTCGTTCCACATTAGATAATGTAGCACTGTTAAAATGCAAAAGAATTAGATAAAAAAAAGCTTGTTCCATGGGACACCCATCAAGCACATGCTCTAAAGCAAAAGGTGCAGAAACGGCGGGTGACAAAATTAGGATCATTTCATTCTGCCTGGACGGAGAGCTTCATACAATATAGGAGAGCTCTTACATTAGCTCACTCAGCCTACCTATTCACATTAATAGAGTTCAATAAAAATAATCCTAGATTTTTATTCAACACCATCTACACTTACAAAGAACCATGGAAGAGCTGAAAGTCAGATACCTGCAACATACAATAGCAATTTTATGGATTTCTTTATCAATAAGATTGTTATTTGGATTTCTTACCAAATTATTTAAAATACACCAAGTCTGTTGCCATAGACAGATATAGATTTAGATCAAATACAAATTCCAACAGACGTTACCTTACTTCAGTCCAGTTCTACAGACCAATCTCATCTGAGCTATTTCCTCTTCCAGCTCTTTTACTTCCATCCTCGTTTCAGTCCCTACCAGACTACTTAAAGAGGTCATGCCAGTAATAATCAGACCTATATTAGAAATAGTAATCTTGTCTCTCAAACTGGGCTATGTGCCAAAAGCATTCAAAATAGCAGCTTTTAAGCCTTTACTTAAGAAACCTAATCTTGAAGTTAGCAAATTATTGACCAATTTCTAACTTGCCATTTGTATCAAATTTTCTGGAAAAAGCTAGACTAGAAAAACAGACTAGAAAAACTGGTTGGTGTAACAGGAACATCCCTTTTCTGGTCTAATTCATACTTGGCCAACCGCTATCAATTTGTAAATGTAAATAATGAAACATCAGTTCATACTAAAGTCAATTATGGAGTCCCACAAGGCTCTGTCTTAGGTCCCCTACTTTTCATATTATACATGCTCCCTCTGGGATAAGTCAAACGGAAACATGGAATTAGCTTCAACTGTTATGTTGATGACTCACAATTATATATTTCAGCTAAACCAGATGATAAACTCAAAATAGGATTTGATAAAAAAAACAATATAAATATAAAATAAACGAGTGGATGTCACACAATTTTATGTTAAATTCTGAAAAGACAGAGATTAATTTGCTAGGTCCTAAAGTTGCTAGAGACAAACGGTCAGACAAATTTTTCAGTTAATCCTAAACCTACTGTCAAATACCTGGGTGTCACAGCTGACTCCGATCTATCTCTGGATATACACACATTGGAAACATTACTAAAATAGCTTTCCTTCCCCTTAAAAACATTGTCATTTGTAATGTGTGTGCTTCTAAGTTTAGCAAAGACATATTGATACAAATTTTTATCACCTCAAGACAAGATTATTGTAATGCCCTGCTGTCAGGATGTTCTAGGAAAAAAGCCTTCATAAACTCATACATATTGAATAAATATTTTCACACAAGTGGTTCGTGTAGCTCAAAAGTGAAAGCTAGCTGATGTCAATTAGTATAATGCAAATATTTTTTCACACTGGCTTTCATTCACTGTCAAATACTTATTTTTTTTATTTTTGTAAGCAATGTAGTTTAAGCCTCTATGTAGACATACATACAGTATCAGTCAAAAAATAAATAATAAAATGAATGTTTAAAAGGTAAAATTATTTTTTAGAAAAAGTCCATTTAAATAAAAAAATATATATATTTCTATCAGCTATATTTTTAACCTCTCTACTGTTGAGTAGGCCTTGACTTTGTAGGTGTGCAGGGTAACCAGGCACCAAGATGTTAGAGGATCCTTCAAGTACTGTAAGTTGCGAGGTAGGCTGTCTACTGTTGAGTAAAAGAGGTCACTGCAACAGTTAACAGTTTTAGTAAAAAGTAACATCCACATGAATGCCCAACCACATCCACATGAGGACCCAAGGTTTCAGAGCAGAACATTGCTTGGAGCTGTTGGGTTGCCTTCTTTTCATAGTTCATCCTCGGGTCATCTTTAACTCAGATAAGTGACACATACAAGCACAGCGTTCTAAATGATGTAAAAGAAAATGTGGTTTATCAGCTCAAAGCTGCTGTTTTGGAGCCACCACAATCTGGCCCTTGTCAAAGTGCTTGCTCACTTTGCCTGCTTCTAATACCTCAATTGACTGTTCACTTGCTGCCAAATGCATCCCATCTTTTGACAGCTGCTACTCTAACAAGAAAATCAATGTATTCTTTTCACCCATTAATGGCTTTAATGTAGTGGCTGATCAGAGTATATAGAGATCCAAGATGGTGGCGCGGTAACACGCAGCGGCCGCTCCGGGGTCCAAACTTTGGTGCTAAAGTCTGTAAAAAAGTCTTTCATCCAACTACTTTTCACCATAAGACTTGCACATGAGCATCACATCTGTGAATGCTCTCAAATTTAACCGCCAAACACTGCTGGAGCTCAGGAAGGCCTGAGTCAGCCAGGATTCAGTCTTCCAGCGACTCTCCAAACAACACTATGGGAGCTCGGCGTGCTGAGAAGACCAAGCCTTCAGTCCCCGAGATCGCCTGCTGTACCTGGCCGACTGAGAGGACATCGGAAGCGTTGTGAGAGGAAACAGAAGCGCGGCAAGCGTGCTGGGGTCCGGGCTCAGCTCAAGGCTAACGCTAGCCGACCGGCTATCCCGTCCGTCCTCCTCGCCAATGTCCGCTCCCTGGATAATAAACTGGACTGTATACGACTCCAGCTGAACACCCAGCGTGAGTACAGAGACTGCTGTGTTTTTGTTTTTACGGAGACATGGCTCATCGACAGCGTTCCGGACACCGCCATCCAACTCGCCGGACTCTCCGCGTTTCGAGCGGACAGAAACTCCGCTCTGTCCGGCAAGACTCGCGGAGGGGGGCTGTGTGTTTACGTAAACACACAATGGTGTACAAACGCTGTGCTGGTCTCAGTACACTGCTCAACACTGCTGGAGGTGATAACAGTCAGGTGCAGACCGTTTTATTTGCCCAGGGAGTTCTCCACAGTGTTTATTATGCCGGTCTACATTCCACCCAGCGCTAGTGCTAACAGCGCTAATGCTAACAGCGTGCCGGCTGAACTTTATGGAGTTAGAATCTCAAGTCAGGTCTCCCTAAATTCCATCAACATGTGAACTTTGCAACGAGGTGGGAAAACACGCTGGACTGTGTTTACACAAACATGGCCGGCGCGTACAGAGCGGAGCCCCGCCCCCACCTCGGACACAGACCACATCTCTGTGCTGCTGATCCCAGCGTACAGACCCATCGTCAGGCGCGTGAGACCCACCCTGAAGCAAGTAAATACCTGGCCCACAGGAGCCATCTCTGCTCTTCAGGACTGCTTTGAATGCACCGACTGGGACATGTTTAGGGAAGCTGCAACCTACGGTGACTCCATCGACCTGGAGGAGTACACAGCTTCAGTGACTGGCTACATCAGCAAGTGCATTGAGGATGTTACTGTCTCCAAGTTCATCATATCACGACCCAATCAGAAGCCATGGATGACTGCGGAGCTGCGCAGACTCCTGAGAACCCGAGACAAGGCCTTCAAGTCAGGGGACGAGGCCGCCCAAAGAAAAGCGAGGGCAAACCTGTCTCGGGCCATCAGAGCGGCGAAGCGAGCTCACGCAGAGAGAATCCATGGCCACTTCAAGAACACTGGTGACACGCGGCACATGTGGCAGGGCATCCAAGCCCTCACCAACTACAGGACATCTCCACCTGCCTGTGACGGTGACCCCTCCCTCCCAGATGCGCTGAACCACTTCTACGCACGGTTTCATGCAGTGAACAACACAAGAATGAGGAAGACCACCCCTCCTCCGAACGACCAGATTCTCCGTCTGACCACAGCCGAGGTGAGAAGATCTCTTCTCAGAGTCAACCCACGGAAAGCTGCCGGTCCAGACAATATTCAAGGTCGTGTGCTCAGAGGATGTGCAGAACAGCTGGCAGATGTTCTCACTGACATCTTCAACACCTCTCTGAGCACCACTGTTGTTCCAAGGTGCTTCAAGACCACCAGCATCATTCCAGTGCCAAAGAAACCATCTATCTCCTGCCTCAATGACTATTGTCCCGTCGCACTCACACCCATCATCATGAAGTGCTTCGAGAGGCTGGTCATGAGGCACATCAAGTCTCAGATCCCCTCCTCACTAGACCCCTTGCAGTTTGCGTATCGTCCCAACTGCTCAACGGATGATGCAATCTCCACCACCCTCCACCTGGCCCTTTCTCATCTGGACAGAAAGGACAGTTATGTCAGAATGCTGTTCATCGATTACAGTTCAGCATTCAACACCATCATCCCTCAGCACCTGAGTGAGAAGCTGAGGCTGCTGGGCCTGAACACCTCCCTCTGTAACTGGATCCTGGACTTCTCGACTGGGAGACCCCAGTCAGTCAGGATCAGTAGCAGCACCTCCAACACCATCACACGGAGCACAGGAGCCCCCCAGGGCTGTGTGCTCAGCCCACTGCTGTTCACACTGATGACCCACGACTGTGCAGCCAAGCACAGCTCGAACCACATCAACAAATTCGCTGATGATACAACCGTGGTGGGTCTGATCAGCGGTGGAGACGAGGCGGCATACAGAGAGGAGATACAAGAGCTGACGGACTGGTGCAGAACCAACAACCTGTCTCTGAACGTCGACAAGACTAAAGAGATGGTTGTTGACTTCAGGAGATCACGTCGGGACCACACTCCACTTATCATCAACACCTCACCTGTGGAGATGGTCCAGAGCACCAAGTTTCTTGGTGTTCACATCACTGACAACCTCACGTGGACCCTCAACACCAACTCCATCACAAAGAAAGCCCAGCAGTGCCTCTACTTCCTGCGCAGACTGAGGAAAGCCCATCTCCCACCTTCCATCCTCACCATCTTTTACAGAGGTACCATTGAGAGCATCCTGAGCAGCTGCATTACTGCCTGGTATGGGAATTGCAACGTCTTAGACCGCAAGTCCCTACAACGGGTAGTGAGAACAGCTGAGATCATCATCGGGATCTCTCTGCCCTCTGTACAGGACATTTTCACCACTCGCTGCATCCGCAAAGCAACCAGCATTGTGGATGATCCCTCCCACCCATCCCACGCTCTCTTCTCCCTCCTACCATCAGGGAAAAGGTTCCGCAGCATACGGGCCTCCACTTCCAGGATGGGAAATAGTTTCTTCCCCCTGGCCATCAGACTCCTGAACTCTTAAACCACCAATATCTACCCAGTCCTCCTTTTCCATCTAGTATTTATTTATTTCATCTCATGTTGCACTCTGCACTTTACCAATAACACTGCTCCACCACACTGCTACACTTTAATCTAGCTGGGCTGCTTTGTTCTGAACACCATGGATGAATGTACTGTCTGTCGTGCCGTCTGTTGTTGTCTGTCCTGTCTGCACTTGTTGCCCTGTTTTTTGTACTGTTGTGTGTATTGTGTCTTATGTTGTCTTGTGTCTTGTCTTGTGTGTAGCACCAGGGTCCTGGAGGAACGTTATTTCGTTTCACTGTGTACTGTGTATATGGCTGAAATGACAATAAAATCCTACTTGACTTGACTTGATACAGTATCTCACAAAAGTGAGTCCACCCCTCACATTTTTGTATGTATTTTATTAAATCTTTTCATGCGACAACACTGAAGATATGACACTTTGAAACAATGTAAAGTAGTCAGTGTACAGCTTGTATAACATTGTAAATTTGCTGTCCCCTCAAAATAACTCAGCACACAGCCATTAATGTCTAAACCACTGGCAACAAAAGTGAGTACACCCTTAATTGAAAAATGTCCACATTGCGCCAGAAGTGTCAATATTTTGTGTGGCCACCATTATTTTCCAGCACTGCCTTAACTCTCTTGGACATGGAGTTCACTAGAGCTTCAGAGGTTGCCACTGGAATCACGGAGCTGGTGGATGTTAGAGACCTTGCGCTCCTCCACCTTCTGGTTGAGGAAGCCCCATAGATGCTCAATAGAGTTTAGGTCTGGAGACATGCTTGGCCAGTCCAGCACCTTTACCCTCAGTTTCTTTAGCAAGGCAGTAGTCATCTTGGAGGTGTGTTTGGGGTTGTTATCATGTTGGAATTCTGCCCTGCGGTCCAGTTTCCAAAAGGAGGGGATCATGCTCTGCTTCAGTATATCACAGTACATGTTGGCATTCATGGTTCCCTCAATAAACCCAGTGCTGGCAGCATTCATGCAGCCCCAAACCATGACACTCCCACCACTATGCTTTACAGGAGGCAAGACACACTTGTCTTTGTACTCCTCACCTGGTTGCTGCGACACACGCTTGACACCATCTGAACCAAATTAGTTCATCTTGGTCTCATCAGACCACAGTACATGGTTCCAGTAATCCATGTCCTTAGTCGCTTGTCTTCAGCAAACTGTTTGCGGGCTTTCTTGTGTCTCTTTCTTGACATCTTTAGAAAAGACTTCCTTCGGGGATGACAGCCATGCAGACCAATATGATGGAGTGTGCGGCATATGGTCTGAGCACTAATAGGCTGACCCCCCACCCCTGCAACCTCTGCAGCAATGCTGGCAGCACTCATACATCCATTTTCAAAAGACAACCTCTGGATATGACGCTGAGCACGTGCACTCAACTTCTTTGGTCAACCATGGCGAGGCCTGTTCTGAATGGAACCTGTCCTGTTAAACCGCTGTATGGTCTTGGCCATTGTGCTGCAGCTCAGTTTCAGGGTGTTGGCAATCTTCTTATAGCCTAGGCCATCTTTATGTAAAAAAATCTTTTTTTCAGATCCTCAGAGAGTTCTTTGAGATGAGGTGCCAATATTGAACTTCCAGTGACCAGTATGAGAGAGTGTGAGAGCGAGAACACCAAATTTAACACACCTGCTCCCCATTCACACCTGGGACCTTGCAACACTAATGAGTCAGATGGGGAGGGAAAATGGCTAATTGGGCACAATGTTGACATTTTCACAGGTAAAGTAGGAAAAAATGTTATATAAGTTACTATGTCCAAATATTAAAATGAAAATGGTAGTGTAAAGTGGTAGGGCTGCTTTGTGTTACCTGGCTAACAGTGTGTTCAAGTAGTCCGGGGTTGTTGGGTCTGGACTGAGAGGTGGTGAAGTCACATAAGAGGCAGCTTTGGCCCAGTTCTTGCTCCAATAGTGAGTCCCATCTGTACCCAGGCTTGCTGTGATTGGCTCACCAAACACCACATTACCTGTTTAAATGCAAACCATCATGTCCTGTTGACCAATCTACTTGGATTGGATACATATATTCAATAGCCACATCTTAGGAATCACTAAAGTCATGTTAAATGTAAAGCCAAACTGATGTCTCAACAAAACCTTTTTTGAGCCTACAATTGAGTTATAAGCCATATCTTTTCCACACATTACTTTTCAGCATTAAACTTTTAATTTTAATTTTTTAATAAACTTCTTAATTTTAATTAATTGTATTTTTTATACATATGATTTAACTCACTTACAGTGCTGCAAAAGTACACTGAGTATATTGGCATATATTGACATTGACCTTACAGCTTGAATTCAATAAATAAATAAAGTGAAAGTGACAACCCTTGTCATTGCGAGGTCACAGCACAGCACACATGAACCACAACGAAATTGGACCTCTGCATTTAACCCATGCACACAAACACCGTGCAGCAGTGGGCAGCTATTGAAAGCGCCCGAGGAGCAGTGACGGGTATGGTAATTTGCTCAAGGGTACCTCAGGGCAACCTACTGCTGAGGGAATCGAACCCACAATCTTCTGATGTGGGGGCAACTCCCTAACCACTAGGCCACTGCTGCCCTTAATGGTTTGATGTATAACTTTTATGCATTTTCTAGTTTTTCTAGCATTTTCTAAATCTGATCTTATTTTATTTGATGCATTTGAGCTCTGTGTTTTCTTATGATGCTCAGAAATAAATAAGCAGAAACAACAACCAATGAATGCTTGGAAGCTGACTGTTGATACCAAAAAATGAAAGTGACAACCCTTGTCATTGTGAAACACAGCACGGCACAAATCAACGAAATTCAACCTCTGCGTTTTACCCATAAACACACGTGCAGCAGGGGGCAGCTATTGAAAGCACCCTGGGAGCAGTGACAATGACGGTACCTTGCTCAAGGGTGCCTCAGGGCAACCTACTGGTGAGGGAATCGAACCCACAATCTTCAGATCTAGGGCCAACTCCCTAACCAATAGGCCACTGCTGCCCCTGATAAAGGTAAGCTAAATCATGTTTTTTGCTTTAAATTTACACAAAATGTTTTTTACATTTTTGACAAGGTTAGCCTCAGTTAGTATTATTTAAACAATTTGCAACATGATGACATATGCCTGTCACGGCGCAACCCGGAGGTCGATCCCGGTCTCCAGAGTACTAGCCGTGTTTTCACTCTCGCTCTCATTTCACCAGGATCTGCAACACCTGAAGTGGAGATCACTTAAGGCAGCCAAGCCGATCCGGAATTGTCCGTTCACCATTGTGTGCTGTTGGTGTTTGTTAATAAACTGACCCTACGTGGTTGCTTTGCAGTCTCGGGGATTCATTGTGCGGTCCACCTCGCCAGCCTCCGCCAGGTTTTTCTTCGTGAAAAAGAAGGACGGAGGACTCAGGCCTTGCATTGACTACAGAGGCCTGAACGCGGTGACCATTAAGTACCGTTACCCGCTCCCCCTGGTTCCCTCTGCCTTAGAACAACTCCAAAGGGCCAACATCTTCACCAAACTAGATCTCCGCAGCGCGTACAACTTGGTGAGGATACGAAAAGGGGACGAATGGAAGACAGCATTCAGTACCACCTCAGGTCACTATATGTACAGGGTAATGCCGTTCGGGCTCGCAAATGCCCCAGCTGTCTTCCAGTCCTTCGTTAACGACATCCTGAGAGACATGCTAGGCAAATTTGTAATAGTATACCTGGACGACATTTTGGTGTTCTCCAAATCCTATGCCGAACATGTCTCCCAGGTTGGTATGGTGCTCTCTCGTTTGCTCTCACACGGGTTGTACGTGAAGGCGGAGAAGTGCGAGTTTCACAAGGCAGAGATAGGATTCCTTGGTTACCTCATCGGGCCCCGGGGGGTAAGGATGGAAAAGGGCAAGGTAGAGGCAGTCATAAACTGGCCTGAGCCTCGTACTGTCAAACAGTTACAGAGGTTCCTGGGGTTTGCCAACTTTAACCGTAGGTTCATCAGGAACTTTAGCACGGTGGCAGCTCCCCTGTCCTCCTTGTTGAGAGGCAAACCTGTGTCCTTGATCTGGACCCGGGAGGCACGTGCAGCCTTTGAGGAGTTAAAAAGACGTTTTACGACAGCACCTATCCTTAAACTCCCGGACCCCGGGAGGCGACCCCAGGAAATTGTATCCGTGCGCCTTCTATTCACGTAAGTTGACCCCGGCGGAGCAAAACTACGACATAGGGAATAGGGAACTGCTGGCAGTCAAAGCAGCATTGGAGGAGTGGCGCCACTGGTTAGAGGGTGCTCGACATCCATTCACGGTGCTCACAGATCATAAGAATTTGGAGTACATTCGGCAGGCCAAAAGACTCAACCCCCGTCAGGCCAGGTGGGCTTTGTTCTTCATGCGGTTCTCGTTTTCTATTACCTATCATCCCGGGTCCAAAAATGGGAAGGCAGATGCGTTGTCCCGCCTGCATATCCCGGTGGAGACCCAAAGAGAACCGGTACCTATGCTGCCTCCATCAGTGGTGGCAGCCCCGGTGCAGTGGGATCTCGAGCGGGACATCCTCCGGGAAGCCAAGAGAACCCCCAGACCAGGGGAATGCCCTCCCGATCGGAACCATGTGCCGGAGCGATTCCGCAGGCCCTTACTCAGGTGGGTCCATGTTTCTCCAGCAGCAGGTCACCCGGGGATAGCACGCACCTTAGAAAAGGTGAACAGGCGGTATTGGTGGCCCATGCTCGCCCAAGATGTCCTGGCATTTGTTCGTTCATGCGAGATCTGTGCAAGAACGAAGACCCTGCGAGAGGTGCCTGCCGGTAAGCTCCAACCTCTTCCAGTGCCCCAGAGGCCATGGACACATCTGTCCATAGACCTAGTCACTGACTTACCCAGGTCTAAGGGGCACACCTGTGTTCTAGTGATAGTAGACCGGTTTTCAAAAGGATGTTGATTCCTCCCTTTTACTAGTCTTCCCTCCTCTCTCCAAATAGCAGATGCTCTGTTCCAGAACGTGTTCTGGTTCTACGGGCTTCCGGAGGACATCCTGTCGGATCGAGGGCCCCAGTTTACCTCACGGGTTTGGCGGGCCTTCCTAAAGAAACTCGGGGCCACGGTCAGCCTCTCGTCTGGTCACCACCCGCAGACCAACGGCCAGGCGGAGAGGACCATTCAGGATCTGAACAGATTCCTCCGGGCGTACTGTTACAACCGGCAACACGACTGGGCAGAGTATCTCTACTGGGCAGAGTACGGTCAAAACTTGTTGCGTCACCCCTCCACAGGGATGACCCCGTTCGAATGCGTGCTGGGATACCAACCACCGCTTTGCCCCTGGGATCCTACTCCCACGGAGGTCCCCAGTGTAGACAACTGGTTCAAGGGTGCAGAGCGGGTGTGGGAAAGGGCCCATGCGCACATTGAACGGGCGATTCGTCGCTTTCGCGCCCAGGCAGACCGACATCGGAGAGAAGCCCCAAGGTATACACCAGGTGACAAGGTATGGCTCTCTACTCGAGACCTCAACTTCCAACTACCCTGTAAGAAACTGTCGCCCCGATTCATAGGTCCATTTGTAGTAGAGGACAGATTAAACCCGGTTACATACCGGCTGAAACTGCCCCCATCTATGAATGTTCACCCCACTTTTCATGTCACCCTTCTAAAGCCGGTGATCCCGGGCCCATTAGCTCGAGGGGGTGTCATGAGAGAGCCTCCTCCACCCGTTGAGACGGACAGTGGCCCAGCACACAGGATCACCGAGATCCTGGACTCCCACCGTCGCCGAGGAGTGTTGCAGTACCTAGTGGACTGGGAGGGGTATGGTCCGGAGGAGCGGAGCTGGGTCGCCGCAAGAGACGTTCTTTGTCCACAAGTCAAGGCCGATTTCCACAGGAATCACCCAAATCAGCCTGCTCCGCTTCCCCGGGGACGCCCTCCCAGGTGCACAGGGCGGTCTGCACATTCCTCGGAGGCCGCGGGTGGTGGCTCTCCTGGGTCAGAGCCCGCACCTGAAAGGGGGGGGGGGGTCCTGTCACGGCGCGACCCGGAGTTCGATCCCGGTCTCCAGGGTACTAGCCGTGTTTTCACTCTCGCTCTCATTTCACCAGGATCTGCAACACCTGAAGTGGAGATCACTTAAGGCAGCCAAGCCGATCCGGAATTGTCCGTTCACCATTGTGTGCTGTTGGTGTTTGTTAATAAACTGACCCTACGTGGTTGCTTTGCAGTCTCCGTGCGTTTGCGCCTCCGCTCCCTTTTTTCCACACCGAACAGCCAAACATGACAATGCCCAATAGCTCTAAGGCTGATGCTTGATATAACAGTGTGGAAAAATATAAGCTACATCCTATTTTTTGTTTTTATTTTCATAAAATTGTGCTGCATTAAAAAATTGTTTGCTTAATTCAGTCAGTGAAAACAGTTAGTGTGAAAAATTCCTTGGATTAAACAAAAATTAATTGGGATTGCAAAATTCCCAACAAAAACATTTTTCTACAGTATATGGTATTTTCATCACAGTGGGCAAGTTTCAAATTTCTGTACCAGCCAGAATGCTTCTTGGTACCTTTTTTCCTGGCCTGTGAAATGATGTCCGCTGCACTTTTGCTCATGACACGTGTCACATATAGTGGACAGTTGGTCTGGCTTGCAATGGTGACAGCTCGAAATACAGCCTCAGCTTCCAGCTAAACACAAACACAACACACACACACACACACAAAAAAACAAACAAAAAACAAAAAAAATCTTTCCAACATTAATCAAAGGACTGATATAACTGTACACAGCAAGCTAAAAATATCAATAGAAATATCAAAGTCATAAATGAGTTTCAGTTTTGAGTTTAATGTATCTCATTTATTTTATTTCTGAATTTATGATGTGAAATTTTGTGAGATTTTATGAGCCCTTACCTCCTCTGGACGGCTGAGAACATGCCCTTCTGGCCCAGTAATGCCAATCCCCAGCATGCGTGCTTGTTCCTTTAGATGCACAAAGCCAATCCCAGTTTAAGAGGTGCTCAAAGTGTAGAAGAACTTAAAGCTATTCAGACTGTTACTGATCACAAAAGATTTGCAACCAACTCTACATATCCGCCTATTATCTGAGCCCTATTTTAACCAGGGTCACCGGGGGTGAGATACAGTGAATCTGGAAAGTATTTGCAGCACTCTGCTTTTTTCACATTTTACTATGTTACAGCCTTATTTTAAAATGGACTACATTTATTTTCTCAAAATTCTACACAATACCAAATAAAGACAAAGTGAAAAATGTTTGCTTGAAACTTTATAAAATTTCTTAAAAATAAATGTACATAAGTATTCACAGCCACATCATGAATAAATATTTGTGACCAAGCTCCATTTGCAGTTTCAATTCATGCCCATGTTATGACAGTGCCCATAACTAACTCCATGACTGACAGATGATGTGCTATCACTTCACTCTTCTTTTCCCCATTTTCAGCTAATCTTTGTTTCAACTATCTAGAGAATCCTTTTCTCAGCAAGCTTTTTAAGCTTTCAGCAAGCCCTCCTGTTCTGAGGTGTTACAGTTTGCATATAGACATTAAACACCCTGTATTCACATTCATGAAATGTCTTGATTTTAATGACTTTGACAATAACAGACCTTCCCAAGAGCGACTAAGTTGTTCTGAAGAGGTTTTTTCCATAAATAAATAATTCTGCAACTCTTCTTCTGTGGGTTGGCTTTTTGGAGTTGCTGTGCTTGTCATTGTATTCATTATTTTTCATTTTAATTTATTTTTAACAAATGTACCAAATCCTAAAATATCTCCAATAGGTTTATTTAGTTTTTTTCAGCTTATCAATGGCTTGGACTGAAACCCCTTTGAATTTCATACCGAGTCCCAGTGAACAGTTACCAAATACAAATTCAGCATGCAGAATCAACTCCAGAATAGACTGAAAAGGGTGAGACCATGTATAAAATTACTGTGGTTCCTGAAAGCAATTTCTCTGTTATACACCTTGAGTTAAATCCGAAAGCCTTCCACCACATTTTGATAGCATTCAAATCCAATGTGGTGATGTACAGAGGTAAAATTACAAAAACTGTGTCCAGACCTATGGATCTAACTGTACATGGACTCATCTTAAAATGTTCTAGGATATACTACAGCATCTTTCTTAATATACTGAAAGCCAAGGAACTAGTATTTATGCCACATACCTCAGCAATGATTTCTCCATTTTCAGCATGAACCTGCACAATTCCTCCCAGCTCCCCAAGGAAAGTGAAGATCTCATAGAGCTAGAGAAACAAAAGAGAAACTTCCAGACCTTTGTTGTTCAACTTTCTTTCTGTTCCACCCTCCAGCTCTCACACATACAGACGAGCATGTAAAAAGACACTAATCAGCCACAACATTAAAACCACCAAGAGGCTACCTGAATAAAAGGCAGTAAATTAATAGTCAATTCTCAAAACATGATGGGAGCTTAAAAAACCAGAATCTCACAGAGACAGAATAACAATGTTGAAGACTGGGTCAGAATATGTCCAAACAGCAGTTCAGTGGGGTGTTCCCAGTATGATGTCGTTAATCCCTACCAAAATATGCCCAAGAAAGGACCACGGGTATCCAGCTGTTGGATCAAGGGGACTCAGGGCTTACTGATGTGTTTGGAGAGTGAAGACTAGCCCATCAGCCTGGATTGATTTATATGTCATTGCTGTTAAATTTATTTATTATTCTCATGTTTTATTTATTGTATTTATACATAAATTATCATTGAAAAATGTGTTACTAGCTATAATAAACATGTCAAAAAACAAGAGTTGTGCAGCTTGCTGCATAAGAAGCTTCAGGTTATTCAGCGTGCCCATGCTAACACCTGTCCACTGCTGAAAGTGGCTACAATGGGCATCTAAACATCAGAACTAGACAATGGAACAATGAAATGCAGTAGGCTTTTCTAATTAATCATATGTTTTACATTATGTGTATGTGGTTTGCTTACTTGTGGAACAGGATCCACTATGGGAAGGAAACAAGCCTCAGGAGGCAGTCATGTACCAACCTATAAACATTGTTGCAGACCAAGCACACCCTTTCATGAAACTGTATACTCTACATGAAAGTTGTCACATTTAGCAGCAATTGCTGCAATGTAATCATTCAGGAAGGCCTTGACCTGGTCTTGAAATAATCTGTGGGATGTGCTGGACAAGCTATTCTGATCAATTGAAGCCCCAGGTCATACTGATACCATAGAGGTGCCACAAAACAAATTAAGCAGGTAGTTTTAAAATATTGATTAGGACAGAATGTACAGCTGCAGTGATTTTCAGGGGAGGGCAAGTATATGCATCTTAAACCACATGAATCATTAAGCATTAGAATACATTTTGCTTTGCAATAGGGAACAATGAAACAACACACAATGTGGCTTCATGTTGATATACCTCACTGTTGCTCATCTGATAAAGATCTTTGTAAGCCATGTAAACCTGGAAGGAGTTCACGCCTACAAAGACAGAGAAAATTAAGGCAGAAAGAGATTATATTCAATGGAGTCTGTAAGTCAACAAGCTTTGTCTTCACTTCAGACTACAGTTGCACACAATCAGAAGTCTCTGTCAATTTTTTACCTTTTTCCTTCATCAGTGTCTCTACCTCTTGCTTTACACTGTCATTCCAATGTGTTATATCCACATGGAACGAGTAATCACAGCAGGCCTTCTCATCTGCCCATTCCCGCCAATGCTCAAAGGCCTCCAACAAGCTGCTGCCAGGCTCTGGGATCACATGGTCCACTGGAAAGAATGAGAAGAGAAGGATGATCATATATGTGATGTTGCCTGAGTTCTTCAGGATAAGAGCAGGATTGACAGGAAATATCTTAATTATTCATTAAATCATTAAGTTACTTTTATACCATATTTGTTTTGTAGCAATATTTTTTTATGAAAAATACTGCTGAATTACAATGTGATCAGATTTACATTTTGGGGGGATTCTATTCCAATTATAAGCAGGGATAATCATATTAAAGTTACATATTAATTGGTTTAGAAGAGTGGTACATATTGCTGAAGAGTATGCAAGCAAGATGTTTTATTACAGCTTGACATTTGTGTAAGAATATGTAAAGAACTGCTTAAAAGATCTAACAACTAGTACCAGTGAGATAGCAGATAAAAGACAGCTAAAACTTGTTGTTAATTAACAACATGTACACACATATTTACTACATATTTTGTTCCCCATTGAGGCATGAAAAAATCTTTTTCAAACCCTTAGAAATTCATGTTGTTAAAGGTCTCCACAGGAACACAAGCTAGAGATCTCCTAACAGGCTAATGTCCAGGAACAATAAAACAGTCTACTGTTTCTGTCTTGTCTGTGGTTTTGCAGACACTGTAGGTTTTCCATTTGACAAAAGGTTCACTGCTGGCTTCTTGGACAACCACATGATCAAAAATGCTCTACATCATTTAAAATGTAGATATTGATCCCACCCCTCAAACCACCCAACACACACATGCACACACAAACCTTCTCTCACTGTTCCCAGATAGATGTTCTTACAGCTATACAGATACTAAGTTCATGCATTTAAAATAAAACTGCAATTCCTCTGAATGAAAAACTATGGTTTACTACAGGAAAGTTATTTTCTACTCAGTATTAGGATTTTTAATAGTATATTATTGTTCAGATAACTAAAGTACATTTGAGGCTTGTAATATGTCACAATGTCTCGGCCTATGTGTGTTCATCACACACACCTGCAGCTAATTCTGGATTAATTTGTTTATCCATTTTCCATTTGGTCTCTTGTACTTTTCTGGTGTTGTTAACACTTGCTTTGATGCTTCTTTTTTGGGAAGGATTTGACTTTACTGCTGCCAGTGTACCAATCCCTGATTTGATAAACACAAATATTTGTATGGCTCAGAATCAAGTATGTGTGAGTCCTATTTCACATACATTCAAACATGTAACATATAACATGTTATATACATTCAAACATGTTATGTTTGAAGTTTGTAACAGGCATTAACATTTCATATTTCAAAGTCTTTCATTACGGAGCACTACGATGCAGCCGCTTCTGTTTTCAATAGACAAATAATATATACTTTTTTTCACATATTTGGCCAGGTTCATTGAATATCAAAATTACTTTCTGTAACTGTTGCGTGCAAAAAATTAGCTATGAATATATTAGGTCTAACTGCAATGAATATATATGCTATAAATATTGCTTCCACAAATTCACTTACCTATCATTGTAGTTCCTCCTGCGAGAGCAGCCTTGGTGCCCTGGCAGAAGTCATCTGCAGTGGTGGTCCCACGATACGGCATTTGAAAGTGGGTGTGAATGTCAATTCCTCCAGGGATTACCATTTTTCCACTAGCCTCAATTGTCTTCACCCCTCCTGGAACTATTAGATTGTCACCAATTTGCCTTTGCATCAGAAAGAGATAAGATTATAAGGAAGGTGATTATGTATTCCATTCACCCAGTTACTGCTGTGGTGTTTAATACTACACAGATATACATATGTATACATATATATCCAAAACTGCATATTCCTGCTACATATGCAATAGTAGTTTTACCTTATATGCAACTGTTTGCATATGAAATAGTGATATCTTATGGAACAAGGACATTCAAACATTAAACTTTTCAAATAAATAATCCAATAATAATGAATCAATAGCTGTCATTTTGTAAGTATAGACAGCTGCCTTGATGGCTTTTGGGACAAAGAGTCAAACTGGTCAATTTAGGAAAGTAAAAGGGAGTGGGTTACCAAAATTACCTTTCAATAGGAATAAAGAATGCAACAGCAGTGATTGAAAATGGGCCAAAGGAAGAAGGAAAAAATGAGGACTGGAGCCAAAACACAGATTTTGGTCCAGGAATATGCATGTGAGTATCTGTAAATGTGGCTGTGTGTTCTGCTTTTCAGCTCACTTAATGAGGCCATCCTCCATGTAGATATCTGCAGAGAAAGACTGGTCATCATTCACAATCCGGCCTCCTTTAATTAGAAGCCTGTCACTCTAAAAACATACAAATAGATAAAGGACAAAGAGAAAGAGGGAAACAAAGAGAAAGGGGGGGGGGGGTGAGAGATGTATGCAGCAATCATGTCATTCCACAGTGACACAGTCTTGGCTGAATGTTTGGAACCTCTCCCAATGCATTTCCTGACAAATTACATCAAGTAGCTGGAGGAGAGGAAAAAAAACATTCATTTTCTTTAACCAACTTTGTTTAAAACACAAGACTAGTTCATATGAGTGAAATTATTCAGTCAGCCAGCCTCCTGTGCATCCAACATTCCATTCTGATGCCAAATGTCTGAGCAGCTAGTCCAGTAACGCTCACATAATGTAGCAGCAGATTTGCAGACTGATGCTTTGTCACATCAGGTCAATGGCAGAGTCTGTGACAGCCATTAGCCTGTCACTAATATTGTCCAATCAGACCAACTTACTCAGGCTTGCAGAGAGAATGAATGCTTTCTAGATACATACACGACTACTGAATTGCAAAGGGTACATTCCAGGAAAATGGACAGAATGTAACATTCTGTCCATTTTCCTGGAATGTACCCTTGGTGCAGACATGGGATGGTTGTGGATAGGTCAAAAATGGCTTGTAAATCCTACTCCCAGCACATACAAACTCTCTTTTTGGGAAGGTCCCCCCCCATCCCCCCCCATCCCCCCATATCTTGTTACATTTTGCTATAAAACACTTGGCATATTTTGGCAATATAATATAATATATATATTGGCTCAAGGACTGTGCAGAACCAACCTGTTTCTTGACATGGATAAAACTAAGGAGATGGTTGTTCACTTCAGGAGGACACATCATGATCACTCTCCACTGAGCACTGACGGAGCATGGACCACCCCTTTCAGGATGGGAAGCCATACCCCCACCCATCCCCCTAGCCAACTAAACCAAACTTAAACAAAACTCAACGCTTATTCTAGTTTCTTTTACACACACACACACACACACACACACTTCCATTTTTAACAGCTTTATATATTTACCCTGCTCTTTTTCACAATTATTTATAAGGGATAGCATTTAAAACACACACTGTAAATATAATGCAGCTAAATACAATGTTTGAAATACAGTAATACCTATATCACGGTTCACATTTCCCGTCCCCGGCTATTTGCGGATTTTCATAAAGAACATACATTGTTTTGCGGATATTCCCAGTATCTTGTGGCATTGGCAAAGCCTACAGTGAATTCTTGTTATGGATTTTTATGTCGAAAAAGGTCATTTCAAAATTACTGCATTAAAAAGTTAACAACTGTAATGCAAATAATAATGAACGTACATACGTACAGTATTGTACGATAGTTACGGCTACTATTTTCTGCAGCAGAATTCATTTCTTGATCATTTTTTGATTCAATTATTTTTGTTGATACATTACCAATTGTTGTTTATGCCAATGCTTAGGCTAGGCTGGAATACTGTACAGTGCATAGCTAGCTATATTTCTATGAATTCTTACCTCACGACAGTATATATATGCTTTAAAATGTTTTCTTGATTTTTTATATTTAGAATGTATTTAAAGAGTGGGAGGTTTGGAACGTAACCGCTGCAAAAAATGAGGCAATACTGTTAGACATAGGATTTTCTTTTAGTTTCATTGTGCTCTGTGTGCGTGCGTGCGTGAGTGAGTGAGTGAGTGAGTGAGAGAGAGAGGGAGGAAATTGCTTGGGAAATTGCTGTGTCTCAAACTGGTACATATATTATAATCATCTTCCATCAACAGAAACAGAAAGATTTGAGAATAGGCACCCACATTTAAAGGATTACCTTTTTGTTGTTACAAGATATGTAGCAAAATGTGTTTAACATTTCAGGATATTTTTATAAAAATTTGAAAGAAAAGAAAAGGACTATTCTTGTCATTGCGAGGTCACAGCACAGCACACAGAAAGAAAGCACACAACAAAATTGGACCTCTGCATTTCACCCATGTAAACACCGTGCAGCAGTGGGCAGCTATTGAATGCACCCAAGGAGCAATGACAGGGACGGTACCTTGCTCAAGGGTACCTCAGGGCAACCTGCCGGTGAGGGAATCGAACCCACAATCTTCCGATGTGGGGGCAACTCCCTAACCACTAAGCCACCGCTGCCCCATTTTAAGTAACTCTAATTAAGCTTGCTGCACTCCCTTTAAGCTCATTTACACTGAATATCTGAATCAAAATGTTTCATTACACTGAAATGCTTTAAACATTCATAGATGTTTATCATATAAATTATATTCATATAAATTAATTCTATATTTTCACCACCTAAAGAGGACACAATTGAGGCAGAATTATTCCTGCCCAAAAAAGAGGGAGCCATGATATACTTTCATATCTTGTGAGTAAAAATTCATGGTGTATCAAGGGCATTGTGTTTACCTGAATTCAGAGAAAGAGAGAGATGGCAGGTTGTCTTCAACTAAATGAAAATATAACAATATGCGTCTTCTTCCTTTTCACTCCATGTGCCTGTATATCCACACTCACCACATCCAAAAAGTGGGAGGCCTTCTTTGGCCTCCCACTTTTCCTCTTGCCTGGCTGCTCCATCCTCAACATCCCTCTCCCAACATAATCCTGGTCTCTATAACTTCGCTCCAAATTATTTAACCTGACCAGTCACCTAATACAATCGTTTTTAATCCTGTCCATCCTTGTCACTCCCAACACAAATTTCAGACCTGGCCTTCTTTCTGTTGTGCGCTGTGTGCACAATGTCCATGCAGACACTTAATATCAGCAGTAGACAAGCCAGCTTTTGAGTAACCTGTGCATCCATTGCCCAATCGCCAGTTTGATGGTTTCTCTTCCTTGAATCACTTTTTGTAAAAACTGACTCGCTGCATAAAATACTCTTCCTGCATAAAATATTCCACCCCTTGACTGGCAATATCAATCTTATTCAATTTACCTCTATCTGTCAATTGTTTTACATTGTTGCTGACCAGTTTATGCTTCTACGGCACATAGCATGCAGCTCAGTACATTGGTGACAAAGACAAAACATATTCCAAAAACCCCTAAAAAGTAAGTAATACACACTAGTAATGTGTCATGGTACTATGCAAGAGCTCAGGATTTTGGACTGTTCAAGCTTGACCTTATCCACAATGGGATAATTATTACGATAAAGTTCTTTTAAAACATATGTATAGTTACAAATGTCAGCAGAAGGTCTGTTTTCCACATTGACAAAGCACAGGCAAACAGGAAAGCAATATGAGGGAAAGCTCAGACACAGACGATATTTCAGGTTTATGAAAGAAATTTTATTATAAAGTAATATCAATGGGTAAAATCAACTGGTAACAAAAACAGCATGTAATAGCTTATGCTAAATTGTGTCTTGTCATGTTTTAATCTAGGCATTACTTACTTGGGATAGAAGGATGAGTGGTATGAGCGTGATAGCAAAATTGCAAGATAAGTGCTGTGTTTTCTTAAAAATGCCTCAATTTGAAGCTCAGCACTGGGTCACCCTCAAGATTTCAATATTGGGATCATAAAAGTGTGGTATGGGACTTTATCTAAAATCATCACAAAATTACACTGAATGACACCTTTACAGCAACTTTCTGGCATACATTTTCCTCTTTCCATCTACTATTGCTGAAACATCCTTCTCATTCCAATAGAACTTGATACTCATGTATGCTGAACAGTCTTTATGTATGCTCATGTATGCTGAAAAAGTATTCTTCAACATGCATTTAAGAGTAAAAAAAGGGTGCAACATTTCAAAGTGTATCCTCACTAAAAATGTATTATAGTTGGAATGCATTATTACTGGGGGTTGGTTAGTAATGTAGATTCCTCTTTAGTAGGCCAGGGATAAAACTGAAAAGAGCAAAGATCAAAAAAGACAGAAATACTGACTGGTCTTTTGCTACTGGTCCAGAAATAGCAGCTCTTTACTAAAAGCATAGGTTTTTGAAAGAAAACTGTTCAGAATGATTCAGGGCACAATACTCAATATTTTTGGAACATGTCATTTGCCTACTCAAAGAAAACAAACTGTAGAAATACTGGAGAAACTGGAGAAATACTGTCTGGTCTTTAAAATGCAAATAGTTCTGTCTGATGAGGAGAAAAAAAAAACAGCTAAAAAGCGCTGAGCCAAATGGACATTATGGAGTGTACTATTAACTGTGCTAGTCCTGCTCAGTGAGTTTCAGCGGAATGGAAGAAAATCGACATGACATGAAAGCCAGTGCTGCAACCCTGTTGCTTGGTGACCAAAATATTTACCATACACTCAGAAACTCCTTGCACTTTTTCTGTTAATGTAACAGTCAAAACAGTGGAGCTTATCAATCTAAATAAGTTAACACACACCTGCTTCAAAAATCATGGGCAAATTCCTTCTTTTTGTTCAGCAAGGCAATAAGGTTGCTATGGTAACTGAACCCTTGGATACTACAATAAAATGGACAATAACCTTTAGGTTATGCACCCTGCACAGTATAACACCAAGTAATTATTGGGAAATTACTTCAAACTGACCATCTGAATTGTATCCATTAAATATTTTTTAAAGTTTTGTAAAACACAGACTTTAAGCAGCGAGAACAAAACTATCGCTGCAATCAACATCTGAACCTATACCTGCAATAATAAACTCAAACTGGTTTTGGATCAGCTACCAGTGATAACATCCTCCCATGCTTCTGTTATTCTCTGTGTGTTTGGTCCCTATCGTGACTAAAGGGTGGTAAAGGTGGTAGTCACTGCTGACTTGCTGTGGAGCCCCGAAACAGATGATTTGCTATCCTTCAGCCCTGTTTCTGCTGTTGCTACATGGGTAAATGAGTATTGTCTCATCTGGTAGGTCCAGCCACTTTTACCCACATGCACGTCTGGAGAAGATTATTGATGACAAGCTGTACACAGAGTGCTGCTGTGGGTGAGGAGATGGAAGGAAAAGGAAACCACACCTAGAAAAATCTGACAGACCCCATTCTGTCATCCTTCACATCGGACAAATTTGCTGCAAAAGTGAAAACTCAGCAGTCTGAAGAGATGGCAAACAAACTGCTATTTGAATATTCATCTTTTTTTTTTTTTAATCATGTTTAAATATGCTGCTTTAAACGCTGTCGAATTTGCACCTACATGAAAGCCCAAAAAATGGTTGTGCAATGTAGTTCAGTTTTGCAAATGTTTGCCAGAAGGATTTTTCATAAAATGCTTGTCTGATTACAATCCACAACTCTATACACACTCTCGCCTTTGCACCAGTCACACACCTTCCTAAATCAAAGCAACCTGTCAGCCATTTGCAAGGTGCAGAGGACAAAGAGCCCTACTCAAGAACACAAAAAAGAAAAAGTAAGCACCCTTATTGCAATAAAATGTCAGATTCCAATTCAACTGTGTATATGACTCCTGATCGTCTTTTTTACTTGCTGCAGTCCAAGCTGAAATTCAACCAAGCGGTTTACTTTGGTAGGATTTGGAAAAAGGTCGTTTTTCGACCGCAGTCAAAACATGCTGCAATATTATTTAGGGCGGTTATTTAGGATAACCCGCCATTAGTTCTTGGTGGAAGCTACGAGATTTTATTTATTTTTTTTAGGAAAAGTTGAAAGTTGAAACTGTGAGCATAAACCAGAGGAGGAAATATGAGAAAAGAATAGAGTGCGTATTACTATTTCAAGAGCAAGATGCCATGTATGTCATTAACTAGTTCTTTAACCCTTACTATTAAAGATGCGCTTAAGCTTTAGGAAAACGCCTTTCTCTACTCCTCATTAGGCGTCCAGTCACACCGCAGTTTCATCTAACAAAAGCTTTTCAGGGCGAGCACTGCGAAAATTCTCTCTGCTCAGGGTTTCCGCAACCGAGGGCAACCAAAAAGGCGCCGAGCAAAAAATACTATATACAAATACGCAAACGTGCACTTACTGTGATCTTCGGGATATTCTTTTTGCCTTGGTAAGACATTGTTCAAGAGCTGCTGAGTGATGGTGATTCGTAGAGGATACGGTGTCGTTTTTCTCGCGCTGCGGCTAGTGTGTGATTTGGGAAAAGCGGATGGTGTTTGGCGATGAATGCGCGAGCCTTCGGGGCTCCTCCCTCACTGTTATACCTCTATACGTCCAGTAGGGGCGCAATAAATCTCATCTCTCTCTCTCTCTCTCGCTCTCTCTCTCTCTATCTCTCTCATATATATTATTTAATATCTTCCTGATGCTTATATTGAAACATAATTTCTTCCTTTCAGTTGGATGTGAATGGTTGAAATGATTAATCGGGCATCGTGGAGGGAACAAAAATAATTAGATAAAATGTTAATGTTTTAAAGATCATGTTTGAGACAGGAATACCCATGTCTTCTTACAAACTTAAATTCCTGTAATGTTTTATGTTATAACCTGTTCGGAATAGCAACAAATGACACAAATTCTAAATTGGTTAAAATGAAACAAATGACACTACCAATTAGTCCAGTTATAATGATAAAGTATGTATAAATGTATAAATTCTATTTCTTTTATCTAATAAATACAATAAATGCTGAAATCTTCAAAATATGTCAGCTTGTGCACAGCTTGCAAAATGTTCCTTTTTTTAAACTGGAAAATAATTATTTTCCCTAAAGTTGAATTACATAGACTTTTAAAAATTCTGACATAATTCTTTTGCTGAGATGTAACAAAATAATTGTATAGAACTTACATAACCAAATGTATTAAAAATGGTGTGGATAGGAGCAGCAATGTTTACAACACAAGCATAGTCATTTAATTTATTTATGATCCATGATTCTACAAGTCCACATGTTTACATGTAGTTTGGAACAAAAAGGAAAATCAGAAAAATAACTACTTTGGATCTGCATCCTGCAAGTCAAAACTTTTGTAAATATCACAAAATGTATCCTAAAATGTATTAATGCATAAAAATCTGTGGGCTTGTTTCCTTTGCCGAACAATACAGAGAACATCTGAGCACATCTGAATGCTTTATTTTCCACCACATTAGGAAAATTAGGGAAAAACTATTAGACTGTTTCACTCAAGGGTGATAGTACATGCTTTTGACTATGACAAAGAGCTTGGTAATTATTGACTGAACAGGCACTCTGGTTGTCAATAGAGACAAAGAAGATGGAGCTGGGCCCAAGTAGCAGCTGGTGAGCCCCATCCTGCAATGTGCCTCATTATCCTCCTTTCCCCACCCTCTGCATCTCCTTTATGCACACACACACACACACACACACACACACACACACACACGCACGCACGCACGCACACACACACACACACTTGTTTTGTTGCAGCCAATGTCTACAATATTTTATCATGTTAAATGTAATCAGTTTTCGCTGTGTCAAAATGTCACAGTTAATACTTTCAAAGCTTTCCATCTTTCCTATTTCTAATCAGTCTATGTATTATGCACCCAACATGTACACTTACATACATATAAATATAGAAGACAAGGACAAAGAAAATGCCACTCCTTCTGGCAGTTTTCCTAATCTTACTCTCTAAACTCCACCCCAGAACTAATAATTTATTAATAAAGAATGTTAGCTGTTTACAATAAAGAAGCTACTTTATTTATGTTCTGATGGCATTTGACAGTTAAACAGTGAGAAAATTCCTATGTTCTTTATCTAAAATTATGGTAATAGGTATATTTAAAAAAAAAAAATTTTCTAATTAGTTATTTGCATAATTATGTCAGTGTTTGTCTTTGCACCCGGTGTAAAACTTTTGTCCAGTTCAAATATATGGACAATGAAAGAGATTTCCATACTGGATCAGTCAACTGGGGCAGTGGTGGCCTAGCGGTTAGGGCGTTAGCCGCATGATCGGAGGATCGGGGGTTCAAACCCCTTCCCAATAGGTTGCCCTGAGGTACCCTTGAGCAAGGTACCGTCCCCATCACTGCTCCCCGGGCGCTTTCAATAGCTGCCCACTGCTGCACGGGTTTGAGTGTGCATGGGTAAAATGCAGAGGTCCAATTTTGTTGTGGTTCATGTGTGCTGTGCCATGACCTCGCAATGACAAGGGTTGTCACTTTCACTTTCACTTTTCACTTTCAAGGCCCAGGTAAACATATGACATGTGACAAAGAATATGACTAAGTGGGCATATGGGGCAGTGGTGGCCTTGTGGTTAAAGACTTCCCCCGCATCAGAAGATTGTGGGATCGATTCACTCACCTGTAGTTTGCCCTGAGGTACCCTTGAGCAAGGTACAAGGTCACTGCTCACCGGGCGCTTTCAATAGCTGCCCCCTACTGCACCCTGTGTATGGGTGAAACGCAGAGGTTGAATTTCATTATGTTGTGCTGTGCTGTGTTTCACAATGACAGTGTTTCACAATGGCACTTTCACTTTCAAACTGGTTGTGAGATGGATAAGTATAGTATGAATGCTGAAGGTCAGATTTTGCTAAATGGTTGTAGTTAATACTTACTTTAAGAAAAGGGAGAAGCTCAGGGTGAAATATAGGAGTGGAGGAAGATGCACACAAGTAGATTATATCATTTGCAGGAGGGAGATTGGAGGCTGTAAAGCAGTGACAGGGGAGAGCATAGCACAGCATAGGACGGTGGTCTGTAGGATGACTTTGGAGGTCAAGAAGTTTGACGTCTGCACCAAAGTGAGGTCATAGTCAATGAAGGTGCAAGGTGAAATTCAGGCAGGAGCTAACACATTCACTGGGAGGTAGTGAATAGTTACTAGATTGCTGGGCAACTACTGCTAAAGTGGTAAGGGAGACAGCCAGAAAGATACTTGATGTAACATTTGAACAGTAGAACGAGGATAAAGAAAACCTGGTGGTGGAACCCAGAAGTCCTGTAGTGTATACAGAAGAATAGGCTGGTGACAAAGAAGTGGGATAGCCAGAGATGAAGAAAGTAGACAGGTGTACAAGGAGAAGAAGTGCAGGGTGAAGAAGGCTATGGCGAAGGCTAAAGATAAGGTGTATTAGTGAATTGTTTGAGAGGTTGGACAGTAAGGAGGAAGAAAGGACCTATAATGATTGGCAAGACAGAGAGACAGAGCTGGGAAAGATGTGCAGCAGGTCAGTGCTATAAAGGATAAATATGGTAATGTACTCACAAGTGAGCAGAGCATGTTAGCAGATGGAAAGAAGCTTTGAAGGGCTGATGAATGAGAATAATGAGAGAGAAAGAAGATTAGATGATGTGAGGATACTGAACCAGGAAGTGCAGCAGATTAGCAAGATGGAAGTCAGAGCAGCAATGAAGAGGATGAAGAATAGAGAGGCTGGAAATAAGGGTGGCAAGAATAAGAGTGAGGCATAGAGCTATAGTAACTATAGAGGGATAAAGTTGATCAACGACAGCATAATGTTATGGGAAAGACCAGTGGAAGCTAGGTGAAGAAAAGAGGTAATGATTAGTAAGCAGCAGTATGGACTCACATTGAGTGGGCTATGATGTTTGCTGATGATAAGAAGATGCAGAGGAACATCAGAAATGGAAATGGAAGATCTGCTGTAGCTAACCCTAAATGGGAGCAGCCGAAAGAAGAAGATGCTGCATCAGAATAGTACACAGTGTTTGCTACTGGATAAGATGTCAGGTTGCTTCCAAAAGTCCCCACAAGCATTTGCACGAAATGCAGCATTCATTTCAGCATTATAACTATTACATGTTAAACTACAGTACTGTGCAAAAGTTTTAGGCAGGTGTGGAAAAAATGCTGTAAACAAAGAATGCTTTCAGAAATGGAAGTGTTAATCATTTATTTTCATCAATCAACAAAATGCAGTGAATGAACAAAAGAGAAATCTAAATCAAATCAATATTTGGCATGACCACCCTTTGCCTTCAAAACAGCATCAGTTTTTCTAGGTACACTTGCACTCAGTTTTTGAAGGAACTCGGCTGGTAGGTTGTTCCAAACATCTTGGAGGACTAACCACAGATCTTCATAAAATTACTGTTTACACTGCCATGATTGAATTATGAAAAATATGAGAAAATGTGATTGTTATTGGAATTCTTATTTAAGCATTAGAAATTAGTCTTGCATACTACTCCTTTCCAAGCATTTGAAAGATAAAGATCAATAAAGAATACTCAAAGACTACATGCATTATTTGCACCAAAGAAAACAATCTCCATTGCAAACATAGTAAGAAATCTAAATAGCCCAAATCTGGACTAAAAACACATTTGAACAAAACAATACAAAAATATGCCTTCACAAAGCACGTTTCTTAAACAGAATACAATACTGTATTGTACCTATATGTACTGAATAGTGAGGTAATTTGGGAAAAATATCTCTCTTGCTGGCTTTTCCAGCAGTGTAATTCATTTCCATCTGTAGGCAATGGATTGTTGGCCTTACTGGATTAAACACAAGCATACATATTCGTAAGCATCATCAATACGATTAAACGGATTCAAATCAGTCAGAACCTCTTTGTTATTAAAGTGCAACTTTTACTACATTGGCTTTCTCAGGCTCTTGCTAAGTCAGCCGTTTTAAAATGCACTTTAATGGCTACATAACTCCACAAGAGGGCCTCCTCCTCCTGAGTCAGAAGTAGTCCCAGATCAACGCACAACGGGAAATGACTCAGATAACTTTGCTACAGCTGAAGCCTATCCTTTATTTAAGGATTTAATACCAGTTTCCTTCAGCCAAACACTTAACACTTTAAACTTAAAAACCCAGGTAACATCACATGACTGAAATACTATTTGTTAAACAAAAATCTGTCAAGCTACTTGTTCAGCCTTGCACACTGTACAATATGCAATACTCTCAATACTAATAATAAGTGTATTACGATATAATGGATCCACGGTACAATTTTCCAAAGAACTATCATAAACACTAATGCGAAGTATGTTATTTTAACCCAGGTTTTAATTGGACCTGAGTCATTCAAGAGTGGGACTTGAGAAGTACATCAGTGAATGTTTATTTGTAATTTGATATTCTCACAGTGTTTTCTTTCGGAATGAATTCAGCAGAAGTCTCCTGCATATGTACACTAATAAAGTTAGATTAAGAAGAATGAAATAAAGGAAGGTGTGCATAAATGTAGAGTGATGTGTCAGAGTAGGATCGTTTATTTGGAGTAACTACAACATTAAGAATGATTCATTCAAATATACAAATATGTTTTATTAATAATCAACGTGTGATTGGATAAAGGTTCTTCATAAAGGTTCTTTCAGATTGAACTCCAAGGTTCACTCAGATCTACTCAACAGACCTGCATCATCTGATAATTAAGACTGTGTGACACACATAAGCTGCTAAAACTCTTGGAACATTATCCTCTATTTATTTTCAAATAGTGTTTGTTTTATTGTTATTCATTTTTAAACATTATCTTGCATATCAATCATTCATTTCATTCTAAAGATTTACAGATGTTGAAACATTTTGACATGAAAAACATCAAATCTATTTAAAAATTACAATGTTTAAGTTTGCTTCAAAATTCCTACTAGCCCTTATCTGAATATTTAATTATGAAGAAAACGTTTCTCTTTTCACCCGTTACTTATCTTTTTTTCCCGAAATTGTAAATGAATGTTAAAAATCTCCACAAGGAAAAGCTTGCATTTTCACTGGAAGCAATTGCGACAAGCGAGGGAAGACCTAGGGAGGAGGAAAGTGAGCGCCTCACTTACATTTCCCTCAGTAAGGTTTTGTTGAAGCTCGTCATTCACGTTGTGTTTTATGTCTGTCGCCTTTTTAAAATCGTGTCCACAGTTGGGCGAGGACTGCGGCTCGTCCACTCTCTTCTGCACTCCCGGTGTTCTCGACCCTCGCTGGCCAACGCTCAGCGCCTCGAAGTCGATGGTTTTGCTCTCGTAAGCTCCTTCCACGCTGCTGAACAGTCCGCCGTGCTTCTGTCTGGCAACTTGGCCCGCCGTACCCGGACGGGCGAGGTAAACCGGCAGCTCGTCATCCCTGCTTATAGCGCGCCTGCATTCGGCCATACTAGCAGTGCTGAGGGAGCGACAGGAGCAGAGGAAGATCAGAGGCAGAGACTGAGCGGTGAAACAAAATAAAAAACAGAGGTGGCACTGTCTTGCATCCCCCGCCTCACGGCCCGTCCGGTTAAGTCAAGATGCTCCAACAGCAGAAGAGGTTTTGCCCTTTACCGATGTAGTGGACGAGGGAAGAAAGACTAAATCGCGCGCCAGGGTAGCCAGAAGACATTTCTACTTTAAATAGTATATTTAGCTACGTTTCCTCTTTTACCTAATCAAAACATATGGGTTGCTTTTGTATCCATAATGTTTATCCATAGTACTTTTTACAGAGCTAGATCATGTATACAGTGTTCACATAATTACTGCTCAACATAAATGAGTTGTGCAACTGGGAGTTGCTGTGTAGCTTTACAGAAAATTGGAACACCCATGATACACATATTGATACATGATGTATCTCTGTATCTATATCTATATAGATACATGTGTCTTATGTGTAGTACCAGGGTCCTGGAGGAATGTTATTTCGTTTCGCTATGTGCTGTGTATATGGTTGAAATGACAATAAAATCCTACTTGACTTGACTTGACTATATGAAACTATGTTTGAAACATAATTAAATGATAAGAAAAGTGGAAAGAAGACCAAGAAGCAGGTTTGGGAATAAATAGGCATATTTCTATTTCTTTTAGCTAGTATAACATAGTTATGTATAAGTTAGTTTTGTCAATTTATTAAATTATTAAAGTATATAGTTGCTAAAAAAATTCTCTAAATCATCCCTTTAAACATTCTGTTTTCCATTGATTCATCTAGGACAACACATAAAACCATCTGTAAATCTTTATCATGTAATTGGTCAATTCTGATATTTCCAATGGTTTCTTCTTCTCCTTTCATCTGCTCCCTTTAAGTGTCACAACAGTAAATCAATGGTCTCTATTTCTCCTGGTCCTCTGCATCTTCCTCCTTCAAACCAGCTGCCTGTATGTCCTCTCTCACCACATCCATTAACCTCCTTTTTGGCCTTCCTCTTCTCCTCTTGCCTGGCAGCTCCATCTTCAACATCTTTCTCCCGATATACTCTATGTCTCTCCTTTCAGGACAACCACAGTCTTGCCTCTCTGACCCTAACTTTCAGGGTTTTTACTGCAAGTTGTATTTGTACAATTGTGTGTGACAAATAAACTCTCTAAATCTTGAATCTTGAAATTGTTTTGGCCATTAAACTACCAATAGCACTGATATGCCAAAGTGTTTATGAAGGACTCATATTCAAAATTTTTCAAATAACATTTGTGGAGGTTAGTGCACCAAAACATATATATTATAATTAATTCACAGCGTGTTTCTTATTGTGCTATATGTTATATGTAAATACATTATTTTCTGAATGTCTGACCAGTCTTATAGCTCATTCAAAAAACAGCACCAGACTGAAACACCCCTTAAAACTTCAGTGTAAACTGAACAAGGACAAGGCTGCCAATAACTGAATAAGGAGATTTATATAAATAAGTTGCCCCTTTAACAGATCACTTTCACAGATCTTTGAATTAGGAATGGACTGTTTTTGCAGCTATATATATACTGTATTAACAGGAGAGTGAAAATGCATTTTGAAACCTAAACAAAATGTATAGCCATATAATATAAATCTAACACCTGTTTAATATTTCCAGTTTTTCATTTGAGGGTGTTGACTTGATCAGTATTAAGATTTTAGCATCTTGAAAATGCCACATCATTCAAATGTTAAATATTCTGCTGTGTCTTTAAGAAAGTAGAAACTTTGTAACTGCATTCATCAAGTGATGTGTCCATCAAGTGATGTGATGAAGGCCTACGCAGCTTCACAGACTCCAGAATCCTATTCAGCACAATGTCAGGTCAGTAATGCAACCCACTGCTTGATAAAGCGCTGATGTTGACAGGGCACTTGCACATGGTGACTCTTTTCAAGATTTTAACTTACACCAACCGAAGAGTATTCTGTCTCTAAGGCAGATTTAATGGAGACTGTGGACTAAAAGCCTACCAAAAAGTTACCAGCTAATTGCTTACCATTATACTTTAGGAAAAGATAAAATGTAAAATGGGTAAAAATATTTGATATTGTGTAGACTAAACCAGTGGTTTTCTTAAACACATTCAATTCACCTCAAGAAGGAATTGATAATTAGTTCACTAGTTTCATCAGCAGCTTGGGAGCAGAGGATAAGTTTAAAATGTGCACCTAGACCAATTATAGATTTGTAAATCAAGTCTAATCATTGAAACTTATTGGCATGCTCCTGGTGGCACACTCCTACTTGGTGACAATGCACTGCCATGCACCATTAATAAATAAAAGTTTTTTGGCAGAACTACTACAGAATTCAGAATTCATCTTGTTCACTCTTCTTATTTATTTGAGATTTACTGATCATTTGGCAGCAGCATCCTTGTGACAGGTCAGCAGCCAGCAACAACACATTGCACCAGCCAGAGGCAAAGAAATCAACACTGCTAAAACAAAGAAGATAATGAGAGCAGTGCTGAAAAAAGTCATATTTTCCCAAGGCATAAACTTTACAGTAACTCCCCAAATCTTTTAATAATATATTGTACAGTAATCCAAAACACCTTTGACATTTCAAGGCATTGACTCAACTAGACTCTTGAAGGTATGCTGTGCTATCTGGTACCAAGACAACAGCAGATCCTTTAATTTCTATAAGTTGTGTAGTGGGGCATCCATTGACTGGATTAGAACACATCCCACAGATACTAAACTATATTGAGATCTGGGGAAATTGGAGACCTCAGTATCCAGCAATTCCAGAATAATTTTTGTGGTGTGGCAGGGCATATTATTCCTCTTAAAGAGGTCACGTCCTTTAGGGAACACAGATGGCATGAAGCAATTTACATGGACTGTTCACAGAACACGCCTGTCATTCACTTCCACCCATTCCAACATTTACATAGGAGAGACATGTAAAAGTAACATCCACATGAATGCTAGGACCCAAGGTTTCCAACAAACAATTGCCCAGATCGTCACATTACCTCCGCAGGCTTATCTTGTACTTCTAGTGCATTCTGGAGTCATCTCTTTCCCTGGTAAGTGATGCACACTTATCCTGTATTTTGCTGATTCACTGACTGACCTTCTTTGCACCATATCACAATATCATCAGCAAACATCAAAGTCCACGGGAACTCTTGTCTAACCTCTTCCGTCAACCTGTAAAACCAAGAATGGGTTTAGCACTGAACCTCCTTTGCCACTTTTTTCTTCACCCTGAACTTCATCTCCTTGTACTCCTGTCCACCTTCTTCTTCTCTCTGACTATCCCATTTCTTATTCACTAGCCTCTTCTTCTGTATACATTCCTGTACTTCTGGGTGCCACCACCAGGTTTCCTTATCCACTTTCTTCTTTCCAGATGACACACCATGTAGCTTTCTAGCTGCCTCCCTTAACACTTTTGCAGTAGTTGCCCAGCAATCTGGTAATGCTTCACGACCTCCCATTGCACGTGTTTACTACTGACTTGTGTCCACCTTGTTGTCTTCCTTCTTCAGCTTCCACCATTTGACCCTTTACTCTGCCCTTACTTTTATCCCTTTCTTCAAGGTCATCCTACAAACAACCATCCTATGCTGTTTAGCTACACTCTCCCCTTCACTACTTGTCACTTCTGTCACTATGCTACCTCCAATCTCCTTCAGACTGACCCTTCTTTACAAAAAAAAAAGTGGCAGCGGTGGCCTAGTGATTAGGGAAGTTTGCACCAATCACCACTTTCTCTCCCCTGGGTATTCTCACTATCACTTCTTCTTTCTCCTCTGGGGCAGTGGTGGCCTGGTGGTTAGGGAGTTGGCCACAGAATCATCAGATTGTGGGTTCAAACCCCTTACCAGTAGGTTGCCCTGAGGTACCCTTGAGCAAGGTACCATGCCTGTCACTGCTCCCTGGGTGCTCTCATGCTGCTGCTGTGTGTTTCTGCATGGGTTAAATGCAGAGATCCAATTTTGCTGAATAGTCACTTTCTCTTTTCATGACCAGCTTGTGGGGCAAAATCACCAACAACATTCATTTTCATTCCTTCATCATGCAACTCTTCCAACTCATCACCCTATCTAACACTCTTCACCTCCAAAACACTTTTGGCATACTCTTTCAGACTAATACCTACCCCATATCTCCTTCCATCCACTCCATGGTAAAACAATTTAAACCCGCCTCCAACACACCTGGCCTTACCTACCCTTCCATCTAGTCTCCTACACACACAAAATATCAACCTTTCTCTCTCCATCACATTAGCTAATTCTCTACCTTTAGAAGTCAACATGCCATGCCAACATTTGGGGATATGTAAAGAGCTACTCATTATCCATTGGCTCATCAGTAAAGCTTGGGTAAAGTTACACCAACTCAGGTCAGTATGAGTAAAAAGCAAGAAGGTGGTTAATATTGCACGAGCAAACAAACGAGTAGAGGGAAAGAAAAGAAGTTGAACAGGTGTAGGTTGCATTAACTTTCTCTGATTACATTGGCTTTCCAGTGGTTAGAACAGGATAAAGCATACTCCTGTTACAAACATGATACTGCTATATTATTCTTTTGTATTCTGTTCCATTCAATCATCAGCAGTTTTTACAAAAGTTCATTATAGGCTTATTAAATAGGGAAAGATGAATATACTCATGTAAAAATATATGTTTATGTCACAGTCCTTCTGTGTCCATGTCTGTGCACTCCAAATTCCAGGAAATGGTGTGATATAGGTGTTGGTAAAGAAACTCTTCCACAGTCTGATTGATGCTCTCCTCTTTTGCCACCTTCACAAAATGTTGGGTCTTCCATAGTGGACGAGCAGCTGGCACAAAGTGATGTAGTTATACAGGATGCTCTCAGTGGTGCTCCTGTAGAACTTCAGTAGAAGTTTTTGTAGGATTGCCATCCCTTTTTGAACAGATGTGATATGTTGGTGGTCCATGTCAGCTGAATGTGCTCTGTATAACTTAACTGAATGGAACTAAATTCAAGGCAGCCCATCCTACAGAAAATGCACATCTGTACACATCTGGCTGTCACTGAGACACAATGGTCAAATCTTGATACGGTCACCCATCAGATCTGTTTGTTTTTTACATATATGACAACCAAGACATCCTCTGCTTTTCTTCCCATGAACCTCAGATTTGTATATATCTGCATGTCTGAATGATATTTTAGACAACAGATTGTCATCTTAAACTTAACATTTTGACTCATCAGTTTCTTTGTTTTATCATTTAGGCACACATATAAATTTACCAATTAAAATTTTTAAAGTTAAAAATAAAGTTCATCTAATGAATTTGACAATTCATTGAGTCTTCTTGAGTGGTCACGTGAGAGAAGAGTACCAACATCATAGTTTTCTTTAAATAATCAGTGGACTTGTGAATATTGGGCTAGGAAATGTAATGGAGTGTCAGATAAATGATGTAAATGTATTATTTTTTTAAATGGACTTCTCAGCTTAGCAATATTGCAAAGATTAAAAAGTCTATTTTAATGTATAGCCAATCTAAGCATAAATCTGAGTCAATTATGAAGCCAAGGCCTTTTACAGCTGACATAGACTTAACTGGAAAATTAGTAATAACTATCATTAAACCTGACAGTTTATTTCTAGTCATTTTGGACTGAAAATTGGACTACTGTTGGTCAAAGGAGAAGAAGAGGAGGAGGAAGGGTAGTACAAAACAAAAGCTCACTTTGAATGCAAGAAGGAAAGAAATCCCAGTCAATAAAGATTTAAATTTACATTTATGTTATTTTGAAGACATTCTTTTCAAAAGAAACTTACAATGTGTAGCACCCATATTCATGGCAATAAAAAGCCACGGAGCATGAGATGACAAGAGAGTATCATAATAGTGATGTGTTTCAACAACAAAAGACAAGCACTATTCTACTATTCTTTGAATTTATATAGACACTGCAGCTATTTTCTATAGAAACCTGGATCAGAAAAGAAAAAAGAATCCCGCATCATTGCTTAAGAGGTATTTAGACTTTAATGAAATAAGATCAGCCCAATCCCAGTGCAGGTGTCAAACTCCTGTAATTATATTTACAAGCAACTGACAGCAGATTTAAAGGGTAGCTCTAAATGTCATTCCGTACAAATGAATTAGAGAAACTCCTGCCAGTAAGCTCCTGCTGTTCCTCTTTAAAAAGTAAAAAAAAGATTCCAAGCAGGGAAGAAAAAGAAATGCATCCGCAGATCTGGAGAATTTGAGGGAATTTAGGGAAGTAGAAAGTATTTATTTTCCATCTGCAGCTGTCACCACAATAAACAGCTAAATTATAAATTGTGGAGAAATGCTACTGCTCAAGCTGCAGAGAAAGGAGTATTTAAATTAGTAGAGAGGTGAAGTAGAAGATATCTTCCCAACACATTTACATATCAATAAACATATTTTACATATAATAATTGAAGGGTACTTCTGATTATTGACTGGAAAATAGTGGTATATAAGGGTTCATGGGGGCAACAATAAAAAAAACAAACAAAAAAAACTTTCACTCAGTTTTGTTTACATAGGTGAGTGAACTGACAGAATGAGCCTTCTGGAGGTTAGATTGCTTGGAAAGTAATAACTTAGCACTAGATGCATTAGTGCATTTGATCATTCCTTCGCTTTGCCCAGTCTTATAGGCAGTGTGAGAGACACCTTCTCCTAAGGGTTCCAGACAATAAAGACAAGGCTGTTCATTTGCTCACAGGCCCTGAGTCATGTCTTGAAACTTGTATGTGTCAGAGAAAGCCATAGAAGTCTGTCCATTCCACTCTTAGTCTATTAAATTATCTGTGTGTGTATGAATCGGTGGGATTGAGCAAATGAGAGAGAGTTTACTGGTAGCTGGATGAAGGATAGCATGAGGCTGCGACATGTGTAGTAGGCAGGTGCTGGCAGGTGGCATGACAAATACCCTGCATGGCAGAGATAAACAGTAAAATTCTCAGATTTTGGTTTGTTATGCCTGTGATTTGTTGATGCAATGTGTGTCTGTGTAAGTTTCACATATTTTCATACATCTTATATTCTTCACAAGTCTGTGTATGTTTTAGTATGTGAATATGAGTTGTATTTTAAAGTTTTGAATTTCAAGGTAATAGGCAGAAGTCAGAGCCTTCCTAATCTGGAGGTTCACTGGGGCATTGCTGATGAGCTTCTGAGAGAAAAAAAAAAAAAGTTGTCTATATCCATTACCATAGCACTACATTTCCCACGTCAACCCACATACACAAAAGAATGGCTACTTATACAGTTTTAGTCTTCACAAGTGGTAAACTGCAATTGCTTGCAAGACATTTAGGATACCTCAGGGCCTACAGAGAAACAAAACAAAATTGAAATGATCATTGCTATTGACTGTAACATACTGAAGAAACATGAAACAATACAAACGTATTACACTGACAAAAGGTGAAGGACAATGTAAATGTAATTATATAGAATAATTCCATATTGTTTCTTTTTGTGATAAAATAAAACTGCAGGTTTTTCCAGTTTATTATCCCTAATTCTGCATTATTCTATGCATCACCATCTTATACAAGCCGAACTGATGCCCTCACAATTGAATTTAAAGTACACAGGCAACAAGGGAAAGCTTCTACCATTTTTAAAGATATTTTTCTCAGTTTCACTGTATTCCCTTTTTCACATTTCCCTTTTTCCTTTTTTAAAAGCAGGAAATACAGTATAAATTATAAAATAGAATTAAGAAAGAAACATAAAAGATTTATTTGTCAAAGATTCCCTCCTTTGACAAAAAACACAAGAGAAGGAACAGTTTAGAAGAGAGAATTTGCATCCATACTCACCTCTGTAGCAAGAGATGTCACAGACATCAAGGCCAAAGGATAAAGGCGAGAGAAAAGAATAAAAATAGAAATAAAAACTGCAGACAAGGAACAACAACAAGGAAACAGAAGACAAGGAAAAAAACATTAGTCAAAGTTGATCAGACAGGAAGTAATTATATGCATTATGATTACTGTTTCTTTAGCAGAACATATGCTTATTAGTGCCAGCATTTGTGGATGGTAATACAGTTTACAACAGATAAGTAAAGAAAGCTGAGAAAACATTCATGCCCATCTTTTTGACCTTTCATACCAAATAATGTAATTGTAAAGGAAACAACTTATATGTTGTAATGAATTAATTTGATGAAATACCTTTTACACTATAAAGGGAATAATTTAGAAATTAAAAGCAGATTCTGGATTCTGGAAATGTTAAGAATCTGCTAGTAAGATGTCACATGTCTATATTGACTTCAATTAGGAGAAAGTTATTTTTCAAAGTTGCCACAAAAAAAAACCTTCTACAGTCAAAACCAACAAATCCAAGTGCCTAAAGTGCCAGCCATTAGTGGAACAGCGTTTTATGGACAGATGACATATTATAAAGCTTTTTCACAGCAGACAACTTGGCGGATCATGCAAAAAAGTAATTAATCCCCACAGTAAAGTTTTATTTTAGATCTTAAAAATCAATTAAAGGTATTTCATCCATGGGTACTATCATGACCGACAGTGTATAAAAGACAACAGGGAGCATTTACATTATTATAAATACCTCCTGATAGCTTTTATTCATTATGAGTGACATAAAGGGACAAAACAAAGGTTCAAAATTTCATAAGCCATCTCACCTTCTCCTCCAGGTCCTTAATTTGTCTTCTCTGAATGTCTGTTTTATCCTCCAAGTCTCTAATTCTCTGTTTTGTCAAAAATGATACAAGTTTTATTATCTTAGACTTCTTAAAGTGTATAATTTACAGTAATTCTAAAGACTACAGACTGTAGGTGCTGTTAGGTGCTGGCAGTTGTGATCTGTGCTTTGAGTGTGGCAAGGACTAGGGGACTGGTTTTTAAATAAATTCTGAAGATGGAGTGAAAATGTGGACTCTCTGGAGGGCCCAGAGGTCAATTTTAAAGACCACTGCTTTTAGTTTTGGTGATAAAGCTAGCTGAGTGGGACGTACTGTGCTTAAATGTTTAAAAAACAATTGGGAAATGTATTTGCTTATGTTTATGGCTCAGCTAGGAGACCAAATAGCCTACTGACACTGGGCATATGTTTGGGCCCAAAACTAGGGTCCCACAATGAACAAGACAGGGCCATGGGACTAGGCAGTGAACAGAGGACTGGACAAGGCTGCCAAATAGGCAGCGAACACACAACTGGACACATGCAGGGAAACAGCATGAAAACAGGGACAGGGATCTAGACAGTGAGGAAACAATAACAGGGACAAAGACTGGAAAAGGGAAATGCAGTTTACAGTGTTGTAAATATGGACAGAGAAAAGTGACAGAGACAGACACATATTGCACAGAAGGAACAAGTACATTGGCAAACAAAAAGGTGAAAAGCAACGAAAAATCAGACCAGAGCAATATGTACCATGACATCAACTAATAAATAGGATTGTTCATGGTTGACCATCTAAAAATGTAACCATTATGTGTGATTTTGTTTGGCCTTAGGTCAACATGTAAGTCTGCCAGTATTGTAGTATAGTCACCAAACTCGCCTTGGCATGTATTGATTATTCTATACCCTACAATTTCACAGGAAATAAATACAAATCAGCCTAACAAAGAAACAGGAAGCAATGACGAACATGCCAAATTACAAATAAGTAAGCAAAATATCTAAATATTTAACTAAAACAGCTACCGCAATTTATATTTTGTTATAATTTAATCTTTGATTATATTTCTTCTAAAACAGAGTTACATTTATTCTCAGGAATAAATTAGGTATCCAAAACAGTTAATGAGAGATCACCATCATGAGTTATTCTGCAGTACTTTTTGCAGGTGCTGAGAATTCTGAGATGGTCAAGCATGGACCATTTGCTGAATTGAGCCAGAATGACCCATAGGCATTTTCAACCATTTGGTTTTTAAAGACTATGCAATATAACATTTTTTATTTGTTTCTTTCATGTAAATGTGAGTATGTGCAAAGCCATGCAATAAATCCTTTTATAGTTATAGAGTTTTATATAGCATTTTGTAGTATTTTTTCAATCACATACATTTTCAAAGTACAAACATGTACACCCTCTAAAGGTAATGGGAAATTTAACTAACAGAGTGTAGCATTAAATAATAAACAGAAATGAAATAAAAAATCAGATTTGGAAGATGAAAAGTCTATTTGGACCATTTAAAGATAAACATATAAATGAAGTAAAAATCTGGCAGTTAACAATGCAGTCAGCTGAACATTAACATTACCTTTGAATTAAGAGTTATTTAAGGAGTTTGTTTGAGCGCCTCACGGTTCTGGCACTGAAATATGGGAATTAAACTTTGTGGCTCCCCCTGCTGAGGACATCAGGTATACCTTTCCCTGAATAATCCATTAATAGCTCACTAATGAACAGAGTCAGATACAGTAGAATAAAAATGAACAAATGGAGAGTAGCTGATAGCATGTCTTGCATGAAAAGCTTTTACCATGTGTGTTTGTCACGTGTGGGGTGTTTTGGGCACGCTAGAGGGCGCTCTGCTCTGACTGAGCACACCGGAGCCTAAGCAGGCACAGGTGTGCATCATTGGGGCTGAGTATTTAAGCCCCGATGAGTCAGAGCAGAGCGCGGCTCATTGGTTAGGCTAAGCCTAAATGTAAAGGGTGGTTTGGGTTTGGGTTTGGGTTTGGGTTTTTGAATATCTTGGTTTAGGCTGCAGTTCTCCTGTTCGCAGGTTCTACTTCGAACTGCAGCCCTTGTGTCTTGCTTGTGTAACCTGTGTACAATAAAACAGTGCTCCGAACTCCTGGCTCCACTCTGGCGTCCTTCTGGTACCCCGCCACCGTTACAGAAATGAGCCGCCAAAACCGGGACGCCAGGAGCCGTGAGGAGTGTCTGGAGGAGCTAGAGCGAGCACTGGGAGCCCAGATTGAGGACCTCCGAGCAGCGCTGCCATCATGGATCGCTCAATCCAGTTCGCTCCCTCGCTGGAGTTCAGCGAACAGCTGAAGGAGTGCTGTCGAGCGGAGAGGGCGGCTCGGGCCCTGGTAGAGGTAATGTTATCGGGGCGACCCCTCGCGGAAGCGGCTTCGTTTACGCCCCCTTTTTTTTTTTACCCCTTTCTAAACCGACCCCCGCTCTCTTTCCGACTCCCACTCTCCACCAACCGCAACACTGGATACCCGCCTCCTTCACCGATCACAGCGATCCATTCGCGGAGACAGCGCTGTGCTCCAATCACAGCGGTCCGTCCGCGGAGACCCCGCCCTATGTGAAAAACGGTCAGAAAAAGACGAAAATCCCGCGAGAACAGGGAGAAAAGGGGCAATTCCTCGAGGAAGAGGCTTTGTTCGCGCCCAATCCCTTTCCGGCTCCTGCTCTCCACCAACCACAACGCTGGGTGTCGGAGGAACCCGCCTCCTTCACCAATCACAGCGGTCTTTCCGTGGAGACAGCGCTGTGCACCAATCTCAGCGGTCCGTCCGTGGAGACCCCGCCCTGTATGAAACACGGTCATCAGAGGGGAAAAACCCAGCGAAAACAAAGAAAAAAGGGACGATGCCTCAAGGAAGAGGCTTCGTTCGCGCCTCTTTCTTTTCCGGCTCCTGCTCCCCACCAACCACAACGCTGGAAATCGGTGGAACCCGCTGCATTCACCAATCACAGCGCCCCATTTGCAGGACAGCACTCTGCACCAATCACAGTGCCCCATTCGCGAAGACAGCACTCTGCACCAATCACAACGCTCCATCAGCGAAGGCGGTGCCAAACCAGGAAGCTACGGTAAGGAATTCTCTCTGCACAGTTAATAGAGACGTTATGATAAAGAATTCTCCCAGCTCAAAGGAGCCATTTCAGGCAGGGGTATTAACTGCAAGAGTCCAGGATTTAGAACACGATCTACAGGAATCTCAGAAGGTCTGGCTGTCTGTTCTGGGCGCAGAAAGACAGAACAAGAACATGTTAGTCAAGCAGCTCCAGGAAATGGAGGCGGAGCTCCTCACCAAGAAGCAAGAAATCAGCACACGAAGTCTGAATCTGGCCGCCTTGCAAACGAAGTGTGAAAAATTAGAGGAGGACAACGCATCTCTTCAGGCTGTGACACACCAGCTGCAGGTGAGTCACCAATCTCAAATACGTTCCCTTCAGGAGGAGATAGCTGCAGTAAAAGGGGAACTTCAGGAGAAGCAGGCTAGGCACCCTGAACGTGAGAACACAACCAGAGTGAGTAGCAGCAACAAAGTAGAAAAAAACACTTCCGGCATCCGGCAACCGGGGAGGTCGACCAAGAGGGCCCTTCGCAGCAGCGAGAGGGGCAACACGGAGTCGACCCCCAAGCCCGGCACCACGAACCAGTCTGCTGCACTGAAGAAGAGGAAAGTTCGGGCACAGAGGAAAATCGAACATGAGGCTGCAGTAACCCTTCAGACGCAGGTAAGGAAACACATAAACAGAAAGTACTACCTGAGGCTACGATGGGCAGCCAAGACTGTTCAGCGTATTATAGAGCTAACAAGAGTTTGAAGCAAGAAATGAAGTCTTTGAAGGAGAAAAAAAGGGCTGCCGTTGTTCTACAAGCTGCATTCCGAGGGATGAAGACCAGACAGACTCTGAAACTGAAGCACCAGGCTGCAACCGCGATACAAAGTGCTTACAGGGCGCACTGTGCTTGAGCACGATACTTATACATCAAACAGACTGTTGTTGCAACTCAGCTGAGGTATCGTTCCACACGTGAAGACAGAAAACAGAGAGAGGAATTTTTGAAATTGCGCTCCGCTGCAATGTTCCTGCAAGCCTGCTTCGGAGGTCAGAGGGTGAGAAAGGCGGTGATCTTGCACCATCAGGCAGCTTCCCTGATTCAGGCTGCGTTCAGAAGACACAGGGAGGTAGTAAAGTACCAGGCCATAAGGAGGTCAGCCATCTTCATTCAAAGATATTATAGGTCCTACATCAGGGGCAAAAGTGAACATGAAAGATTCCAGGTGTTGAGAAAGTCAGCGATACGCATCCAGGCAGCTTTTAGAGGTTATTTAGTGCAAAAAAATGTTAATGCTATGAACAAAGCTGCTGTCATTATTCAGGCTGCTGGGAGAGTGCACCAGCGGGGATCTGTCTTCAAGAGGCCGCGCTGGGCAACAGGTGGTCGTCAGAGGAGGTTCAGAAGGTGGAGACCGGGACTTCAACAAGGACAGAGGTGTCAGATGTGTAAACATGCTGCGATGTGCTTGCAGAAGTCAGTCAGAGAGGAGCCGGTGAGGGATCGGGCCGTGTGGCGCAGAGAGGCGAGGACAATCCATTCCCACCTCGGAGGTGAGCAGATGAGCTGCAGAAATGTTCGGTTTGCAGAACAGGAGGAGTTGCTGACAGGACTCTACCAGCAGCTGACCGAAAGAGCCCCCATGCCACAGGGGAATGCCGCGGTCTCGAAGGACGGGGAGACGGAGAAAGAGGAGACTTTGGCTCAAGACAAAGTGAGAGAGGACAGAGAGGTCTCTAGATTAGAGATACACGCTGTGATGGTTTTCCAAAGAGAGGGATTGAGGAGAACACAGGAACAGAGAAACCAGATCGTAGGCCAGATAACAAGGAGAGTTGAGACTCCAACCACTCGGGAGAAACTGGAGGCTAAAATGGCCACAATGGAGGAGCAGTTGCATCAGAGCAGGGCAGAGCTGAGACGGGTGCAGGACCACAACATCGCTCTGCAGGCTGACCTGAGAGAGGCCCGTTATGAGGCCAGCAAGCTCACCGAGCTAGAAAAACAGGTCAGAGGTATGGAAGTGAAATTGGCCCTCATCGAATCTCAACTCACTTCTCCGACACCAGTGCAAAACCAGAGGGCAAAAGCCAAAACAGAGCATCCGGAGAATAGTCCAGCGGAGAAACGGGTAACGAATGCAGAGAGGGAGCAGCTGCCTTCAGACCCTAAGCCTAAATGTAAAGGGTGGTTCTGGTTTGGTTTGGGTTTGGGTTTTTGGATATCTTGGTTTAGGCTGCAGTTCTCCTGTTCGCAGGTTCTGCTTCGAACTGCAGCCCTTGTGTCTTGCTTGTGTAACCTGTGTACAATAAAACAGTGCTCCGAACTCCTGGCTTCACTCTGGCGTCCTTCTGGTACCCCGCCACCGTTACAGTGTTAAAGCATGCATATCAACTCAAGTCTATTTGCAAGCAATTGTATGTTTTAATGATGCTGCGGTATGTTTTATTAAAATTGAATTATTATATTTAGCCTATTTTGTATGTTGTGTGATGTATAAAATAAAAGCTAATTAACATGCTTTTAATGCTATAAAAACGTCTTAGAACTTCTGCTATGTCTTCTTTGAAACATAAAGTAAAAACATATTACAGTAAGTACCTGTTGAGCTTGATGGAGGAGCTCCATCCTTTCCTGCAGCACCTGACAGTCATACTCACGACTCTTCCTTAGCATTTGCCTCCGCAGCTTCTCCACTGCTGTGCGCAACTCATCCCTCTGCAGCTCACTTAGTGGCTCACCATACTTTATCACCTTGTCTTGCTGGAGTGCATTGTATAGGGTTGCTTCTAGCTCCTGGATTTGCTTTTAGGAGATATAAACACATGCTACAGGGCTGTACTTGACTATTTGAAGTTCTGGCAATTCATTTGTATTACTGAAGCATACCATGTAAGCCTGATCTAGTGCTTGTTTCCTGTAGTCAAGCTCTTCCTCCAAATATCCTTTTTGCTTGCAGAACATCTCCTGTAGAAGATGGTGTTATTTAAGCATATATTATTTTACATTAAACTTTAATCAAACAAAATACATTGTATTTTTACATGTAACAGCCTTAAAATGCTATTTGGACCAGGTCTACACACAGGAATACATTTTGATTAGGAAAAAAAAACTATTTTAAAACACAAGCAAACTAAAATTATGGTCTATGTTAACAAATTTATTCCCTGGTTACCTCACTTATTACAATCACAAATGCCATTTTCTAAAAGCTACACCTGTCCTTATTTCAATGATAGTGAGGTCATCCATCCATCCATTTTCTGCCGCTTGTCCCAAACGGGGTCGCGGGGGAGTGCTAGAGTCCAACCCAGCGCACACAGAGCAAAGGACGGGGGACACACCCTGGACAGGTCGCCAGCCCATCACAGGGAGGAGCGTGACGGGGACGGCACCTTGCTCAAGGGTAACTCAACCTATTGGGAAGGGGTTCGAAGCCCCGATCCTCCGATCACGTGGCCAACGCCCTAACCGCTAGGCCACCGCTGCCGATAGTGGGGTCATAAGCATGTGAAATCACCAATATCAAAAACCCCCTTTCACGTATAAGATTTTATAATAAAAAAACTTTAACAATAAAAAAAGGTTAACTGATAGATTCATACCATTTCCAGCTCCAAGTCCATCATCTTCTGATGGAGAGCTGCCTCTGTGCCCTCGATCTGTTGGATCCACTAGAGGGTGGCAAAGAAAAATGATTAAGAAGAATGAATAAGTAGCATGCAGATTCATGCATACAATTTCAGAACAGCCTATCCAAGTCTGGGGTGCAGTGGCAACTGGTTAAAGATGCTAGCCCATACGTTCCTATCCCTGGCCACTTCACTAGCCCCTCCTGGTGGATCCTGAGGTTGCCACCCCACCACTGGTACAGACCACAGTTATGTCTGGCCTTTATGTCAGCCCCGGATGGACTGTTCATCGTCACCGGAGATTTCAAGCATGCAAATCTCAAAGTTCTCCCTAAATTCCATCAATATGTGGATTTTGCAACAAGGGGGGAAACATGCTGGACTGTGTTTACACAAACATGGCCGGCGTGACAGAGCGGAGCCCCACCCCCACCTCGGACACTCAGACCACATCTCTGTTCTGCTGATCCCAGCATAAAAACCCATCGTCAAGTCAAGTCAAGTCAAGTCAAGCAGGATTTTATTGTCATTTCAGCCATATACACAGTACACAGTGAAATGAAATAACGTACCTCCAGGACCGTGGTGCTACACACAAGACAAGACACAAGACAAGACACAAGACAAGACAAGACAACATAAGACACAACACGGGGCAACAAGTGCAGACAAGACGACAAATCGTCAGGCGTGTGAAGCCCACCCTGAAGCAGGTAAAGACCTGGCCCACAGGAGCCATCTCTGCTCTTCAGGACTGCTTTGAACACACCGACTGGGACATGTTTAGGGAGGTTGCAACCTACGGTGACTCCATCAAAACAGCTTCAGTGACTGGCTACATCAGCAAATGCATTGAAGATGTTACTATCTCCAAGTCCAACATTCAATTCAATTCAATTCAATTTATTCTTGTATAGCGCCTTTTACAACAAAGATGCCCCAAGGCACTTTACATTGATGGTCGATGATGGAACAGGTTACAGTAATAGATGTTTAAGATGTTTAAGCCGGACGACTACGGAGGAGAGGAACCAAAAACTCCACTATGTGGAGAAAAAAAGCCTCTGAGGGTCCAAGGTCAACCGGCTACCCAACTCCCTTGGGTATACTAACAGTACAGAGTTAGTTTGGTTTTAAACTCCAGGATCAGTGAGGAGTCCCAAGTTGCTTCCAGGTACCAATGAGCCGCCAGGGTCCCTTGGCGCATCAGATGCATCACACAGACCAGATGGTAGCTCGGCATTGGACTCAGGTGATGACCACAACGGGCCCCCCCGGACATGTGGGGAGAGAAATGGAATGGGGGGGTCAGTAATGAGCAGGATCCAGTAGTGACAGACACAGAAATGAAACGATGGCATGTACAGCAGCACCAGCGACATTACTAGTGGTGCACTATGGTGATTGGTGCGGGTAAGCTAAACTAAAGTAGTAAGTCTTCAGCCGTGATTTAAAGACCGAGACTGAATCGGCATCCCGTACAGAAGCAGGCAAGCTGTTCCACAACCTAGGGGCCCTGTAACTGAAAGCTCGTGCTCCTATACATTTATTTATGCGAGGGACAATTAGGAGATCTTTATTCTGGGATCTAAGTGGACGGTTAGGTGTATAGGTATTAAGCAGTTCGGTTAGGTATATTGGGGCAAGACCTTTAAGTGCCTTGTAGGTTAACAGGAAGCCAGTGAAGCGAGGAGAGTATGGGAGTTATGTGGTCGTACTTCCTGCTCCTGCTAACAATCCTAGCGGCTGTGTTCTGAATGCATTGTAGGGTGCTTAATGTGCCCTGAGAGCTTCCAGAAAGTAGGGCATTACAGTAATCTAATCTACTGTATACAAATGCATGTACTACTTTCGCCGTGTCTTCCATTGACAGAAAGCGCCGTAGTTTGGCAATGTTCCGAAGGTGCAGGAAGCATGTCTTCGCAACTGCATTAACATGGGGATTAAATGAAAGATTTGAATCGAAAATAACACCAAGGTTACGTGCCAGAGTACTAACTGAAAACTTCAACCCTGCATCCCGGATATGCGAAATGAAGTTGGCCCTGTCTACATCACTACTACAAAACAAGAGCAGCTCAGTTTTTTCGGGGTTTAGTGAGAGGAAGTTGTTATTCATCCAATCCCTAATATCACTGAGGCAGCTAATTAAAGTGCCGGTTGATGCTTTATCACATGATTTAAAAGATAAGTATAGCTGAGTGTCATCAGCGTAAGAGTGGCAACTAACATTATGCTTCCGTATAATAGTGCTTAGTGGGAGCATGTAGAGGGAGAAAAGCACTTGGCCCAACACCGACCCTTGTGGGACTCCATAGTTAACTAGTGACATAGGTGAGGGGGTGCCATAATCATCCATTTGGATGAAGTAGTAACGGTTTGTGAGATAGGAGTTGAACCATTTAAGGGCTGTTCCGGTAATGCCGACAGTGGAGTGAAGCCTATTTACTAAAATGGAGTGATCTACCGTGTCGAACGCAGCACTAAGATCTAACAGAACAAGAACAGTAATGTTTCCTGCATCACTCGAGACCATTATATCATTCACCACTCTAGTTAGAGCAGTTTCTGTGCTATGGCCAAGCCAGAAACCTGATTGGAATTTATCTAAGAGGTTATGCGTGTCTAGATATGACTGCAGTTGTCTCGCAACTAGTTTTTCTAGAATCTTAGAGAGAAACGGGACATTAGAGATAGGTCTATAATTACTTGGTGAGCGAGGGTCCAAGTTAGGTTTTTTAAGCTGTGGTCTAACCACTGCTGTTTTAAACTGATTGGGGACTACACCTGAGGTCAAGGATGCATTCATGATATCAAGTATAGGTGTTGAAGGATTCCTTCAGGAGCTTGGTTGGAATGGGATCTAACCGACAGGTCGTGGAGTTTGCTTTGGCTATAACAGAAATTAGCTCAGAGTTATCGATGAGATTAAAATCACTAAAATATTGTGAGCACTGTTCAGCTAGTGGATTAATTTGAGGGCTAATAGGGCACATTTGGAGCCTAATGTTGTTAATTTTATCATTAAAAAACTTAAGAAACCTATCGTTAGTAATACTACATGCTGGCCTTTTATCAGTTTTGTCTGTTAGCTGAGCGAGTGTCTGAAATAAATAGCGGGGGTTATGCTTGTTGTTTTCAATAAGCTTTGAATAGTACTCAGTGCGAGCACTATATAGAGCTTTCTTATATTGTTTTAGTTTAGCAGACCATAGAACCTGAGAGGCTTGGAGACCTGTTGTCTTCCATCTGCGTTTTAGCTTACGGCACTCCCGCTTAGCAGCCCGTGTGTGATCATTGAACCAGGGAGAGTGCCTGATAGTTCTAACCTTCTTTGTCTTAATTGGGGCTACCTGATCAAGGATCTGCCCAACTACTGTATTGTACATGTCGGAGATGTCATTAACAGTTTTGTTACAGGTGAAATCTATCTCTGTTACGGCCTCCATAAACTGAACACATTTAGCCCTGTTTAGGTGTCGTGTTGTACTAGTCCTTTCACTGAGGTACGGTGGAGACATATTAATCTCAAACGTGATTAAAGAATGGTCGGAAAAAAAGTTTATTTAAGGAGTAGACCAGTAAAGTATCAATGTCAAGTCCATACGAGATAATTAGATCTAACGTGTGTCCTTGTACATGGGTAGGTCTTGATATATGCTGGGTGCAACCAACAGAATCGAGGAGCGTTAGGAAGCTTTTGGCACCTGCATCCGTCTCTGTATCAACATGTATGTTAAAGTCACCTAGCATCACGAATCTAGTAAACCTAACAACCAAGTCAGAGAGCAGATTGCCAAATTCATTGATAAAGGCAGCATATGGTCCTGGAGGTCTATAAACTAATAGGATATGGAGCGCTAAATCAGACCTAATGCTTAGCAGCATCACTTCGAATGTGTGGAAGCTCTCAGTAGTTTTTGAATCAACCTTAAATGATTCATCAAAAATTGCAGCCAGGCCACCACCACGTCCTACTGAGCGTGATTTATGTAGGTACGAGAACTCATCAGGGGAGGCTTCCACTAAGGGGATGGTGTCAGTGGCTCTAAGCCAAGTTTCAGTCAGTAGGCAGATATCTGACTTTGTGTCGAGTACCGTCTCATTAATAAGCACTGCCTTGTTTCCTAAGGAGCGAACATTCAGCAGTGAACATTTGATTTTAGTCGGACGCTGTGTTTTATTTGTTTTTGTGATGGGTACTGTGAGCAGGTTACCAGCGCAGGAGCCCCTAGATTGGCATCTATGCTGCTTCCTTATCGTACTAAGAATAGATATTCTCTGGTAATGATGAGAGGAGCCTGGTTCTAAGCTAATGTGTGACATAGGGGATGCCGTGTTATAAGGAACCTGGGTTTCTGCCAAGAGTGTACTGGTAGTGGGATAATAGCCAGCGTGTGATTTAAGATCACAGGACTGCGACCTGGGTGGTGCTCTAAAGAGTCACAGTGGCAATTTTGCTGCCATATTTTGGGAAAGCATATATGATCCTCTCCAGTTAGGATGAAGACCGTCCCTTTTATAAAGGCCAGGCCATTCCCAAAAGAGGTCCCAATTATTTATGAAGGCGATGCTTTTAGATGCACACCAAGTCTCTAGCCAGCGGTTGAAAGAGAGCAGCCTACTGTAGGTTACATCTCCTCTAAAGAGAATTGGCAAGGGACCAGACACAATTAAGTTCTGACATTTAGTTTCAGCTTTTGAACACATTGAGATGAAGTTCCTCTTTAATACCTCGGATTGTTGGGACTTTATATCGTTAGTTCCAGCGTGAACAACCAAGGTCGGAACTTCATTGCTGGAATAAGAGTCCAATCGTGCCTCGATGTCAGAGACTCTGGCCCCGGGGAGGCATTTCACAGAAACCGCTGGTTTAGGACAGCTAGGAACGCTAACATTCCTAACAATCGAGTCTCCAATTATGAGCACCTTCTCCGCTTCAGCAGGCGCGCTGCCAAGAGCAGAGTACCTGTTCATCAGCCGGATTGAAGACTGGTGTGCAGGAGGTCCATTCTTTGAGCTCCTGGACCCCCGTTTGGTGGTCACCCAGCGTTCCCTTGAACATGCCGCTGGTGCTGGCTCCAAACCGGCTACAGCTGGGCCCGGAGGGTCTACAGCCGAGTCTAACTCGGCCAGCGGCTCCGACTGAGCCGGAACTACACGTCCCTCGGTCTGACTACGCTGAGATAAAGTACTAATGTGCCCCTCCAGAACACGAATCCTGTCCTCCAACTGCGTTACAGTTACGCATTTCCTACAGGTATAAGAGTCTACATGGTTGGACGGACAGTCTACGCTGTACATGCCGCACGATAAACACAGCACAAAAGAGGATGTCATGGTAACACTTACGTTAAATGTGGAAGTTTTTTTTTTTTTTTTTAATCAAGAAAGCGTTGTGTCCGAGGCCGCGAAGTTTGCTGCTTGTTCAGTCCGGGTCTCTTTCCCACAATGCACCGCCATGCAACATCACATGACCCAACCAAATCATCACAATGACCCAGCAATGGATGACTGCGGAAGTGAGCAGACTCCTGAGAACCCAGGATAAAGCCTTCAAGTCAGGGGACAAGGCTGCCCTAAGAACACCGAGGGCAAACCTGTCTCGGGCCATCAGAGCAGCAAAGTGAGTTCATGCACAGAGAATCCATGGCCACTTCAAAAACACCGGTAACACGTGGCACATGTGGCAGGACATTCAGGCCCTCCCCAACTACAGGACATCTCCACCTGCCTGTGATGGTGAGTCCTCCCTCCCAGATGTGCTGAACACTTCTACGCATGGTTTAATGCGGCGAACAAGACAGCAATGAGGAAGACCATCCCTCCTCCAAACAACCAGGTTCTCTGTCTGACCACGGCCGAGGTGTGAAGATCTCTACTGAGAGTCAACCCACGGAAAGCTCCTGGTCCAGACAACATACAAGGTCATGTGCTCAGAGAATGCACAGAACAGCTGGCAGATGTTCTCACCGACATCTTCAACATCTTTCTGAGCACCATTGCTGTTCCTAGGTGCTTCAAGACCACCAGCATCATCCCAGTGCCAGTGTCATCTGTTTCCTGCCTAAATGACTATCGTCCTGTCGTACTCACACCTATCATCATGAAGTGCTTCGAGAGGCTGGTCATGAGGCATATCAAGTCTCAAATCCCTTCCTCACTGGACCCCCTGCAGTTTGCATATTGTCCCAACCATATTGTCTCAACGAATGATGCAATCTCCACCACCCTCCATCTGGCCCTGTCTCATCTGAATAGTAAGGACAGTTATGTCAGAATGCTGTTCATCAACTACAGTTCAGCATTCAACACCATCATCCCTCAGCATCTGAGTGAGAAGCTGAGGCTGCTGGGCCTGAACACCTCCCTTTGCAACTGGATCCTGGACTTCCTGACTGAGAGACCCCAGTCAGTCAGGATCAGTAGCAGCACCTCCAACACCAGCAGGCTGAGCACAGGGGCCCCAGAGGGGGCCCACGACTGTGCAGCCAAGCACAGCTTGAACCACATCATCAAATTTGCTGATGGTACAACCATAATGGGTCTGATCAGCGGTGGTGACGAGGCGGCATACAGAGAGGAGATACAATAGCTGACGGACTGGTGCAGAATCAACAACCTGTCTTTGAACATCGATAAGACTAAGGAGATGGTTGTTGACTTCAGGAGACCACGTTAGGACCACTCTCCACTGAATATCAACACCTCACCTTCGGAGATGGTCCAGAATATCAAGTTTCTCGGTTTTCAGATAACGGACTACCTCACGTGGACCCTCAACACCAACTCCATCACAAAGAAAGCCTAGCAGCGCCTCTACTTCCTACACAGACTGAGGAGAGCCCATTTCCCACCTCCCATTCTGACCATCTTCTACAGAGGAACCATCCAGAGCATCCTGAGTAGCTGCATTACTGCCTGGTACGGGAAATGCAATGTCTTAGACCGCAAGTCTCTACAACGGGTAGTGAGAACAGCTGAGAAGATCATCGGGATCTCTCTGCCCTCTATACAGGACATTTTCACCACTCGCTGCATCCGCAAAGCAACCAGCATTGTGGATGATCCCTCCCACCCATCCCACACTCTCTTCTCCCTCCCACCCATCCCACACTCTCTTCTCCCTCCTGCCTTGTGGAAAAAGGTTCCGCAGCATACAGGCCTGCACTACCAGGATGGGAAATAGTTTCTTCACCCTGGCCATCAGACTTCAGAACCACCTTACCACCACTTATTATTTATGAACCACCTTTCTGACACTTATTATTGCATTCTGGACTTTAGCCATAACACTGCTGCTCTATAACACTCTGTTACATTAGCCAACAAATTGGGCTGCTTTGTTCCATAACACTGCGGCCCTCTGATAGATGAATGTACTGTCTGTTGTACTGTCTGTTGTTGTCTGTCTGTTGTCTGCACTTGTTGGCTCTTGTCTTGTGTCTGATGTCGTCTTGTGTCTTATGTTGTGTCTGATGACATCTTATATGTAGCACCAGGGTCCTGGAGGAACGTTATTTCATTTCACTATGTACTGTAAAAACCTACTTGACTTGGCTTGACTTGATTACTGTAATGCTTGGCTGGCAGGACTCCCCAAATGCAAACTGAAACCCCTCCAGATGGACTAGAATGCGATGGCACATTCTGGCGTTGAATCACCCAAAAAAGGGCTCATGTGACAACCCCAAGAAGTTCTATAGGGGAGGTGTTGTGGGGTATAAGCCTTCTCCATATCCACAAAGCACAAGCATACTGGCTTGGCATGATCCTTCATAAGTATCATCTTAAATCTATCATCATAAGTAAAGTCTGCTCCTCCTCCTTAATCTGAGGTTTGACAATCAGAGAGTCTACTTTCCAGCACCCTGGAATGAACTTTTCAGGGTGGCGGAATAGTGTAATTATAATAGGAGCACAACCTCCACTTCCTTTTTTTAAAAAAGGTAATGATCTGCCACTGTTCCTGACATTCACACCATATTGAAGATACAGATAGGTTCAAATATATATATGAACACTGACACAAGTTTTGTTTTTGTACCTATTTACTGAAACATATTCCAATTATAGTTATATAATGGACATAATGTGTAAGCTCTCAGCTTTCATTTGAGGGTATCCACATTCAAATTGGATGAAGGGTTTAGGAGTTCCAGTTCCTTAACATGTGCCACCCTCTTTATAAAGGGACCAAAAGTAATTGGACACTTGACTCAAATGCTATTTCATGGGCAGGTGTGGGCAATTCCATGTTATGTCATTATCATTATCATCATCATTATCAATTAAGCAGATAAAAAGCCTGGAGTTAATTTGAGGTGTGGCGATCGCATGTGGAAGATTTTGCTGTGAACAGACAACATGCGGTCAAAGGAGCTCTTAATGCAGGGGAAACAAGCCATCCTTAAGCTGCGAAAACAGAAAAAACCCATCCGAGAAATTGCTACAATATTAGGAGTGGCAAAATCTACAGTTTGGTACATCTTGAGAAAGAAAGAAAGCACCGGTGAACTCAGCAACGCAAAAAGACCTGGACGTCCACGGAAGACAACAGTGGTGGATGATCGCAGAATCATTTCCATGGTGAAGAGAAGCCCCTTCACATCAGCCAACCAAGTGAACAACACTCTCCAGGAGGTAGGCGTATCGATATCCAAGGCTACCATTAAGAGAAGACTGCATGAAAGGAAATGCAGAGGGTGCACTGCAAGGTGCAAGTCATTTATATGCCTCAAGAATAGAAAGGCTAGACTGGACTTTGCTAAAAAACATCTAAAAAAAGCCAGCACAGTTCTGGAAAAACATTCTTTGGACAGATCAAACCAAGATCAACCTCTACCAGAATGATGGCAAGAAAAAAGTATGGAGAAGGCGTGGAACAGCTCATGATCCAAATCATACCACATCATCTGTAAAACACGGCAGAAGTAGTGTGATGGCTTGGGCGTGCATGGCTGCCAGTGGCACTGGGACACTAGTGCTTATCGATGATGTGACACAGGACGGAAGCAGCCGAATAATTCTGGGGTGTTCAAATATATACTGTCTGCTCAAATCCAGCTAAATGCAGTCAATTTGATTGGGCGGCGTTTCATAATACAGATGGACAATGACCCAAAACATACAGCCAAAGCAACCCAGCAGTTTATTAAAGCAAAGAAGTGGAATATTCTTGAATGGCCAAGTCAGTCACCTGATCTGAACCCAACTGAGCATGCATTTCACTTGTTGAAGACTAAACTTCGGACAGAAAGGCGCACAAACAAACAGCAACTGAAAGACGCTGCAGTAAAGGCCTGGCAGAGCATTAAAAAGGAGGAAACAGACTTCAGGCTGTGATTGCCATCAAAGGGTTTTCAACTAAGTATCAGAAATGAACATCTTATTTTCAGTTATTTAATTTGTCCAATTACTTTTGAGCCCCTGAAATGAAGGGATTGTATTAAAAACTTTAGTGCTTTAGTTCCTCACATTTTTATGCAATCTTTTTGTTCAACCCACTGAATTAAAGGTAAAAGTCTGCACTTCAACTGCATCTGAATTGCTCCATTTAAAATTCATTGTCGTAATATACATAAGCAAAATAAGAAAAAAGTTGTCTCTGTCCAAACATTTATGGACCTAACAGTACGTGTCAGCCTAACAACGTCCAGACTCTTCAGGGTTTCAGGACATATCTCATCCAACCCCAGCCACTGGAAGGACTCCTTCTTTAGCCTGATGGCATATCCATGAAAACCATGATCCCATGAGAAGACAGCTTCACATAGATACATAGATTGACCAGCAATATCATTATTTGTCAGTTCTAATTCTCAGCTTGGAAGAACAGATAAGATTTTAACAATTTGGTCTCAGTACATGGGAGCACTGGCTAAGATGTAGAGTAACTATAGAGACTGGTGTGATACTTAACTGTCAAGCCTGATTCTGTTATTAAGGCAAGGGGTGATGCAACCAAGTATTAGCAATAATGTATGCTACTTTACTGAAATGATCAGGCAAGTCACAAAGTATGAAGATGAAAACTGTGACTGACACTTTTTACCTTCTCAGCAAGAGACAGGACAGTGCTTGCTTGGATAATGGCCACTTGTTCTTCATTCCTTAAATTCTGTAAGATTCACACAAATATGTAAATACTAGCACATTAACAATATATTAAGACATTGCATTAAATAAAAGCAAGAAACTATGAAGGACTCACCCCATTATCTCCTAAAATATCTAGCAATTTGATTAGATCTGGTATACACACATCCTGTGTAGGAAAAAAGAGAATTACTTAAGGCTATTTTTATTCACTTTGTCAAGTACCAGATAAGCAGGGCTTTATAATTACAGCCTCTAGATTTGCTGGCACATACATACAGAAATCATGGCTGCAACTGACAATTTTGGCAGTTGAGTTTTTAGCTAATCAGATGATCACTTATTGATCAAAAATTACTGTTTCAACAGACCCTACCAAAACATACTTAAGACCATGCATTACAAACATGTATTACATCTTTGTGAAAGCTTTTTATTTACCTTAACTCCTTCCTTTATACAGTAGATCTGGAGCGCACTTACTCCCTCAGAGAAAGGGTGGATGGAAAGAGTAAATGGTGGGGACCTCCTCTCTCGTTCCTATCCAATCACAGGGAACATAGCTCAGTTCTCAGTGGATTCTGTACTGTTGGCACTGCTACTGGACTGCTTTGCTGCTGCTCCTGCCTTTCGCTTTACCTATCAATTTTTTTTAGACCCGATACTTCTTTATTTATATGCATTTATATCCTTGCTGTTGACAGGCAAATTCTACATTAGTCACTGTTTCAAACAACAATTCTCTTCTGTAAAACAAAAATAACTGGCTTGAAAAACCTCAAACCTTTAGCTGGAGGCAACAGTAGCTGATGTTTCTTTGCTCCACCACTAAATGGCGCCACTAAACCTGTGATGTGGCATGTGGCCTAGAATGATGATCATGCAGCAAATGGTCTTTGTTCAGAAGATCAATTAGCATTTTGGCTCTGCTTAAAGCCTCAGACCCTGCATTGACATGCCATGCACAAACATGAAGAGGCACAGGAGGAACTGATGGCTTGCCAGTGTGTATTTATTCCACTATGCATTTAATGGAGTAGGAGCAATTCCATATCTTTGCCACAGCTGACCATAAGACTGGGGCAGTTTGTGTCAGAAGTGTCAGAATGCGACCACATAATGTGATTTCTGTTGTACTACTGGTTTTAAAATGGACTACTGACACGAGTGCTAACATTTTTGAAACCTTTAAAACTCAAAAACTGTAGTGCTTCCCACTCTTTATGCTCTAAATATTCAGCCTTAATTAAAAATCCCTCAACCTCCAGTTCAAGTATCCGAAATTCAAGAAGTTCATTCTGGTCTTTGGAGTCCTGTAGTTCTTGCTGTAGACGTGCATTCTCGGCATCCATCTTCTCCACCTGTAAAAGACACATTGAAGAGCAACCTTAGATGACAGAAACAAAAATTTACTTTCAGTTGTCTTTTGTGATATTGACAAAAATGTGATTAGCTTGTCTGAATGCTCTAACTCACTCAAAATTAGCTAACTTAAAACTCTACTTTGCTCGTGCAACAAGAAAAATACATAGGGAGATCATTTAAGAATTGATCATTTTCATAATGACACCTTAATCTACACTTCTCATCAAACAATAAAACATTCTACAAAGAGGAAAGAATGCCTGCACAAACCTTCTCCAAGAGCTCCTGATTCCGTCTGAGGAACAACTGCTTCTCCTCTACCCATTTTGAATCCTTTAAGAGAGATGAAATTTTAAAATAGGAAAATAAGAAGCTTTTCATGGGGGCATAAACCAAACACGCTCTCCATGATAACCAAATCACATTACCTTTACCATGAACCCGTTGCTACTAATGGAAACAGGAAAGGCTGCCATGATTAGGCATGTGGTTACAGACATGCTTTCTAAATATGCAATGCTATTTCCATATGCTGTAATTTACTGCATTTTATGCTCTTCAAGTATAGATTTTCTGTACTTGATCTGAAAATAGGTGACCTTATTAAATCACTAAATCAATATCAATCACTACATCTGAGGCTGTACTCATTCTCCAACTGGGATCACAATGATCACTTTAATGAACCTATAAGCCACCTCAACCAGCCAGTTCAAAAATAATTTGTTATGAGTTTAAAAGCAAGTAAAGAAGCTAATACAATATAGACTATGCCAAGGTTCTATAACATCCATTAGACAGACTTTTAAACAATATGACTGCACAGGAAATCTATTTTTATCCCATTCCCTCATTGTGATTTATACTTTTACCCTTCATCTTTATGCTGATAATATTGTGATCTGTAGTGAGAGCAGGGAGTAGCTTGAGAGAACCTGGAGAGATGGAGATATGCTCTAGAGAGGAGAGGAATGAACGTGAGTAGGACAAAGACAGTATACATGAGTGTGAACAAAATGGAGGAAAGTGGAGTGGTTCGGATGCAAGGAGGTTTATAAACGCTGTGAGAGGACAAGCAGGTGGTCAGTTTAATGGAGGAAGATGCAGAGGACAGAAAGAAATGGAAGCAGATGATCCGCTGTGGTGACCCCTAAATGGGAGCAGCCGAAAGAAGAAGATGGTCCTTCATCTTTATGAATGTATGAAATGCATAGTGTTCCTAACAAATAAATATCCTATATTTGTCCTATTACATTTTGTTTACATTTCAAGTTTCAGTAATGCTAGAATGCCCTGAAATAGCTAGCAATGACAAAAGCCTACTCACTTGTCCTTTATGTGTGAGCTCTTTCTCTAGGTCTTCAATTTTAGCTTTATATCTCTGCACATCAGCATGGAGTTGCTCATGAACCTATAAAAATAAATGTATTTTTAATCAAAAAATAACCCAAATTCAGTTTTTTAAAAAGATATTCTTAGAAAACACTGATGTTTGAACCAAAATCTAAATGGTACTGCCAAGAACAAACTAAAAGATTGACAAAGAATATACTGTATTAAATCATCAAAAGCTGCATCATGGCCAGGAATGTAGAATTATTTAAAATTTAGATTTTATCAATCATAGATCATCAGTCTTCATTTATTAAATGCCTGTTGTCAGTTTCAAGGTTACCTTGGCTTCCATCTCAGCATCTAGAACACCCCCCTTTTGCTCCTGCAGCAGGGCATAGGCTCTCTGTAGGGCCTGGTACTCCCGGGTCAGCTGCCTGAATCGCAGTTCAGACTCCTCAGCAGCCATCCCCTGTACATCCAATCAGTGAGATTCAACCAATGACAAGAAGGGATGGGAGATAAAATCAAAACTAAGCAGCTTATTAAGGAAACTTGAGAAGAATGAGAAGAAAACCAGAAAACTAGGTACAAGATGAAACAGAAAGAGAGAAAAAGAGCAAGGCAAGATGACAAGAATGTGGGAGAGAGAGTTTTAAAGTAAAAAACAAAAGTAGAAAGTTTGAAATATATAGCAGTTCTCTTGACCATCAAACAATATCTGGACTATGTGCTTCATATTCAACCTCCATGACTCCACACACATTCTCTTAAATCTCACCTCATCTAAGTCTTCATCAGGCGTTGCTGGAGTTCGATCCATACGTAAAGAGGCTACAGAGGAGGTCTCTGAGTCCATTGACTCCTCATCATACCCAAAGAATGTGTCCACAACAATATGCCTCTGTGCAGGAGATAAACAGTTCACAAAATATTGATATAGCCAGGATTCTCTATGGACCTGTTGGAATGTTACAAGGAAAATTAATGCTTCGGGTAATACACACCTTAATAGGTCTGCTTCTTTTATGCCGCTTCTTTCTCAGGAGTTTTTCTCTATCCTTAAACATGGAGAAACAGTGACATTGATTACTAAGCTTGCTTAAGCAAAACATATACAGTTGAGGCCCCCCAGGAATTATGGAACATTCTTCTAAACTTCTTCCCAATGTTTGCAGCATTGATGAAACATAATATAAGCAAACATTCACCAGTGCTATTTAGTAGCTTTTGGTACATTTTGTAATATAAAATACATTTTTAGGCTTGCTTTAAATCAAATATAGTAAAACATGGGGTGGTTAAAATATTAGCCCCATATGAATGTTTGTTTTCAAAACACACCTACAGTAATTAACCAATCAGCTTTGAAACCACACCTGTACAGTCAATTGGCTTCCTAACAACATTCAATCAGCAAAAAAAGACTCCAAGGAACAGGGCACTTGAACACATGAGAGGGACTACTGTTACTCACCATGCCAAAGACAAAGGAAATCAGTCTGGAGCTCAGAAAGAAGATAGTAGAGGCTCATGATAAGGGGGAAGGCTACACTGCCATTTCCAAGCGATTCATAGTGTCTAGAACTGCTGTATATTGCATCATTGCCAAGAACAAGGAGACAAATTCTGTAAGAAATATACCTGGCCGAGGCCGTAAACGCAAGATTTCAAGAACTCTCGAGAGGAAAATAGTCAGAGATGTCAGCAAGGAGCCCCGAACATCTGCCAAGATGATTGTTGCTGACCTGGCCTCTTCTGGAGTTGATATTTCAAGAAACACAGTTGTGAGGGCTCTTCATCCTGGTGGGCTTCAGGGCCATCATCCCAGAAGAACCCCTTTTCTGAAAGAGTGGCACATCACAGCCCGACTGAAGTTTGCCAATGAACAGTTCAAAGGGTTCAAATGGGGCTGTTTTGCAGCCTCAGGCACAGGGAGCCTTGTTCAGGTGCATGGCATTATGAAAAAAGAAAATTATGTTGACATTTTGAGGGAGAATATGCAGAAATCTGCTCGTAGTCTAGGCTTAGGTCGTCGCTGGGTCTTCCAACAAGACAATGACCCAAAGCATACGTCGAAATTAGTCCAACAGTTCCTCAAGGATACCAAAACCAAGGTCCTGGAGTGGCCCGCAGAGCCCAGACCTCAATCCTATTGAGAATCTGTGGCGGGTGCTCAAAGTGAATTTCCATGCTCGGAAACCATGCAATTTGGACCAGCTAGAACAATTTGCAATGGAAGCCAAAATACTTCAGGAGACCTGTGCCAACCTAGTAAAGTACTACTCTAAGAGATTGTTGTCAGTTGTGGCTCAGAAAGGGTACACTATTGACTATTAATGGCCAAGGGGCTAATAATTTTGGATGTCTCATTTTTGCCCTTTCTTGTTTCAACTTGGTGTATCAATAAAATATCCTAATTAAAGTTAGTGGACATTGTTTTTTTATAGTGTATTTGTTTCCAAAATAACAAACACTTGTTGTTAATGGTCATTTTCATGGACAAATCAAGAGTGTTGTCTAATTTCATAGGGGGGGGGCTAATAATTTTGGCCTCAACTGTGCCATTGTTTACTTTTTCTCTAACAACATCATTAATCTTTTCAGGTGAATATTACACAAATCTTTTGAGCTTGAAATAGAAAGGAGGGCATAAATAATGGGACACTAAAATGCATTTTTCAGGGCACCTGCAGATTGCTATTAATTTAATTTCTAGTGGCTCACATATTTCGAGTTACACTTCTCCCTAAAGTGTGAAATGTGCTAGAAACAAAACCAAGTATATCTAAAGACTTTAAACTTGTGGCACATGGCTTCAAATCTCAAAGTATAAGTATGATGGCTCATTCAGCACAAGAAAATTGAGATCTAACACTGCTAACACAAGCATGTTAAGGCTAATGCAGAGGACATGGAGGCAGGGTTGATGTCATGATCAGATGAGACGGTGTGCATACAATCTATTGTAGCAGACCTTCAGACTAAAGTGAAAGACTTAAAAGAAAGATGTGAGGACTTGGAGGGGAGGATGCAGAGAGGTAACATCTGGATCATAAGTTTTGTTGACCAGCCAGGCTTGCGCTCTCCTGTAGCAGTCTCCAAACTCCTCAAGGAACTTTTCCATATTGACAAAGAAATCCAAATGGAGACAAGCTGTCCACAATCTTTGCAAAATTAAACCATGGATATCATATATGTTCTGAAGAAAGCAGTTCAACTCCAGTATAACAGCAACTCCAACGCCATTTTCCAGGATTTACCACTAAAGCCAGAGCAGGTTTACCAGGATTTCTCAAAGATGCTGTGTGGTAGATCAGATGTCTGTTTTGGAGTGCTCTTCCCCACATCAAGAGAAGAAGGTGTTCCTGGATGCCAACAAGGCCACGTAATTTGTTAAAAATCTCTTCTAACAGAGAACGAGATGGAAAACTAATCAGATGTATTCTTAACCATATGAAAAAAACCTATGAATAAAAAGATTTCTGATCATTTTCAGCCCTATTAATGGGTTCACTAAAGTATAATGTAAAAGGCATCCATAAGACCTATTAAGACAAAAAATCCTGAGTCAGCTGAAAAGAGCCGTCTGTCAGCTAGCCTATTTACCACCTGTCACAGAACTTGATAAATTTTAAATATCTTGGGAAGAAAAGATATTCTATTCATCACAACATTCATGTAAAAAAAGATAATTAGCTATTTTGATTCAAAAACAGGTAAAAGACTGTGAGGGCAGATTTATTATGGTAAATGGATTAATCGATGGAGCAAAGGTCTTTATCATGCTCCAAATGAAGATGAGCAAGTTTTCATTGCATTAACTTCAATTTATTTCTGCAGCTTAGCTCAGGAATTCTATTTCTAGGTGGAAATTTCAATTGTGTTATGTCCCAATTTATGGATAGACAGCCTTCTCCTAAAACCCGTTCTTAAAAATGATAGATGTGAAATCAAAATTAATACTGTTTGCCAGAGGATGAATGGCAGGGAATCTTCTGATGCACACTCCTACCAAATACATGGGTATTTCCTACCAAGTAAATTATGAGATATTTTTACACAGCAGAAATTATGTTAAAAATAGGCCTAACACAATCAAGTAACTATTGGAGAAAGTGTGGAATGCACATTATTAATCTTAAAAAGTCTTCTGGCCATGACCAAAAATAAAATTGTTCTGGTATGAGGTTGTTGATACTCTTAATGAGATATTTAATTACAGATTTATTAAAGACCCAAAGATGGCCCTACTAGAAGTAACACCAGAAAAAATAGATGCAGCTAAAAAGTATTTATTACAAATATCAATAGCAGCATCTCATTCAAGTGCTTAAAGCCAGACCCTCCAACATACAGCATATGGTTTGAAAAAGTATGTTAAATCTACCAGATGGAACAAATAACATACTCGCTATAATTATATAAGCTTCCTTCCTTTACCCCCATCATTTTCTTTTTTTCCTTGTCCTTTTTTTTTGTTTAGTCAAAGTCACAGTTAGGTTTCGTTTATGTTACGGTAGAGCGTGGCTTTACAAAGGCTCAGCCTTACAGTTAATGGTGTTTCTTAGTTCCATGTATCTTGTTTTTGTTACCATGGATAATAAAGGTATGTTCCTGACTCCTGGCTCCGTGTTGACGTCCTACCTGCACCATGCCACTGTTACAGTCAACCTCCCTCCTACCCTATTCTTCTCTCTTATTTTATTAGAAAATTTCTACTATGATGCAGCTAATTAAACATTTATGTTAACACTGTGTTGTGATTACTAGCTTGCTAAAACAAATAAAGTTTTAAAATAGAGCATTACCAAATATTAAAGGAGGTTTTATGCATTTTTTCCTATGGAGCTTATGTTAAGCAAATTGCAGTGTCATGAAAAAACAAGAAATGCTTTTTTCAGACACAACATGGTTATGTACAGTAGTCCCTCATTTTTCAAGGGGGTTACGTTCCTCCTGTGAAAGATGAAAATCCGCTGTACATGTATGCCACAGCAAAAAATGTTTTTCATTATAGTTTAAGCCCTAAATTTTCCCTAAACTCTTTAAACACATTCTAGACATAAAAAACAAGAAAACATTTTAAAGCATATAGGGATTAGAGGAAAAACCCATGAAAGAAAATTATGTACACAGCACATATAATACAACGGGACAGTGATGCTCGGCAAAGATCGGGGGTGTTGGGAATGCCACTTGCTCCTCCCAACCATACATATTGTAATCAGAGTCAGTCAGAGTCAGAGTCACGTATTGTTCCTCCACCCATATATTTTTTGCCACTCTTGCATTGCGTTTTTGTAAACAATGCTGTGTTCTTTGCCGCTTGTGTAAATATGATACAGTATACCATGTTCCAAATTATTATGCAAATTGTATTTAAGTCATAAAGATTAAATATTTTGTTTTTTAATTAAACTCATGGATGGTATTGTATCTCAGGGCACTTTGGATCACTGACATCAATCTCGGACACCTGTGATAATTGGTTTGCCAGGTGAGCCCAATTAAAGGAAAAACTACTGAAGAAGAATGTTCCACATTATTAAGCAGACCACCATTTTCAAGCAATATGAGAAAGAAAAAGGATCTTTGTTGCCAAAAAGCATGAAACAGTTGAATGCCTTGGACAAGGTATCAAAACCATAGATATTTCACGAAAACTCACGTGCGTTCAACGTACTGTTAAGAGATTTGTGGCTGAGTCTGAGCACACGGGTTTGTGCAGATAAATGCACAATGAGGAAGGTTTCTGCTAGACAAATCAAGTTAAGTAGGATTTTTATGTCATTTCAGCCATACACAGTACATAGTGATATATAGATGAGTCTTAAGTGAAGATGTTATCAATTAAAAAGTCTGATGGCCAGGGAGAAGAAACTGTTTTTCATCCTGGAAGTGGACGCCCGTATGCTTCGGAACCTTTTCCCGGATGGCAGGAGGGGGAAGAGAGTGTGGGACGAGTGAGAGGGATCATCCACAATGCCGGTTGCTTTGCGGATGCTGCGGTTGGTGAAAATGTCTTGAACAGAAGGCAGAGAAACACCGATGATCTTCTCAGCTGTTCTCACTACCCGTTGTAGGGACTTGCGGTCTGAGACATTGCAGTTCCTGTACCTGGTAGTAATGCAGCTGCTCAGGATGCTCTCAATGGTTCCCCTGTAGAAGATGGTGGGGATGGGTGATGTAAGATGGGCTTTCCTCAGTCTTGGTAGGAAGTAGAGGCGCTGCTGGGCTGTCGTGATGGAGTTGGTGTTGTGGGTCCACGTGAGGTTGTCTGTTAAGTGAACACCAAGAAACCTGGTGCTCTGGACCATCTCCACAGGTGAGGTGTTGATATTCAGTGGAGAGTGGTCCTGACGTGGTCTCCTGAAGTCAACAACCATCTCTTTAGTCTTGTCGACATTCAGAGACAGGTTGTTGATTCTGCACCAGTCCGTCAGCTGTTCTATCTCCTCTCTGTATGCCGCCTCGTCACCACTGATGATCAGACCCACCATGGTTGTATCATCAGCAAATTTGATGATGTGGTTCGAGCTGTGCTTGGCTGCACAGTCGTGGGCCATCAGTGTGAACAGCAGTGGGCTGAGCACACAGCCCTGAGGGGCTCCTGTGCTCAGTGTGATGGTTTTGGAGATGCTGCTACTGATCCTGTCTGACTGGGGTCTCCCAGTCAGGAAGTCCAGGATCCAGTTACAGAGGGAGGTGTTCAGGCCCAGCAGCCTTAGCTTCTCACTCAGATGCTGAGGGATGATGGTGTTGAATGCTGAACTGTAATCGATGAACAGCATTCTGACATAACTGTCCTTTCTGTCCAGATGAGACAGGGCGAGGCGGAGGGCGGTGGAGATTGCATTGTCCGTTGAGCTGTTGGGACGATATGTAAACTGCAGGGGATCCAGTGAGGAAGGGATTTGAGACTTGATATGCCTCATGACCAGCCTCTCGAAGCACTTCATGATGATAGGTGTGAGTGTGACGGGACGATAGTCATTCAGGCGTGAGACAGATGATTTCTTTGGCACCGGGATGATGCTGGTGGTCTTGAAGCACCTAGGAACAACAGTGGTGCTCAGGGAAATGTTGATGTCAGTGAGCACACGAGCACACATCCTTATAGGTTGTCTGGACCAGCAGCTTTCCGTGGGTTGACTATCTGTGGCGAACAACACAGAAATGAGGAAGACCACACCTCCTCCAAACGACCTGGTTCTCTGTCTGACCACGGCCGAGGTGGGAAGATCTCTACTGAGAGTCAACCCACAGAAAGCTGCTGGTCCAGACAACATACAAGGACGTGTGCTCGTGTGCTCACTGACATCATAGAGATCTTCTCACCTTGGCCGTGGTCAGACAGAGAACCAGGTCGTTTGGAGGAGGTGTGGTCTTCCTCATTTCTGTGTTGTTCGCCGCATCAAACAGTTCAGCAGTTCAGCAGTTGGGAGGGAGGAGTCATCGTTACAGGCAGGTGGAGAAGTCCTGTAGTTGGTGAGGGCCTGGATGCCCTGCCACATGCGCCGTGTGTCATTGGTGTTTTTGAAGTGGCCATGGATTCTCTATGCATGAGCTCGCTTGGCTGCTCTGATGGCCCGAGACAGGTTCGCCCTCACTGTTCTTAGGGCAGCCTCATCCCCTGACTTGAAGGCTTTGTCCCAGGTTCTCAGGAGTCTGCGCACTTCCGCAGTCATCCATGGCTTATGGTTTGGTCATATGATGTTGGACTTGGAGACAGTAACATCCTCAATACACTTGCTGATGTAGCCAGTCACTGAAGCTGTCTACTCCTCCAGGTTGATAGAGTTGCGGTAGGTTGCAACCTCCCTAAACATGTCCCAGTCGGTGCTCTTCAGTCCTGAAGTGCAGAGATGGCTCCTGTGGGCCAGGTCTTTACCTGCTTCAGGGTGGGCCTCACACATTTGACGATGGGTCTGTACACTGGGATCAGCAGAACAGAGATGTGGTCTGAGATGAGATGAGTGTCCGAGGTGGGGGCTCCGCTCTGTACGCGCCGGCCATGTTTGTGTAAACACAGTCCAGCATGTTTCCCCCCTTGCTGCAAAATCCACATGTTGGTGAAATTTAGGGAGAACTGACTTGAGATTTACATGGTTGAAAACTCCGGCAATTATGAACAGTCTGTCCAGATGAGAGTTTTGGAGCTTGCTGATAGCTCCATAAAGTTCAGCCAGCGCGCTGTTAGCATTAGCGCTGTTAGTGCTAGCGCTGGGTGGAATGTAGACTGCCGTGATAAAACTGTGGAGAACTCCCTGGGCAGATAAAAAGGTCTGCATCTGACTGTAAGTACTTCAAGCAGTGTTGAGGAGTGTGCAGAGACCAGTACAGTGTTCATACACCATTGTGTTTTGAAGTAAACACACAGCGCCCCTCCGCGATTCTTGCTGGACAGAGCGGTGCTTCTGTCCAGGCAAAACGCGGAGAGTCCTGCGAGTTGGAAGGCGGTGTCCGGAACGCTGTCGCTGAGCCATGTCTCCATAACAACAAAAACACAGCATTCTCTGTACTCACGCTGGGTGTTCAGCTGAAGTCGTATATAGTTCAATTTATTATCCAGGGAGTGGACATTGGCGAGGAGGACGGACAGGATAGCCGGTCAGCTAGCTTTAGCCTTTAGCTGAGCCCGGACCCCAGCACGCTTGCCGCGTTTCTGTTTCCTCTCACACGACTTTCGATGTCCTCTCAGTCAGCCAGGTAAAATAGGCGATCTCGGGGACTGAAATACATTGGATTAAGACAGCAGCTGCTAAAATGCTATTACAAAGCAGCAAACAGGTATTTGAAGCTGCTGGTGCCTCTGGAGTCTCGCAAACGTCAAGGTGTAGAATCCTACAGAGGCTTGCAGTTATGCATAAACCTTCTATTTGGCCACCCCTAACCAATGCTCACGAGCAGAAACGGCTGCAGTGGGCCCAGAACTACATGAAGACTAATTTTCAACAGTCTTGTTCACTGATGAGTGCCGTGCATCCCTGGATGGTCCAGATTGAGTGGTGGATGAAGTGATGGATGGTTTGTGGACGGCCACCATGTCCCAACAAGGCTGCGACGTCAGCAAGGGGGTGGCAGAGTCATGTTTTGGGCTGGAATCATGGGAAAAGAGCTGGTCAGCCCCTTTAGCGTCCTTGAAAGTGAGAATATGACCTCTGAAAAGTATGTGGAGTTTCTGACTGAACTCAAAAATTATGCTGACTGTCACTTCAACTTCGCATCGACTATTTAGGAAGATCAAAGAGAAATATCCTTTGCACAATAATTTGGGAAGCAGTGTATATCATATTATTAGTATCTTACTATCTTAACAGTAATATAGATAATATCTTGCCTTTTATTCATTTTTATATTTTTTAATTAATACATTCTATTTTTATTAATAAATTACCTTATTTCAACATAAAAATCCATGACAAAAACTCACTGTAGTCTTTGCGAATGCCGCAATATACTGTGTAAATCTGCAAAAAACATGTTCCTTATGAAAATGTTATGGTGTGACCCGCTCTTGCAGAGTGCCACACTGGGTTAGGACCCAAAAGCAGCACCTGAAGCTGCCAGCACCTGAAATACTCCAGAAAACCCCAGATACCACAGTCAACCCGAAAACAGGTGGAAAACAAAGCGCTCAAAAGACATGTTTGCACTTGTGATTCTTTGTTTATTTCTTTTTTTAAAGTGAGAAAGAGAAATTTGAGAGAAGGGAGAAGGGGTGTAGCGTCAGTCAGCACAACAAGCCGAAGCTCGAGGGTGCCAATCTGACGTAAACACAGAGAGAGTAAACCCACAGATCTTTACCAAATTACCGACTGTGTCGTAAAACGAACCAGCAACTTTTGCCTGTTCCCTTTCCTTTATATAGGGGAGTGGGCAGCTGAAAGGAATCACTCTTGATTACTGTGCCTGACTCGCTGGTCTCCCAACAGCGGTCTGGCTCCCCCTAGTGCCCCGTCAGGGAAGGGCTCTTACAAAAAAATTATGTATTTTTACAGTGAACAAAATAACCCAAAATAATGAACGCCATGAATCTCTTCACTTACTCTGGTCAGTTCGTCAATCATGCTCTGTTGCTCTAAAACCTGGAGCTTGAGGAATTCAACCTCTTGGTCATCATGTCCCTGGTCCAAGTCATTCAAGGACTTGAGCTTCTTTAGTGGTGGATGAGAACTAATTTTCTCTTTCTGAAGAGATATACACACATATATATACACACGCATACACACACAAACACACATAGAGAGAGAGAGAAAGTGAAAGTGACAACCCTTGTCATTGCGAGGTCACAGCACAGCACACAGTGAACCACAACGAAATTGGACCGCAGGGATGGGGACGGTACCTTGCTCAAAGGCACCTCAGGGCAACCTACTGGTGAGGGAATCAAACCCACAATCTTATGATGCTGGGGCAACTCCCTAACCACTAGGCCACCGCTGCCCAAAGAAATAGAAATAGTGCAAATAGAAATAGTGTAAAAAAACATGATAGAGTAAGCATACCCACCAAAGTGTGGAAAATGAAAGCCTATGGTTATTAAATTAATAGTTATCTTTTTCTTATTTAAACATCAAACCAAATTCCAAAATTAGTGACACACGTCTTGCTGTGAGGACCACACCACACCACCCATTTACTTTTATGTCAATATTTTGAGTTTAGTTTTATATAAATTACATTAGCAGCAGCTCTTATCCAGAGTGACTTACATGTTTTAATTACAGGGACAGTCCCCCTAGAGCAATTCAGATACAGGTCTTGCTCAGGAACCCAATGGCGGTAGTACCAGAGGTGGGATGTGAACCTAGGACCTCTTGATCCACAGGTCTGTAGGCAAGTACCTTACCACTACACCACCACCACCCTACATGAATGTAAATAGTTTTGACTTTGTGTATTTTAAAAGATATTGCAATTGCATTCTGTACCACTGTAACACATAGCTTTAAGCAGTTTATTGCTTTCATGAAACTAAATATAATTAAAATACACATGTTGTCAATAGACAAGTAATAATTATAACAGAAGCAATAAGCAATTATTCCACTTAGAAATATAATTTGTTTACAGTTATTGTGGCTGCAAAAACAATGACTGTTTTGGACTGAATTCCTTTACTCTTTATAAAAATAATGAGTTTACAACAATAAACTGTAGTGTAGTGGTCATCATGTTTACCTCATACAGAAAAGGGTCCCCGGTTCAAAACCAAACAGAAACGTTATGGGGCAGTGGTCTAATGGTTAAGGAATATGCCCCAGGATTGGAAGGTCTTGGGTTTGAGTAAGTTTAAATAAAACTGGATTCTTACATCTATGAGAGCAGTCAATTAATATTCAATTCATATAAGCATTTATGCAGTAGAAAAAGATCGCACACACCATCTCCAAGTTATCCTTGGTCAGGCCCTTGAGCTTCTCTTCCATGCGCTGGAGAGACTGAGTGAGCTCATCATTCTTCTTATTCAAAAGCTTGTTTTTTTCCAGCAGCGGCTTACACTGTTTCTCTGCCTCTCGCACTCGCTTCAGCTGAGAGAGAGAGAGGGAGCAAGAAGTACAACCGTTATTTTTTTATTAAAATTATAAAAGATAAAATTATAATAACAATAATTTTCAAAACCTTGCCAATGGCCTTTTTCATGAATGAATAATCCAAAACCTGGACCTTTAAGTAGGTCTAAATAAGTATTATTTCTTTATTGTGTCTATCTAGTCATTTGTTGTCACGTCTGCCACCGCATCCAGGCCATGGCCAAGGTCCCGATCCCCGGAATATTTCCCACACACCCTCACTCATCACCTCTAATCACTCGCACCTGGTTAGCCCTGCATTTAAGACCTGCCAGTCCGACCAAGCGTTGCCTGTTCACCATCGTGTGTGTCACCTAGTTCCTGAGACTGTTGTCTTTTGTTAAACAGATTAAAGCACCTTGAAGCTCGCCACACATTTGTGCCTTATTTCCTGCTGCAATCATGAAGTTTGTAAAATTTGGTTTTGAGAATCATACAAACCAACTCATTTCTTTCATCAACCAGTAATGTATTTCGGTCCTCTAACTTGCGGATACTGGAGTTCAGTTCAGCAATGCGTCTCTGGTTCCTCCTCATATCCTAGGAAGGAAAATAAAGAAAAACCTGTCATTTTTCATTTGCACTTTTTTACTGTAGAAATCCAGGTAAGGCAATATTATTTTAGTTTTCTGTAATCCCTCTCAGGATAGTAATCTATTTTTGTTTGTAAGACAAATAAAACATGTAATTCCAAACCCAATCTCATGAAAAGAGATATGTAAACTATGTTTTATTAAAATTACCATGGGGTGGCGGTGGTCTAGTGGTAGGGTACTTGCCTACGGACCTATGGCTCAAGACGTTTGAATCCCACCTCTGGCACTACCATCACTGGGTCCCTGAGCAAGACTCTTAACCCTGAGTGTCTCCAGGGGGACTGTCCCCTTTAGGAAATGGAAGTTGCTCTGGATAAGAGTGTCTGCTAAATGCTGTAAATGTAAACATTTTATCTAATAATTAGTTAAGCGAGAATAGTTTTGATTCTTTTTTGAGCACTCAAAAGATACTATAAGAACCAAAACCCTTTTTATAGTGTAGTTTTATAGAAAGTAAAGTAAAGAACCTACAAACCATCAGTCATTTTTTGTGAATGTGAATGTGATAAGATTAATAAACAGCAGAATATAGACCATAGACCATAGTAATTCTTGGATTCCTGTTTCTTCAAGGTATAAAACCAAAGCTTTCAATTATCTATTTTTTCCACATTCATTTTCTCTGAAATTGCTTTGACGGTAAAAATCATGTTTCTTCAAAGGTTCGGCAGGAGGCACGACCTGACAAATAGCCAACATAAAAAAGTGCCAGTACTATGTGTTGCTTTTCAGCTGTTATTTTAATTGCTTACTGGGCTCCCACAATGTTCTGCTCCGTCTCCAGCTCGTCCAGGGATCTCTCTTTTAGGGCTGCCTAGGTTACATTCTGCTTCCTTTACAAGGAACAGTTGCTCATCTAGTGCATCCTTCTGAAGCTGCAGCTTCTGCAGAAAGCCTGTTGTGGTCTCCAGCTCTTTCTCCAAAGAGAAAATAGTTCTGTCTTTCGCTTTGATTTCATCCACCTGGAATAATGAACACAGATCACAGTGAACAAGTGTAGCATAATTGGAAATTAATTTTTTTCAAATAAATTGTGGGGGTGAAATTTTGGGAAATCTGCATACAAAAGCACAAGTCATACAACTTCTGAGATGTTGCAGAAATTATCATCTAGTGAATACTAATGGATTCCTTCCAAACATGATGTGACCTCTGTCATGACCATTTATAATAGCATTGAAAAGATGAAAGATTTTAATCATCTGGGAATTTAATCATTTTGTTTATTAATGGTAATATTTATGTTGTAAGTCAATAGGTCATGCACTGGCATTAGAACTTACCAGTCGTCTAATGTCTCGTTCACAGTCCCACTTGATCTTGCTGATCTGTTCCTGGTGCGCTTGATGCTCAGACCGCAGGTCACCTGCCTTCAACTTGTCAGCCTGGATTATAGTGTTGAGCGCCTCATCTGTCTGACGCTTGGATGCCTTAAGCTCAGCTATCTCCTGTAGCAACTTGACACGTTCCTGGTCAAAGAAGCGGCGCGCCTCCTCACGGGCCTCCAGTGTTAAGGCTGTCCGCACTTTTTCTCCACTGCCATCGCGGAGGGCACTAAGTGCCGTGCGCAACCGCTGGATTTCACCATCCTTGATTTTAGCTGTGCGAGCCAACTCCTGTTCATGTTGACGTGTCAGTGACTCTCGCAGTGTAGCTAGCTCTTTCAGCTTCTCTTCATGCCATCGTGCCCGCTGCTCAGTCAGTGCTGCAGTGTGCCGGTGCTGCTCCTGTTCACGAATGCGCTTGCTTTCCTGCACCTTGTCTCGTTCCAGCTTGTTCACCTAAAGAGAATGTTTTTAGGTTACTCTGTAGGTGAAAACCAGTGCTAAAATAGGAGGGTTGGTGGGATGGCAGAGAGGCAAAACTTAACTTGGATTGAAATGATAGGGTTCCCAGTCTATTTTTCTTTTTATAAAAAAAAAGATTCTATAAAAAGCTATTTTGCTTTTTATAACTTTAAAAAGTGCATGGCCTGGCATATTACATTAATAACAATATGTAAACTAATTAGACTTTGGTGTCAGTAAATATTGAAGAACATTAAAATTAGATTCAGGTGTTTTTGGTCAATGGGTTGACTGACCAGGCATAATAGGTTCAAAACAATCCTCCAATCCACAGTGGTTGACCAGTTTCAAAAACAAGGCAGTTTCAAGAGCAAAGCATGTAAAAGTCTATGAAGTCAAACAGGAACCTGGTAATTTCAAAGCAAGTAACTAAATATTTTTCATTAGAAAAATGTTAATGTTAATTTAGTCCACTACAGTTATAGTTTAAATTGAAACTTTCCAAAAAAAGAACATGGCTGCCAATCTACAGGTTGCTAAAGGCCACATGGACAAGCTAGAAAGCCAAATAAAAAAAACAATTTGTGGATGGATGACATAAATAAGAAGGAAAAGGTAGATCGTATCATGGTCACATTTGTTGCTTCTGGTTTGCTATCATTCATGGTAAAATTGATTCTGCATTATACCATTAAACTATAAAACTATAAAGGACAACATCAAGACATCCAGTAAAATGTATCTGAGGAGAAAGTGAGTACTGCAGCAAGGAAATAACCCTAAGCACAAAGGTCATTCTACCACATAATGAATAAAAAGAACAAGTTCATTTTTAAGATTGCCCAAGAAAAATTTCTGAGCCTCACTTATAGAAATATTGTGGAATGACCTGAAGTAAGCGGTTCATGTAAGAAAATCCATCAGCATCACAGAATTGGAGCTGATCTGTATGGATTTGAACAGTTCTGTTACTTTTACAAAAAAATATTTACATACAAAATTTGTAGTATTGGATTACTTTGCTTAATAAAAAACATTTTGTTTCAATTGTTTAATTGGGTTCTACTTCTCTACTTTTAGTACATGAGTGAAAATCTTGTGAGAAACAGTAAATTATAAAGGGTTCACATATGTATGTGTGACGGTTCTGTGATGGTAGAGGGCGCCCTGCTCTGATTGTGCACAACTGGGCATTGGGTGCCAGGTGTGCCTCACTGGGGGTTGGTGTTATAAACCCAAATTAATCAGAGCAGGGCGCTGCTCATTCTGTGTGCTTACCTCTGTGTTTATTTATGTTATCTTTTACACACTTTATTTTCAGGATAATCAGTCTGAGTTCTGTGCATGTTACTTCTGTTATTAAAGTTCAGTACAAAAAAAAGCTTTTGGAAAAAAAAAAGAAAAATAAACAAGCGCAAACTCACCTTGCATTTTTCTTGGTGCAGTTCAATTTGAATATCAGTTAGTTTGGACCTGAGATCTTCATTGGCTGCCTGTAAAGCAGATATTAGGGCTTCAGGCTTTTCGCCCTTGGGGCGCCCTTTCTTTGCCATTAGAATTAAAAATGAAAAGTCCTCAAATACTATAAATTCTCCATTATTCTAACAGATCAAAATTAGGTCTCCAGTTCCGTCTTTTCCTCATTGTTATGGCAGACAGAACACCTGTAGAAGACGATCAAGAAGACAAAAAAAGTATTATTAACAGAATTTTCAAATGTACATTTCTGCTCTGGAACAGATAATGTATAATTCCATTTTTGCTCCTAGGAAACTACTGTTCCTTAAAGCATTTTAGACTCAGAAACCTACCCACAAAACTGAATTTTCTGAGGCTGCTCATGAACTATAGTTTACATGTGAACTGGGAATTAATTGCAACGTTTAGCATTATAGACTGAAGTACAGTTTTAGGACTGCTCTTACTTTTGTAATTATATAATTCCAAAATTTACAGTGGAATCATGGCTCCTGGAAGAGAGAAAGAAGCATTCTAGTTTTTTTGTAAAATATACTGACAACAATAAAAAGATGGTAAGACAAAAGCCTGTAGTAACTGCTACTAGAAAGCCATGGCAATGATAATGAAAGGTGAAAGTGACAACCCATGTCATTGCGAGGTCACAGCACTGCAAACCATGATCCACAACAAAACTGGACCTCTGCTTTTAACCCATGCACACAAACACCATGCAGCAGTGGGCAGCTATTGAAAGCGCCCAGGGAGCAGTGACAGGGACAGTACCTTGCTCAGGAGTACCTCAGGGCAACCTACTTGTGAGGGAATCAAACCCCCAATCTTCCGATGCAGGGCCAACTCCCTAACCACTAGGCCACCACTGCCCCATACATCAATCTTTGTCACATATTTGAATATAGTGGAAAAATATTGGTTATTGGCATCAGCCAACAAACATAGTAATTAGCACAAAAATAAATAAACACATAAATAAGGTTTTATAATGTTAGTATTAGCATTAATAAGCAAGCATGATAAAAGCCTGTACATCACTCAGACTAAATGTGTTTGTCGTGTGCACATTTTTCAAGCAGTAGAATACTAAAATTACGGTATTAGAAGGGTGTCCCTGCATTTTGAGCACACAAAAAACTTCTTACTACATGTGATTCAGGTCAGTGTGCCTGGGTCAGCTGGCATATCTTACATATTTAGTTATAACAAACAACAGGGTTAACCATGGCATACTAACAGCAAATGGTAGTATGGCTGCCTGTTGCCTTGGCAATGTGTGCAGCGATCTCCCACGCACATACTTCATAGTGGAGGGACACACAACTCCAAGCTGCTACAAGCAATTAAAAGCCCATATAGCAGCTTTGTTGATAAGCAAACCCCAAATCACTCTTAGGGCACCTACTGCTAAATAAATCTTGTTGGTGATATTCCTATTAATATTTTTGCAGTTTGACTAAAACAAACAGAAAACAACTAATGTAATTTCTGTATTGTTTGTTACCATACATTTCATACCTAATTTTCCTGGTAAATTTATAAAAAACGTAATTAAGTAAATTAAGAAAATTAAGAAAAAGCAAAACAACTCACTTGGAATAAAACCAATCAATTTTTTGTGGGTCCTAGACTGTAACAGTGGCGGGGTGCTGGGAGGACGCCAATGCAGAGCCAGGAGTTCGGAACATAGCTTTATATTTACAAAACAAGACCCAAGGACTGCAGTTCAAACTAAAACCAAGGAACTGCAGCCTAAACCAAGTTACCAGATTACCAGGTGTTACAAAACCACCATACCGTGTACGCTGAGCCGAACGAATGAGCCGCGCGCTGTTCTGACTCATCGGGGCTTAAATAGTCAGCCCCAATGAAGCACACCTGTGCCTTCATGAGCTCAGGTGTGCTCAGTCAGAACAGAGCGCCCTCTACCGTTCCCAAAACACACCTCATCCTTGACAGAATCCCCCCCAAAAGGCGCGGCCCCCGAAGCGCCAAAACATAACCGAACCTCTGGGGGGAGGCCAAGAACAAAAAAAACATTCTTCAAAAAAGTCCCGTTATGGGGCAGATGGTCAGGTCCACAAAACACTTCAGCACAAAGGACCTCTGACCAGCCATATCCAGGCAGATGGCGGTGGTGAGGGGAATCCTAGAAGTTCAGTCCACTTCTTTATCTGTTGCCTGGACTCGACCCTGGAGTCACTGGAGGAATTGCCTGACTCAGTGGAACGCCTTGCCTTGACGGAACCTGAAAGAGAGCTAAAAACAGATTTTACAAGGTTCAAAGAGGAAGGCTTTTTCACATAGTCTGAACTCAACTTCCAACCCTTGCCATCCTTCATTCTTCACGTCTCTCATCACAGAATCTACAGTGCAGAAGCTGTCGTCTCTTGGCTCCTTCCTCTTCTTGATCATACTTCTATGCTGCTTGGAGCTCAGTGAGGCAGTATCCCAGCTCCTGGTTCCACTATGAGAAGTTCCACATGGACTCCTCCACCAGCCACCTTGTTCTGAGTCTGCTGAATTCTGAGGGTGAACTGAAGGTAGGGAGTCATCACGCAGCTGCTCAACCTCTGGAATCTTTACCTGCTTCTCCATCAGACTGTTCTTCAGCTGCTCCGCCCTGGCATTAACCACCAGGGTCCCAGCATGCACTAGTGTCTGTGGAGTGAGTCGAGATTTGAAGATCGCCAATTTTGCTTCCATACCACTGACCTGCTTCTCCAGCTCGGTGAGCTTACTGGCTTCACTTCGGGCTTTTCTCAGTTCAGCCTGCAGAGCAACGTTGTGGTCCGGCACCCGTCTCAGCTCTGCTCTGGTCTGCTTCAGCTGTACTTCCATAGTGGCTATTTTAGCTTCCAGCTTCTCCTGAATGGTTGGAGTCTCAACTCTCCTCGTTGCCTGGAATACAGTTTGGTCCCTCTGTTCATCCGTTCTCTCCAGCCTATCACTTTGGACAACCATCACAGCTTGCAACTTTATTCTGGAGACTTCTCCCTCCTTTCTGAATTTACTGCTCTTTCCGTGAAGCACACCTTTGTCTTGAGGCAGAGCTTTTCTTTCTGTTTCCATGGCTTCGATCTCCCTTTGGCAACTGGACAAGAGTCCTTTGGCCCTCTCCAGCTGAGAAAGCAGATAGGTGATCCTTTCCTTGTGTTTCAACCCTTCTTTCGTGACCGAGGAATTCACCTGTAGCGTCGAGGCTTCTTTCTCCATCAGCTGCTGGTGGAGCACCGTCACTCCTTCTTCTGATGTCCAAGCTTCCACCTTCTGAACCTTCTCTGAAGACTTGCTGCCCAGCACTGCTTCTTGAAAACAGATCTTTGCTTGTGCATTCTTACTGCAGCCTGAATCATGGTGGCAGCTTTGTGCATTGCAGCAACATTCTTTCGAACAGAATAACCTATAAAAGCTGCCTGGATGCATATTGCAGACCTTTTCAACATCTGGAATTTCTCATGTTCAAATTTACGCTTAATGTAGGACCTATAATGTCTTTGAATGATGATGGCTGACACCCTCATGGCCTGGTACTTTACTACCTCCCTGTGTCTTCTGAACGCAGCCTGAATCAGGGAAGCTGCCTGGTGTTGCAGGATCATCTCCCTTCTGACCCTCTGACCTCTGAAGCAGGCTTGCAGGAACATTGCAGCAGAGTGTAATTTCAAGAATTCCTCCCTCTGCTTTCTGGCATCAAGTGTGGAACGATACCCAAGCTGGATGGCAACAGCAGCATATTTGATGCATAAATATCGCGTCCGAGCACAGTGAGCCCTGTCAGCACACTGTATCACAGCGGCAGCCTGGTGCTTCTGTTTCAGAGTCTTTCTGGTCTTCATCCCTCGGAATGCAGCTTGCAGAACAACAGCAGCCATCTTTTTCTCCTTCAAAGACTTTATTTCTTGCTTCATCATCTTATTAGCTCGGTAATATCGCTGAACAATCCTGGCTGCCCACAGTAGCTTCAGGTAGTATTTTCTGCTTAAGTGCTTTCTTACCTGCGACTGAATGGTTACTGCAGCCTCATGTTCAATTTGCATCTGCACCCGAACTTTCACTCTAAACTTCCCACTAACCTGGAGCTGCTCCTTCTCTGCTTTCTGCCCGGCAGACGGGTTAGTGGTGCTTGGTTTGGGGGTTGACTCCTTGATGCCGCTTTCCTTGCTGCGAAGGGCTTTCTTGGTCGACCTCCCCGGTTACACGATGCAGGAAGCGGTCTCCGCCGTGCTCCTGCTCTCTGTGTCAGGAACGGCCTTCTTTGCCGCTGCCTCGCTTCTCTTGTTGCAGGCGGCCTTCTTTGCCTTCCTCTCATGTTTAAGGTTGCAGGGAGCGTTTACTTCCAATGTTTCACTGTTATTTGCGCTGGCTGTGTTCACCGCTGTATTCTCACGTTGAGCTGCGCAGAGCGCCGTGTTTACCGTAATTCCGCTGTTAGCTGCGCAAGGAGAATTCTTTACCATAACTCCTCTATTAGCGGCGCACAGAGAATTCTTTGCCACAATGCCGCAATTAGCTGCGCAGGGCGTGTCCACTATCAATGTCCTGCTTTGAATGACATGGGGAGAAAGCTCCGCCATCCTCCTGCTTTCCAGAGCGAGAAAAGAAATGTGGCTCAACACGTCCAGGCACCGCTGTGTGTTCGTGGCTAGAGCGGCCAGCCTCTGCAGCAGGAAGTTGAACTAGTCCGCGCCCATCTCGGGACCCAGGCGGCCGACGAACAGGATATCTGAAGTCAGCCGTGTCAGACGTTTCTCGAGCTCCCTGGCTGTGGCTGCCGGCGTCTGTCGCACCCAATCCTCGCCCTCCAATTCCTCACGGAGGTCCACAGACTCAACGCACACCGAGACCCTCGTCTCCCAGGTCTCAATAAGCTCCACGTCGTCTTGATCACGGCTGCACTTGTTCGCAACACCCGCTCCTGATCGCACTGCTGACTCGCGACGTCCACGTGCTGGCGGCTCATTTCTGTAATGGTGGCGGGGTGCGGGGAGGACGCCAATGCAGAGCCAGGAGTTCGGAACATAGCTTTATTATCTATATTACAAAACAAGACCCAAGGACTGCAGTTCTAACTAAAACCAAGGAACTGCAGCCTAAACCAAATTACCAGATTACCAAGTGTTACAAAACCACCATACCGTGTAGGCTTAGCCTAACGAATGAGCCGCGCTCTGTTCTGACTCATCGGGGCTTAAATAGTCAGCCCCAATGAAGTACACCTGTGCCTCAGGTGTGCTCAGTCAGAACAGAGTGCCCTCTACCGTGCCCAAAACACACCTCATCCGTGACATAGACACAACAAAATCTGCATTTTATTATATAACATGTTTATGATCATGATGGCATAATAGACATAAAGAGATTACGCTATAGATTCCAGATAAGACGTGCTGCATGCAAGTACTGCACCTCTGGAGCTAATCTTTTCACAACTGATAAAGTTCAAGTCAAGTCAAGTAGGATTTTATTGTCATTTCAGCCATATACACAGTACACAGTGAAACGAAATAACGTTCCTCCAGGACCCTGGTGCTACACACAGGACAAGACACAAGACACAAGACAACATAAGACACAATACACAAAACAGGGCAACAAGTGCAGACAGGACAACAACAGACGGCACAGACAGTACATTCATCCGTGGTGTTCGGAATAAAGCAGCCCAGGTAGATTACAGTGTAGCAGTGTGGTGGAGCAGTGTTATTGGTAAAGTGCAGAGTGCAACATGAGATAAATAAATAAATACAAGATGAGAATGGAGGACTGGGTGGATATTGGCGGTTTAAGAGTTCAAAAGTCTGATGGCCAGGGGGAAGAAACTATTTCCCATCCTGGAAGTGGAGGCCCGTATGCTGCGGAACCTTTTCCCGGATGGTAGGAGGGAGAAGAGTGTGTGGGATGGGAGGGAGAAGAGTGTGTGGGATGGGTGGGAGGGATCATCCACAATGCTGGTTGCTTTGCGGATGCAGCGAGTGGTGAAAATGTCCTGTACAGAGGGCAGAGAGATCCCGATGATCTTCTCAGCTGTTCTCACTACCCGTTGTAGGGACTTGCGGTCTAAGACGTTGCAATTCCCATACCAGGCAGTAATGCAGCCACTCAGGATGCTCTCAATGGTTCCTCTGTAAAAGATGGTGAGGATGGGAGGTGGGAGATGGGCTTTCCTCAGTCTGCACAGGAAGTAGAGGTGCTGCTGGGCTTTCTTTGTGATGGAGTTGGTGTTGAGGGACCACGTGAGGTTGTCAGTGATGTGAACACCAAGAAACTTGGTGCTCTGGACCAACTCCACCGGTGAGGTGTTGATGATGAGTGGAGTGTGGTCCCGACGTGGTCTCCTGAAGTCAACAACCTGGATGCCGCCGCGTGTCACCAGTGTTCTTGAAGTGGCCATGGATTCTCTCTGCGTGAGCTCGCTTCGCCGCTCTGATGGCCCGAGACAGGTTTGCCCTTGCTTTTCTTAGGGCGGCCTCGTCCCCTGACTTGAAGGCCTTGTCTCGTGTTCTCAGGAGTCTGCGCAGCTCCGCAGTCATCCATGGCTTCTGGTTGGGTCATGTTATGATGAACTTGGAGACAGTAACATCCTCAATGCACTTGCTGATGTAGCCAGTCACTGAAGCTGTGTACTCCTCCAGGTCGATGGTGTCACCGTAGGTTGCAGCTTCCCTAAACATGTCCCAGTCGGTGCGTTCGAAGCAGTCCTGAAGAGCAGAGATGGCTCCTGTGGGCCAGGTCTTTACTTGCTTCAGGGTGGGTCTCACGCGCCTGACGATGGGTCTTTACGCTGGGATCAGCAGCACAGAGATGTGGTCTAAGTGTCCGAGGTGGGAGGGGCTCACCGCACCGGCCATGTTTATGTAAACACAGTCCAGTGTGTTTTCCCCCCTCGTTGCAAAGTTCACATGTTGATGGAATTTAGGGAGAACTGACTTGAGATTTGCATGGTTGAAATCTCCAGCAACAATAAACAGTCCGTCTGGGTGGTGATTTTGGAGCCCACTGATAACTCCATAAAGTTCAGCCAGCACGTTGTTAGCATTAGCACTATTAGCGCTAGCGCTGGGTGGGATGTAGACCGCCGTAATAAACACTGTGGAGAACTCCCTGGGCAAATAAAACGGTCTGCACCTGACTGTTATCACCTCCAGCAGTGTTGAGCAGTGTACTGAGACCAGCACAGCATTTGTACACCATTGTGTGTTTACGTAAACATACAGCCCCCCTCCGAGAGTCTTGCCGGACAGAGCGGAGTTTCTGTCCACACGAAATGCGGAGAGTCCGGCGAGTTGGATGGCGGTGTCCGGAACACTGTTGCTGAGCCATGTCTCCGTAAAAACAAAAACACAGCAGTCTCTGTACTCACGCTGGGTGTTCAGTTGGAGTCGTATACAGTCCAATTTATTATCCAGGTTATATATTATATATATATATATATATTTATTATCCAGGTTATATATTATATTATCTTAAATTTAAGAGCATTCACAGATGTGATGCTCATGTGCAAGTCTTATGGTGAAAAGTAGTTGGATGAAAGACTTTTTTACAGACTTTAGCACCAAAGTTAGGATCCCGGAGCAGCCGCTGCGTGTTACCGCGCTGCCATCTTGGATCTAATATAGTTTTAGTTATGTATATATATATTTAGTTATGTAAAGTATTTCCTTTAAGGTCTGACTAGACTTCCTCCTACTCTGAAAAGGATTTTACTTTTGTCGAGTTTAAGATAAAGGTACATATAAAATAAAAGTACTAATGGTTACTAATAGCTTTGGTGGGTGATGGTTGTCCAGTGGTAGGATACTTGCCTATGGACCTATGACTCAAGAGGTCCCAGGTTTGAATCCCACCTCTGGCATTACCACCACTGGGTCACTTAGCAAGACCCTTAACCCTGCTCCAGGGGGGACTTTCCCTGTAATTAGGACATGGAAGTTGCTCTGGATAAGAGTGTCTGCTAAATGCTGCAAATGTAAATGTTTTAGTTAGTTCTAATAGACAATGCTGGGTTTGGATGAGAAGCTCTTGAAAAAAAAATTTTGACAGTTAAAATTAAACTTGAAGACATAACACATTTTGCTCCTGTTTAATTTAAGTGGCCTGTTTAATTTATCCTCTATTTTAGGTCGTTCTGCAACATGTTGCAGATATCAGTTCCCAAAGCGATAATTTGATGAAACCTGGCCACTAAACACAAAATTTTACATGCAATTTAAATGTCACCCAAAACAGCCCTATAAGGCCACACTTATCTGGAGAAAGGTTTCCTTGTCTGGAGTGTTTTAGGAGTGAGTTAAGCTGATGTGGATACCTAAACAAACATTTTTAAAAAACATATTTTTTACATTGGGAAACACAGTACAACACACACTGAACCATCCTCTACAATTAACTCATATACATTGTGTAGCATCCTTGCTCAAGAGTACCTCAGAGCAACCTACTAGTCGGGGATTCAAACCCATAACCTTTTGATCCTGGGGCTGCATACCTAGCCACTAAGCCACCACTTCCCCATATATACTGCTACATATAGTAATGATTTCTCCCAATAACAAAAATTCCTCCAAGTTTCTTTGGATGCATTTCTCTGTAAATTGATTCTGCTGACTTCAGAATTAATTCTACTGCTACCATCATGAGTGCATGTGTTTTGATGTAAATATCAAGAAAAGGGCTGAAACACAGACAAACAATCACACAGGGCAACTCTAATCCACCTAATGTGTCTTTGGACTGCAGAAAGAAACAAGAGCACCCAGAGGAAACCCACACAGACATGAGGAGAACATGCAAACTCTAGACAAAAAAGACCCAGGAAATCAAACCCAGGACCTTCTCAACAATGCAACAGCATTAACCAACGTGCCACCCAATTACAAATCACTTACAGAAAAACTGAGCTATGAGCATAAGAGTACCCTAGTCCATATAGCCATTCAAAAGAGCCACATTTGTAAATAAATGTGAACTAAATGCTGTCACACATAGGCCACTGTCACTAATGCAGTGTTAACCCAGAAACAGCTGAAGATACATGAGCTGCCAGTTGCCAAAAGTGAAATGTTTATTGCTGTGTTAACTAATCTGATTACAATTTCCCTCCCCCTTCTTGTCTCGCAGTAAACTTTAACTGGAACTGTGTTTTTTTTACTATTAACACCCAATGTGTGTTTGCCAAAAAAGAAGGATGGCTATGATAAAAGAAGTTTATCTTTAACTGTGAAACACCTTTCAACTACAGTATGTGAAACTCCAGCATATTTTAAAACCTTGCTACTGCAAGGAAACTAAAACTGGGTCCTCAAGCTCCCAGCAAGACAATGATTAGAGGCATATAATCAAGATAAAGGTTAACTAACCAGGGAATCAAGCTTCTGCCATGGCCACATAGATCACCCGACAATTTGAAAACCTGTGGGATGAACTAAAGAGAGAGCACAACCGAGTGCCTAGGACTCTGGATGGAGAGATTCTTTAAAGGGGAAATTCTCTCAGATTTCCTTCTCTGTTTTCTTCCACCTTATAAAACGTATTAGTAAAAAGTGCTATTTTATTGGCAAGAGGAGATGGTACAACGTATTAAATCTAGGGGTGCCCATGATTAGGACATGTGTTTTTGTTTAAAAAAACCTTGATTAGAGATTTTTTTTTCTCTGGATATTTTCATACCCTTTTAATTAAAAATTGGTATTATACAGCTGCAGTGGCTCATTTCTTTAGCAGCTTGCATGAGTCAAATGCATCACCATCAAACCAGTATTGTGACCCTGTTTTACCTCAACTAAGAAATCAAAATAGTTTCCTTCAAATATTAAACATTTTGTAACTGGGGTTCTTGGCAGAATCAAAACTAAGATCTATAGACCACTTTACATAATATAGATATGATCAAATCGCATTTCACAGAGCACTGAGTACTGGTCTGTTGTAACTGATAAACTTAAAACTGATTATCCACAGATATTTATTAAAATGTCCTGCACTGTAAACAATCTCCAACAGAGGAGTGCTTTAAATCCTCAAATTACTTTTGACTTAAAGAAGATATAAATAGTTTTTAGATAGTAGTTCACAACAGTTAATAATTCATTTAGAGCTAAATTCAAAAGCAGACTGTGAGTTTGAGTCATGGAAAATACCAGAGCATACCATGCACAGGAATCTTAAAAAAGCAAAATTGGCTTCACTCTCTTTAAGCAGGTAGAGGGCCTTCTAAGTTGCCTTCCTGCACCTTCCATCAGTCACATGATAATTGCAAAATGTAAACAAGGGGTTAGGTGACATAATAGAGTTGGCTGATAGCACCCAAGCTAATGGTATTGGCATTGTGTTAGTACCCGTTTTAAAATATGCAATGGTGCTAAAATATGCTAATATTCATGCTTCCAGCATTGGTAGCATTGTATAATTAGCCAGTGGATGGATATGTGGATATGTGGTGACCCCTAAACAGCCAAAAGAAGTATATCCAAAGAATGTATCTTTAGTTTCAACAGTTTCTGTCATATATCCAAAGTATTTAGGTTACAATCCAAAGCAAACCCAAATTTCAACACAGACTAGCATGTGGGGGACACATGGGGGACATGATGTAACTTTAATGCCAGACCCAGACAGATTTCAGGCTTGCTCCAATTCAGTGAGCTCATGTCATTTCCTGTTGATGAAATTGGATTTTAGTGGGCTGTGTGTGTGTATTTTTTTAGAGCAGTAAAGTAGCAAAGCATAATCTACATTATGCAATTTGTGTAGTCAGTAGTAGTTCTATCTCTATGCCATTAGGGCTGACAATGAAAAGATCCAAGATCTCTTTCAACCTTACGGTGCATGACAAATTCAGTTAAACCCAGTAAAACACAGCAAATGCATCTCATATCATCATGCATTAGACATTTGAAATTATAAAATATATAAAACAGTAACATGTCGCCTCATGTCTCATCCATACACAGAAAAACTAATACCAACAACAAAATCTTTTCATTCCAACACATGGCCAAACACACATACACACACACACCACCATGCATTAGACATTTGGCCTCATTGAATAAGTTACCCTGAATACATCAAATCTGAAATATGTTCCTATAGCAAAAAAAAAAAAAAAAAAAAAAAAAAAAACATTAAGGGATACTTATAAGGCTAGTACTATAAGTCTGGTTCACTCTGAAAAGCCTGTTAGAACTCAGGATGAGGAGATTTTCAATGTAATTACGAAGGCAGCAGGAAAGGAATTGGCTGAGTCAACTAACTTGTATCTGCACTTGTCCATTGTTTCAGCACCACTTAATATATTAATATGTCACTTTAACCATAAAAATACTTCTGTGAGCCTTCATGCACCCTGTTTGTCAATTGTCAGGATCAACACAGAACATCTAGTGCTTTGGTATTATTTATATGGTGGATGGTTCTCAGCACAGCAGTGTAAATTGCACAGAATTAAGTTTTTAAACACTGTCCACTCTATTCGATATATAGAGCAGGGAGAAACCAATTATTTGGAGCAACAAACCCCTCTTAATTCAAGAAAGACCACCCTTGAGGCAGTAACACTTGGGTTGTCCTACTCATTCACTATCATAATTACATCGGAATATCAGCAGAACAAAGATAATGACCTAATGCATGTTTCTGAAGTATATGGGCAATATGAATATGGAGAATACCCTATTGCTGAAATGGAAAAAAGCTGGACAACTACCTGGACAGTTCGCCTTTTCAAAGCAAGTTCATTACCTTTTCAGTTCAAAGTTTTCATCTACTCTATTTCAATAATCGTTTTTTAAATAAATCACATAAAGCTTGCTTTATACATTAAAAGACATAGATCATCCTATAGATATATCATTGGAAATTAAAAACAGAAAGTTACATGATAAATGTGCTTCCTTGGAATTAAACTGGGAATTTTCCCCTAAATGAGAGAAGAAGGAGGGCCCTCAAATGAAAAAAAAAAATGGAATAGGAGAAATTTGAGATGTAATATTTTTGAGATTATACTGATGTAAATTGTGTCTTTTGATTTTTTTAAGTAAAACTCAGATGATGACTATAATACACTAATACTGATTACCACTAATACTGATACTGATAATACTGATTAATTTTTATAATCTCACATATTATTTTTATTTGAGATTATTACTTCATTGAACAAATATCATATCAATCATATTTCCACACAGCTGAGAATCTTAAACAGATTAGATGAAAACTGAACATTGTGTAAATGATCTGATGTCAAATAATTAACTTTTAATCTAAAGGGAGAGACATCTCTGTCCAGAAACTGCTAAAAACAAGTCTAACCTAAGTCTAATATGTTAACTATGACCTATTCCATTACTTCAAGTTACATATTGTAACTAATATTACAATATGTATACCAATCTACACTCTTCTGCTTAAGAAAATTAATTAAAATTTAAACAATGAAGAAAAAGCGAGTTCTCATTAGTATGACCGGTAGCTGGGATTGCAGTATTCTAGAGCCTAAACAAACTCCAGTTAACGCAGAAGGTAGCTATCACAAGAATCAGAGTGTGGCCAAACATGCCAGGTTATAATATTACTTTATGATATTTTTTTTACCATTTAGCCATACAACATAATGCAAAAGCAAAATTTTAGATTTTATTCTTTTTTCACAGGTAATTATCAGATGGTTATTCTCAAAAATAGAATGTCTGATGTTGTTTCTTCATTCTGTCCAACCGACACTATAGTATTATGAAGAACAAATGTGCTACCGGTTTGTATTATATGCTCAATAATTGATTTATATAATAATCCTGCCAGAAAACAAAATGTGATGCTTTCAGTGGCAATCTGAATTTCCATTTTGAATGTAAAGGAAAGGTTCCACCATGCCGCAGCTGGTGGTCACTATTTTTACCAGAATTACACCCAGACACATATGTGGGCAAAAGGCTGTTTGTGGCAGCTTCATGAGTGCGGCCTTCATTTATCGGGAGAGCTGTGAGCGGTCGTCAGCAAGGGCTCATTTTCTTTTTCCTTTAACCCTACTACTATTGCTGTTCCACTCGAGCTAATGTCGGTTCAGATTAGAGGCTGATAATAAACCATATTCTATTTACACGCTGTACTCGCACGTTATACAGTAGTGGCTACCGTTAGTGTAATGTAAATGGCCCGGTTAGCTTTAACCGATCCATGCTGTGATAACGGCAGATAATCTCCGGTCTTTTTTATAACACATCTGGCACTTTAACAACAGCTCGCATATATAACCGAATTCTAGTGAATTTCGATCAAACTACGCTAAAATATGATGCAACGCTTACCGTAAATAACGTCGTGCCGATCTGAGGCCTGCTAACCTAAAATTCGTATTCATACTCCAACATTTCTCTTTTTTCTCTCTGCACTATCCCTCAGCATCAGCAGCCGTACAATGCAGCAATGGGTGTTTTGTTTTCCACTCGTTTTCAGACAAAGCCCGCCTTATGTGGTGCCATTGGCTAAATACAGCCTGCCTCCTGCTCTCGGATTGGCCAGCTGCTCAATTTTACCCGCTGTCTCTGTCGTGAGCACGAACTACCAACCGATTAGGGCGGAAAGGGCAGAATACGGGTGGAGGGAAAAACAACCCTTCACTGGCTGCAGTGAGTGGCTCGCGTCGTGCCCCGCCCTCCACGCGCTGAAAGGATGAGCTCACCATTTTCACACCAATCCGCTCAGTGATGCCGACGAGCGCATGTATTTTTTTAACGGCTTCATCTGTATATGAAAGCTATTCTGAATTTAAACAGCGAACATGCATTAACGATTGTGATTTTTCACGAACACACACTATGTAGAGGTCTAGGATTACCAGTTTAATTGTAGGTAAAATGAGGATAACAAGGGTGAATGGGTGCCCCGTTTTATTTAAACACGCCACCCTCCCCAGGACTCTAAGAGCATGACACAAAGAAACCTAAGGTAGCTCTCTCACATTAGCTATAGTTAATATTTATGAGTCCATCATGAGGAGAAGACAAACAAATGATGTTCACAGGGCTACAAAGAGAAAGATATTGCTCTCCAAAAATAATATTGCTATCTTCTCTTTGATATAGAATAAAGGCTATTGGGAAATTGTGTTGTGGATTACACCAAACCTGAAATGTTGTGTTTGGAGAAGGGAGAACACTGCATTTCATTAGAAAACTTTAACCCATCTGTGAAATGTGGTGATAGTACCATGGTTTTAGCCTCCTGGGCCTGAAGGGTTTGTCATCATCAGTGGAACAGTAAATTCTGAATAACTGAATGTAATAGTAAAGTGAAAATGCCAAAACCAAAACAAAATCTTCTGCATTTAAACCACACACATAGTGTAGCAATGAACACCCATTTCCAGCACCCATTGGCACAGTATTTTTTTTTAACTCGTAACATGTGCACAACTTCATAAAAAAAAAAATTGAAACATTTGCTCATATATATATATATATATTTTTTTTTTTTTTTTTTTTTTTTTTTTTTACAGTATTCCAAATTCTGTATCTCCATCACAACAGCCTACAACTGCACATGGTACCATTCTCTGAAATGTTGAGAGGTGTGCCATAAAGGTCACCAAACAGCATGAATTTCTGTGTTGTTAGTCCTGCTACAGGCCAACTCAAGGGGTAGTAAAAATATTTACTTTTGTTGTATTGTTGTATTGAGTTCTATGTTCCATTTCTGGGTTTCTTTATAAGCATATATAATTTTTAAAAAAGTTTTTTGATTGTTTGTTTGTTTTCCAGTTTTTATTGGCTTCAGTTGTGATATGTTTAGTGCCTGGAAATTTCATCATTATTTTAAAGTGGCATAGTTAATTCCTGACCTGAACGCCACTCGACCTGAACCTTCCATTAAATGGGCTTAGCAAAATTAGCAAAATCTGACCGATGGAACTCACTTTATTTGGAAAGGCAGAGACTTCAGGGAGAGCTTACTATTGTCTGCTTTACAGTCAGCTTGTGGTCAGCTTGTTCGGCCAGTTAAAATATTTTGGCTAAAATCCCTGAATAGGATGTAAAAACAATTAGTTTCTCCTATCCCTTCCCATTTATGTGGGCTTAGAACTGACACGAAATAATAAATTAGCTTGTGTTTCCCCAATGGCTGTTTTGTATATATTAAAAAAAGTTTTTATTATTATTTTCTATTCTACAGGTATGTAGTCTACTTATACAGATTTCAGGCTGCTAAATGCTATTGTGCTTGATTGAAAGAACATTAATGAAGCTTAAGGGCTTATATTTTTTAATAAGCTTACCTTAATTTAAAGTAAATAAAAATGAGGGAACAATTAAAAAAAAAAAAAACTTAAACAACAATAAGGGTGGTGGTGGTCTAGTGGTAGCATACTTGCCTATAGACCTATTGGCTCAAGAGGTCCCAGGTTCAAATCCTACCTCTGGCACTACCACCAGTGGCTCCCTGAGCAAGACCCTTAACCCTGAATTGTTCCAGGGGGAATGTCCCTGTAATTAGGATATGAAAGTCACTCTGGATAAGAACGTCTGCTAAATGCTGAAAATGTAAGTAATTGCATACATAATGCTTTTATTCCTTTATTTAACCCATCTGCCATTACCCTGCTTGTTTCTTCACATCTTTGTCACAGTGTCATCTTGTGGTGAACGTCCGAACTACGTTTATTCCAACATTTTTCACCCTGAGCTCTAGAGAGCTTAAGACTTTAATGCTTTTAGGTTTAAACATTTTTTTCGTGGTGTGATACACATTTAATCATTTGTTCTTAATAAATACCTTTTAATTAAAATCAGTCCATTCACACCAGATATTATTATCCCATTAATTTAAAAATTTACTTTGTTCACATTCTTGTAAAAATATAGAAAATGCTGAAAATATTCAAAAAGATTTTGCACTACTCTATGCCTGATACGTGTTAAACAAAAAAAGTCAAGACAGATTCAGAACAAATCTTGCAGGTATAAGTAAAAGGTTCTGAATACAATAATTAGTAACTTATAGAACTACAATGTAGATCCTGTTTAAATAATTATAGGAACAGGAGTTTAAGAAGTATCTTTTTGGGATATTTTTTTATTAATAATCAATACCAGTGAATGAAACTTATCAACAAAGTTTTACAGATGCTGTCCCTAAGACAAAAGAAACATAAATAGTTAGTGTGAAATCCATCCATTATCTGCCACTTGTCCCAAACGGGGTCGCGGGGGAGTGCTGGTGTCCAACCCAGCGCACACAGGGCGAGGACGGGGGACACACCCTGGACAGGTCGCCAGCCCATCGCAGGGAGGAGCGGGACGGGGACGGCACCTTGCTCAAGGGTACCTCAGGGCAACCCATTGGGAAGGGGTTCGAACCCCCGATCCGCCGATCATGTGGCCGACACCCTACCCACTAGGCCACCGCTTAGTGTGAAATCTAAATTGTAAAAGTAAAAATGTGGATTACTTTCATGTCAAAAAACGAGGACAAATAAACCTATTGCTTTAAAAACCTGTAAAGAATTTTCTTTAGTTGTAGGTAGCTCATAGTAGGCCTCATAGGTTTGCATAAGACCTGACATCAATCCAGGGGTGGTGCAAAAACAAAACTGGCCCCAGGTGATAAGGGTTTTTTTTATAACAGCTTAAATATAAGAGCTTGGCCTTTATTGTTTATTAAATTTGCATTTGAAAGTAAACTCACATGTGGATGTTTTATCCAAATCAGTGGACAAACTAAATGCAAAATATTCATATTTGTTCATTTATAAAAAATTGCAAATGGTTTGCCATTTTTAACTTCAGTCTCACTAAAACACGGAAAGAGAGCATCTCCTCCTGAACTCCTGTTCCCTAGTGTGGATCCACTTATTGGCAACAAAACAAATGAATCAACAGCAACATTTTAAGTTACATCTTTTATTTAAAAAAATAATAATTTTATTTAAAATGTTAACCTGTACTGTATTTTCTTGAGTTAATCAATACATACAAAAATACAAAAAAAATTCATGTTCTACAGTACATGGAAATAGTTGGAAGAACTTTAATAAAGAGCTTTTTTTTCTTTAGATAGCACTCAGCCCTGACTTTGTAGTCAGATATAAAATCTTTACAAATTCATACTCTTTAAAGCACTATTAAACATTTGAAACTTACCCCACTTACTGCCTATAAAAACAGGCTGAACCAATATAGGCTGAACCAAACTACTGCAGAACCCTGCATATGTGGAGAACTAAACATGCTTAAAAATAATTCCAAAGTTTGATTTTATGGAATAGTTTGTCCACTAAACAAATAAATGTAAAAAAAATGGCTGGTACTATACTATACGTCTGTTGTTTTACAAATACGTTTTTGTTACAACATTGACAAAATGTAGGTTTACTTACTCTTTTAGGTTGAAGAGCTACACCGATGTTTGGAAACACCATGAAGGTAAACACCCTGGACAGGTCACCAATTCATCACAGCACAGACATACAATCAAACACACTCAAACACAAACTCCCACCTTGGGGGCAATTTAGCCTCCAATCTCTAATTCAACTGATATCCACCTGGCATATCTAACCGACATGCCACTAGGCGCACTTTCTTTTTGCATACTTGCACCAATGGGGCCAGTTGTGGTGTTAAGCCCCTCCTCTTCAGCCGTGGATGTGCAAATTTAACTAATTCTATATACTTATAATAGCATTTAAAGGTGTGAAATAAGTGGGTCAGGTATAGTGGTATTCCAGCATATTTACACAAGTCAGAGATTGAATCTTTACACAGAAATGTCCAGCTAAGATTGCCACTGTGATCAGAAACTGAGCAATGATGGGATCAAATGTTTAGGTTATTTATGTGGGTTGGTAAATATTCATGGTAAATATTCATATTTTTTGCAATAATTACTTACTTATATTACTTATTCATTACTTACTTACTTGATGATCTACACAGTGAAATTTTTTTAATAGTACATAGTGTATATAAATATATAGTTTTATAATACATAGTACTTCCCCAAAAAGTCATTATAGTAGATAATTTAATATTTAATTAATTTATTTTATTTTATTCTAATTATGCTTTAATTGTTTTATGTTCTTCTTTGTGACTACTGTTGGATCTGCCAGTCTATTTGTGCAGTACCTCAGGATCAATAAGTTTTTCAAATTCTGATGACCCTGGCCTGTTCGAGTCAAGAACATTGTCTCAGGCAACCTCAATGACTGTACCTGTAGTTCCTCTGCTGTTTCCATGTCAAGACTGTGACTTCAGCTATTCTCCGATTAGCACGGGCAACCATGGGGCTCTCATGCTCAGACAACCAGGCACTGGATATTTTTAATAAAGCGAGTCACCAATCTGTCTGATCTTTATACTTTAATCATTATCCACAAACATAAGTGTACAGAAAAGGTATATTGTAAACTTAATATAACATGATTTTGAAAAAATGGCTGTGCACTCTTTGTCATGTATTCATACCTTTTTGACACACGGTGGAAACCTATTTCCCAGTGAATGGGTCTAAAACCTTTGCTCTATCAAGCTAAAAACAACATTGAAGAGCTCATGATTTGTATTGAAATTTAATAAGGACAACATCCTATTTTTAGGAGCCTCAAAATACAACATTTGTAATATACATCTGTTTTATTATTTAATTAAAATACAGCACATTTTGAAATAGTTTCTGTCTGGAAAAAAAAATTTAATTTTTATCTCTATTTTTTTACTATTTATGTCTTATAAAAATTTTAGATGTACCTTTGGCCTGGAAATTGTTTTGATGACTTCCATCTCATTTGTGGACAGAAGGTCATGGTATCTGAGGATCATCCCATTCTTCCTCCACCTTAGCAGGGGCAAAAAAGAGCTGAGGGTTATTTCCACCCGCTGTGTAACTGCAAGACAGCTTCTTCTCTCTCTGAGGTGTCTGCAAGTCAAAATGTAATGCAATGTCCATCCATTCATCCATTTTCTTCCGCTTATCCGAGGTCGGGTCGCGGGGGCAGCAGCTCCAGCAGGGATGCCCAGACTTCCCTCTCTCTGGCCACTTCTTCCAGCTCCTCCGGGCGGATCCCAAGGCGTTCCCAGGCCAGCCGAGAGACATAGTCTCTCCAGCGTGTCCTGGGTCTTCCCCGGGGTCTCTTTCCGGTGGGACGTGCCCGGAACACCTCACCAGGGAGGCGTCCAGGGGGCATCCTAATCAGATGCCCGAGCCACCTCATCTGACTCCTCTCGATGCGGAGGAGCAGCGGCTCTACTTTGAGCCCCTCCCGGATGGCTGAGCTTCTCACCCTATCTCTAAGGGAGAGTCCAGACACCCTGCGGAGGAAACTCATTTCGGCCGCTTGTATTCGCAATCTCGTTCTTTCGGTCACTACCCACAGCTCGTCACCATAGGTGAGGGTGGGAACGTAGATCGACTGGTAAGTTGAGAGCTTTGCCTTCTGGCTCAGAGTGATGCAGAGCCCGCATCACTGCAGAAGCTGCCCCGATCCGCCTGTCGATCTCCCGCTCCATCTTACCCTCACTCGTGAACAAGATCCCAAGATACTTAAACTCCTCCACTTGGGGCAAGGTCTCACTCCCAATCCTGAGAGGGCATTCCACCCTTTTCCGACTGAGGACCATGGCCTCAGATTTAGAGGTGCTGATTCTCATCCCAGCCGCTTCACACTCGGCTGCGAACCGATCCAGAGACTGCCGAAGGTCACGGCATGATGAGGCCAACAGGACAACATCATCTGCAAAAAGCAGAGACCCAATCCTGAGCCCACCAAACTGGACCCCCTCAACGCCCTGGCTGCGCCTAGAAATCCTGTCCATAAAAGTTATGAACAGGATCGGTGACAAAGGGCAGCCCTGGCGGAGTCCAACCCTCACCGGGAACAGGTCCGACTTACTGCCGGCAATGCGGACCAAGCTCTGACACCGGTTGTACAGGGACCGGACAGCCCTTAACAGGGAATCCGATACCCCATACTCCCGGAGTACCCCCCACAGGAGCCCCCGAGGGACACGGTCGAATGCCTTCTCCAAGTCCACAAAGCACATGTAAACTGGTTGGGCAAACTCCCATGCACCCTCCAGGACCCTGCTAAGGGTGTAGAGCTGGTCCACTGTTCCGCAACCTGGACGAAAACCACATTGCTCCTCCTGGATCTGAGGTTCGACTATCCGACGGACCCTCCTTTCCAGGACCCCTGAATAGACTTTCCCCGGGCGGCTGAGAAGTGTGATCCCTCGATAATTGGAACACACCCTCCGGTCCCCTTTCTTAAAGAGGGGGACCACCACCCCGGTTTGCCAATCCAGAGGCACTGTCCCCGATGTCCATGCGATGTTGCAGAGGCGTGTCAGCCATGACAGTCCTACAACATCCAGAGCCTTGAGGAACTCTGGGCGGATCTCATCCACTCCCGGAGCCCTTCCACCAAGGAGCTTTTTGACCACCTTGGCAACCTCAACCCCAGAGATGGAAGAGTCCACCTCGATGTCCCCAGGCTCTGCTTCCTCCTCGGAAGGCATGCTGGTGGAATTAAGGAGGTCTTCGAAGTACTCCCCCCACCGACCCACAACGTCCCGAGTCAAGGTCAGCAGCGTACCATCCCCTCTATACACTGTGTTGACCGTGCACTGCTTTCCCCTCCTGAGACGCCGGATGGTGGACCAGAATCTCCTCGAAACCGTCTGGAAGTCCTTCTCCATGGCCTCTCCAAACTCCTCCCATGCCCGAGTTTTTGCCTCAGCAACCACCAGAGCCGCATTCCGCTTGGCCTGTCGGTACCTATCAGCTGCCTCCGGAGCCCCACTGGCCAAAAAGGCCCGGTAGAACTCCTTCTTCAGCTTGATGGCATCCCTCACTGCTGGTGTCCACCAACGGGTTCTAGGGTTGCCACCGCGACAGGCACCGACCACCTCCCGGCCACAGCTCCGGTCAGCTGCCTTGACAATGGAGGCGCGGAACATAGTCCATTCAGACTCAATGTCCCCCACCTCCCCCGGGACGTGGTTAAAGCTTTCACGGAGGTGGGAGTTGAAGCTTGTCCTGACAGGGGACTCTGCCAGACGTTCCCAGCAGACCCTCACGATGCGTTTGGGCCTACCAGGTCTGACCGGCATCCTCCCCCACCAACGAAGCCAACTCACCACCAGGTGATGGTCGGTTGACAGCTCCGCCCCTCTCTTTACCCGAGTGTCCAAGACATGGGGCCGCAAGTCCGATGACACGACCACAAAGTCGATCATTGAACTGCGGCCTAGGGTGTCCTGGTGCCAGGTGCACATGTGGACATCCTTATGCCTGAACATGGTGTTCGTTATGGACAATCCGTGACAAGCACAAAAGTCCAATAACAAAACACCGCTCTGGTTCAGATCGGGGGGGGCCATTCCTCCCAATTACGCCCTTCCAGGTGTCACTGTCATTACCCACGTGAGCATTGAAGAACGATGGAGTCACTAGGAGGGACGCTCTCTAGCGTTCCACGTCCCTAGAGCCAGCTTCTGCAGCCGAGGATCGGACCACCAAGGCCCCCGTTTTCGGCCACCGCCCAGCTCACAACGCACCCGACCTCTTTGGCCCCTCCCACAGGTGGTGAGCCCATGGGAAGGGGGACCCACGTTGCCTCTTCGGGCTAAGCCCGGCCGGGCCCCATGGGTGAAGGCCCGACCACCAGGCGCTCGCCAGCGGGCCCCACCTCCAGGCCTGGCTCCAGAGGGAGGCCCCGGTGACCCATGTCCGGGCAAGGGAGAACGTCTTCCAAAGTTTTTATACATCATAAGAGGTCCTCTGAACCGCTCTTTGTCTCTTCCCTCACCTAGGACCTGTTTGCCTTGGGTGCCCCTACCAGGGGCATAAAGCCCCGGACAACATAGCTCCCAGGATCATTGGGACACGCAAACCCCTCCACCACGATAAGGTTGCGGTTCAAGGAGGAGGTAATGCAATGTAAGAATTAAAATTAGAATAATTAAAAAAACCTTTTTTTATTCTGAGTGAAATTATATTAATATTATTAAATACTTAATATTTATTAGAAACATTATTTGCCACCTAAAACATAGGAAAATGTATTACTTATTTGAAATCACTATATTTAAACAGTTTGATTTAAAGACAAAGCATGAAATGAGCAGCTGTTATTCTTTACCATTTTGAAGCCTTCTCCTCTACATAGTGCCTCATATTCACTTTGCCAAGGATGCTCCAGAGCAGAAATGTCAAAAGGTGTGATAGGCTGATCAAGTCCATCTTGACCCTTTATACTTTCTATAAGACTGTTTGGATTTGCAAGTTGGAGGAGTGTTTTCAAATCCATGAGATTTGTGAGGGATATACATTTGGTTAGAGAAAGGTTGGGTTACTGCATATGTAAAAATGAATTTATGTGTTCCTTAGATGAGGTATATAGTTATTCACAAAATAAAAAATATATTAGACTCTTCTTCCAACCTGTTCGCCAGACCTGTTAAATTATCATGGATGAGTTGCTGTCCACTAACCAAAGATAACCCAAGCCCTAATGACTCCCCCACAAAATAACTTCTACTATTAGCTTAGAAACATTTAATGAACTCCTAATTACAGATTCTAATTATTATTCAAAACCAGATTGTACTGGCTACAAGTGCTTAAAACTGTTTACTCTGTTTAACTTATATCAGGCTCCCAAGGTTTCATATTCCAGTTTAGTTTTTTTTCCTTGCCTCTGTCACCTTTGATTTCCTCCCTGGGGTTTGGACCTAGATTTTGTAAAGCTGCTTTGTGACAAACTACACAATCAAAATTTCTTAACATCTGAATGTAATGGCTAAAAAAGAAAATTTAAGCATGGTCTGAAGCTGAACTTTACGCATGTCCACTCACAGCTTCTGCCTCATCATCAAATTTGCTGTTTACACCACCACCAAATTATCAACAATAATGATGAAAAGGCCTACATAGTTGACTTTATATCTCTGACAGACTGGTTTTAATGTCGACAAGTTGATTTCAACAGGTTGTATCACATGCTTCCATTTACATCAAAGCAAATGCTGTGGACAGGGTTAACAGCTTTAGGTTTCTGTCCTGTCACTTATATCCTGTGGACAAAGCATACAGTAGCTTTTATCTAGGAGGTCCACAAATGCCTTCACATTCTCAGACTGTGTAGAGTTGATCATGACTAATGGTAACATGTTCTGATATTATAGCTGTTCAGGCAGACCAAGTAAGCTCTACAGAGAGTTGTGAAAACAGCTCAGAAGATCATCTTAACAGAGCTATTGCCAAAACCGGATATTTATACCACATCACCTCACAATCTATTACTCTTCATTAATGCCCACTGGTAAATGGCTCAACTGTGGGACAGTTTATAACCTAAGATAATGAAACTGCCTCAGAAGCTTTAAAACTCACTCATTCGCTCACTTATTACCCTAACTATTTGGACCGCATGGTCACTTTACTACAAATTGCTTCATAGCTCTAGTTACAGTGTATGCACTCTTGCATACACTCCTCCATTAACAACCAATATTCTGTGACTTAGTGGAAAATAAAAATGTGTTGTTTTTGCTGCACAATGTGGATACTACCGTCAGTGCTGGTGGGCTTTAAAACAGCTCAGTGTCATCACAGAACACCGTTACATCAGAAGAACCATCAATAATTTCAGTTTTAAATTTCTGAGGGTAGATTTTATGAGCAGTGGTAGCAGTGGTTATGGAATATGCATTGTGATTGGAATATTGTGGATTCATGTCCTGGACCAGTAGGTTTTCCTGAGTTACTCTTGAGCAAGGCATACAGCCGTACATCACACATCCAGGCAGCAGTGTTGGGAGATGTCCCAACACGGCCGATGTATGGCTGTCTGCTGCTACACTGTATGTATGGGATAAATGCAGATGAAGAAGCTGAATTCCCAATGCAAAAAAAAAAAAACTTTCTTTCATGCTGAAGGTGGGCTAACAGCTTTAATATGTTTAATCGGGTGGACTGTAACAGACACAGACTACTGTTTCAATGTCACTGCCATGTGAACACAGTCTGTCTTGTGTGGGATTGTGTGTTATCCATGTTAAAGACTTAAAAATCAGTAACTTGTGAATTACAAATTCATATTTTAATATAATATATATTTTGTGTAATCCAAAGAAGAGAATCATAATTGCTTTTTAAACTTTGACTTAAATCTATAGACATCCTAGGAATAAAAAACAGTTCCAAAGTCTGCAGATGAAAATGAGTAGATGTATAACCTAGAATTACCATGAGATCGACATTGCTCCAGACCAATATGCAAATTCCCTGCTTGAAATTTAATTGAGCCAAGAAGCTGCAGGACATCCTCTTTGGTGACCATAGCGTCTACACCTTCATTTAACGTCCTCAGAGTCTCCATTATCCAGAGAATAGCAGAATGGAATTGCTGATGCTGGTGAGCAATGACTGCAACATGAAATGATTCATCTGGGTCTAAGGTCAATGTATGATCCAAACCTGAAAATAACAAGAAATTTAATTCTGATTTATGTGAATTTGAATTAAAGCTCAATTAGAAACATAGTATCTCAAATGGAAATTAGCAAAACATGTAAAACATGCTGAAACACTGTGAAACTCACCACTTATATTCCTCAGATTTATCCTGTAGAGCTCCTGCAGCCTACGTATTGCCATTGCAATACCATCTAAATCAATGTCACTGGGTAGCACCTGAGCTTGTAACTTCAGCACATTCAAATCTAGGCAAGACACAACCAGTATAATGATTCTGAAAATCATTACTATTTCATGAAGTGACATATTTTTCCCTTGAAGTGCATTTGTCTGTGCAGCTCTGCAAGCTGCAGGCAAGCTTGGCATCCCCTTAAACAAGCTAAATCCTCAAACTGAAATAGCAGAACCAATGTCATTGTTAGATATCACACAATTATATTTTTTGTGCCAGTTTGGAGCACTGTGGCTGTTCCTGCTCTTTAATGTGTGTGTGATAGACAGGCTGATAGATAAATAGTCCCAATGACACAAGTGCTGTTAATGTAAAATTGTGACGAAAATAACAAAAATAACTTAATAAAGGGCATCTAAAAATTTGTTATCTCATTTATCAGTATTGCTTTCTGGTAGATATTGCTTGATGCAGAACAAACCTACCTAGCACTAATAAAACCAATTAGCATTACTAACACCTATGTATTTCTGTATTAATTAAAAATATTCTAGCCACTACAATTTTTTTTTAAACACTCTTTAAGAGGTAAAAAGTTTAATGCATAGGGAACAGCCTAAACAAAATTTGAGTTACCACATATCATATTTCATACCATGCCATCATACTTTGGGACAATTGTAAAAGCTTTGAAGGTTTTGTGTAAAGATTAACATTAACATTGTCTAGGCCAGGGTTGTCCAACCCAGTCTGAACTACTTCTCATCTACCTCATGTGTTTGTTCTAATCCTGCTCTCAACACCCAAGCCATGAAGTCAGGACTTGAGCTGGTACAGAAAAAAAAGATATGGGCTGATAAATGGGCTCTGTGAAGGACAAGTAATATGACATATGTTGTTATGACAATGATGTTACACACTGAAATAAAAACCTGTGTAAAAATTGAGAAGTCTTGTTTTTTAATGGTTCAGCATTGTCCACTAGTTTGCTTCTAAATTACACTGACCCTCTGAAATGTTTCTCTCAATGACTTTGTCAATGACTGTAGCTGCATTTGTCAGTTGTCTCACAAACTTGTATGTTATGAAAGGATTGCTGATGAATTCTTCAGGGTCTTCAGATCCAGAATCATCAGAGATGCTGTGAAGACCTAGAAAAACCCTAATAGAAACATGCCTAATGACAAGGTGTTGTATTGTAAGTTGTATTATAGTAGAATTTTCTGCTGTGGTGTGTGTGTGTGTGTGTGCCTGTCATCTTCTCACACCGGAATCAAGGCGCAAACACGTAGCTTCCACAAAGGTACGTTTTAATCAGAAACAAAACAGTATCTCACGGAACAGACAGTCAGAAAAGATAATGAACGGACAAGTCTGGGTCGGGCAGGCAAGCTACAAGTACAGAGCTACCCAGGTGCAGGTGATCAGTGATGGCTAATGAGGGTGAGTGTGAAAGCCTGGTCAGTATTCCGTGGATCGGGCCCTCACCCCTGGCCTGGGTACGGCGGTGGGCGTGACATCATTCCCCCCCCCCCTTCAGGGGTGGCCTCCGGATGCCCAGTCTGCTGCGCTCCAGGATTCCCTCTGCGGAGGAAAGCGGAGCTTTCTCCCTACATTATTCAAAGCGGAACATTGATAGTGGACGCGCCCTACACAGCTAATAGAGGAGTTACGGTAAAGAATTCTCCTTGCGCAGCTAATGGTGGAGTTACGGTAAAGAATTCTCCTTGCGCAGCTAATGGAAGAGCTATGGTAAAGAATTCCTCTTGCGCAGCTAATGGAGGCATTACGGTAAAGAATTCTCCCTGCACGGCTAATGGAGGAGTTACTGTAAAGAATTCTCCCTGCGCGGCTAATGGAGGAGTTACGGTAAATGGCACTCTGCGCAGCTCAACGTGAGAACACAGCCAGCGTGAATAAAAGTGACACAGTGGAAGTAAATGCTCCCTGCACCCTTCAACACGAGAGGAAGGCAAAGAAGGCCGCCCGCAACAAGAGAAGTGAGGCACTGGCAAAGAAGGCCGTTCCTGACACCGAGAGACCACTTCCTGTAGCGTGCAACCGGGGAGGTCGACCAAGAAAGCCCTTCACAGCAAGGAAAGAGGCATCAAGGAGTCGACCCCCAAACCCAGCACCACTAACCCGTCTGCTGTGCAGAAAGCAGAGAAGGAGCAGCTCCAGGTTAGTGGGAACTTTAGAATGAAAGTTCGGGTGCAGATGCAAATTGAACATGAGGCTGCAGTAACTATTCAGGCGCAGGTGAGGAAGCATTTAAGCAGAAAATACTACCTGAAGCTACTATGGGCAGCCAGGACTGTTCAGCGATATTACCGAGCTAATAAGATGATGAAGCAAGAAATGAAGTCTTTGAAGGAGAAAAAGATGGCTGCTGTTGTTCTGCAAGCTGCATTCCGAGGGATAAAGGCCAGACAGACTCTGAAACAGATGCACCAGGCTGCCACTGTGATACAATGTGCTGACAGGGCTCACTGTGCTCGGACGTGATATTTATGCATCAAACATGCTGCTGTTGCCATCCAGCTTAGGTATCGTTCCACACTAGATGCCAGAAAGCAAAGGGAGGAATTCTTGAAATTGCGCTCTGCTGCAATGTTCCTGCAAGCCTGCTTCAGAGGTCAGAGGGTCAGAAGGGAGATGATCCTGCAACATCAGGCAGCTTCCCTGATTCAGGCTGCATTCAGAAGACACAGGGAGGTAGTAAAGTACCAGGCCATAAGGGTGTCAGCCATCATCATTCAAAGACGTTATAGGTCCTACATTAAGGGTAAATTTGAACATGAGAAATTCCAGATGTTGAAAAGGTCTGAGACATGCATTCAGGCAGCTTTTAGAGGTTATTCTGTTCGAAAGAATGTTGCTGCAATGCACAAAGCTGCTACCATTATTCAGGCTGCAGTAAGAATGCACAAGCAAAGACTGGTTTTCAAGAAGCAGTGCTGGGCAGCAAGCTTCTTCAGAGGAGGTTCAGAAGGTGGAAGCTCGGACATCAACAAAGGCAGAGGTATCAGCTGTTCAAACATGCTGCAATTTGCTTGCAAAAGTCAATTAGAGGAAAGCAGGCAAGGGACCTGGCCAAACGGATCAGAGCTGCAAGGACAATCCAATCTCACCTCGGAGATGAACAAACCAGCTGCGTGAACATTCAGATCACTGAACAGGAGGAGTGGCTGACAGAGCAGTAGCTGATGGAGAAAGAAGCCTCTATGCTACAGGTGAATGCCTCGATCACGAACGAAGAGTTGAAACACAACTACCAGCAACTGACGGAGAAAGAAGCCTCTATACTACAGGTGAATGCCTCGATCACGAACGAAGAGTTGAAACACAAGGAAAGGATCACCTATCTGCTTCATCAGCTGGAGAGGACCAAAGGACTCTTGTCCAATTGCCAAAGGGAGATCGAAGCCATGGAAACAGAAAGAAAAGCTCTGGCTCAAGACAAAGGTGAGCTTCATGGAAAGAGCAGTGAATTCAGAAAGGAGGGAGAAGTCTCCAGAATAAAGTTGCAAGCTGTGATGGTTGCCCAAAGAGAAAGGCTGGAGAGAACGGATGAACAGAGGGACCAAACTGTATGCCAGGCAACAAGGAGAGTTGAGACTCCAACCATTCAGGGGAAGCTGGAAGCTAAAATAGCCACTATGGAAGAACAGCTAAATCAGACCAGGGCAGAGCTGAGACAGGTGGAGGACCATAATGTTGCTCTGCAGGCTGAACTGAGAAAAGCCCAAAGTGAGGCCAGTAAGCTCACCGAGCTGGAGAAGCAGGTCAGAGATACGGAAGCAGAATTGGCGATCTTCGAATCTCGACTCACTCCACAGACACCAGTGCATGCTGGGACCCTGGTGGTTAACGCCAGAGCGGAGCAGCTGAAGAACAGTCTGATGGAGAAGCAGGTAAAGATTCCAGAGGTTGAGCAGCTGCGTTATGACTCCCTACCTTCAGTTCACCCTCACAATTCAGCAGACTCAGAACAAGGTGGCTGGTGGAGGAGTCCATGTGGAACTTCTCGTAGTGGAACCAGGAGCTGGGATACTGAGCTCCAAGCAGCAGAGAAGTATGATCAAGAAGGAGCCAAGAGACATCAGCAGTGACCTGTCTCAATTCAAGAAAGTGAACGACAGCTTCTGCACTGTAGATTCTGTGATGAGAGACGTGAAGAACAAGGATGGCAGAGTTTGGAAGCAGAGTTTCGGACTATGTGAAAAAGACTTCCTCTTTGAACCCTGTAAAATCTGTGTTTAGCTCTCTTTCAGGTTCCGTCAAGGCAAGGCGTTCCACTGAGTCAGGCGATTCCCCCAGTGACTCCAGGGTCGAGTCCAGGCAACAGATAAAGAAGTGGACTGAACTTCTAGGATTCCCCTCACCACTGCCTTCTGCCTGGACATGGCTGGTCAGAGGTCCTTTTGTGTTGAAGTGTTTTGTGGACCTGACCATATGCCCCATAAAGGAACTTTGAAGAGTGTTTTTTTTTGTTCTTGGCCTCCCCCAGAGGTTCAGCTGTGTTTTGGCGCTTCAGGCGCCTTTTGGGCGGGGATTCTGTCACGGGTGAGGTGTGTTTTGGGCACGGTAGAGGGCGCTCTATTCTGACTGAGCACACCTGAGCTCATGAAGGCACAGGTGTGCTTCATTGGGGCTGACTATTTAAGGCCCGATGAGTCAGAACAGAGCGTGGCTCATTCATTAGGCTCAGCCTACACTCTATGGTGGTTTTGGTATTTGGTAATCTGTGTAACTTGGTTTAGGCTGCAGTTCCTTGGTTTTAGTTTGAACTCCAGTCCTTTGCTCTTGTTTTGTAAATATAGTTAATAAAGTTATGATCCGAACTCCTGGCTCTGCATTGGCGTCCCTCTCGCACCCCGCCACCGTTACATTTATGTTGCCTCTGATCAGCTTAATGGTCATCATCCATCACACAGGCATGTCTGCAATCACTGTGTCAGGAACTTGCATTTGAAATAATTCTGATAGCCCATGAAGATAACATAACGCTATTTTTATTCTCATTCTCTTTCAGACAAAAAGGTGGTTCATATTTTTCTTTGGCTTTGGTATTGGGGTATTATTTCCCTGTTTTCAAAGTATACAAGTTATTCCTGATAAGCAGACCACCCCTTAAACCACATGTTGGTTACAGCAGTCTTGAATAAAAGAGTTCATAGCATTTGCTTATGTGAGAACAGGGCATTTTATTCTACATTTAAATGCTGCCACAGTAGCTAGTTATGTAAAGCCTAAAATAAAGAAACAGTGAATACTATGTAATTGGATTGGCCAATTTGCTCAAGACAAACTTGTATGCATTTAGTGTGAATCTGAAATGACTCCTCCATCCTAAGTTAGCAATGGAAGATAAACTTCACATCTGCAAGTTTAGCAGTGGAAGCTAGACTCAGGGATTTAGCTGCTTTACCGAATGCAGATAAAACACCACTAGAAAAGCCACGTCTCTGCTTTTTCTTCTGAACCATCAATATTTGTCATCAGGCTTGGCCACCAAATTCTGAGATTTTTTTGCAATGCATTTGAAATAATAATGGATAGAAATGACATTTCTTGAATAAAACATATGTAAAGGATAATAAGCACCTTAATAATTAGGATATGTTTTGAAAAATTTTTTTCACCATAATGAAATGTCATATGGAGCTACATGGGAAGAATGACCTTTTCAGCAGATATTTCTGGTTTTCCAGAGCTGCAATTTAGTTCCTTAGACACTGAGAAAGATCCCTTTTTATGACAATGAGTTGTGTCATTTCATCTGAAAACAATTTAAGTAAATAAACAGCACATTAAAGACCAGAACCTCAATATATAAATATGCTGTTCTCTGAACCATTATACATGATTATGTATAATTCAACAAGGGTGGCAAGGAAATTTCAAACTTTCCTTGCATTTGCAGTTATCTAGCCCCTGCACTGCATCAGTGACACAGCGAAAGGGTTAGAAAGCTTCATGTCTACTGCGGTCTACCTAATTCTTAATTACTCACTACAGCATGATTGCCTCATATTGTTTGTTCAATGCAAACTTTTCACTGATTTAACAATCGCTGTAAGCATCACTGTGCAGTGATGAAAGAAACTAATAGGAACTTGAACAGTTGGAATTTCTTGGCATATATTAGATGAAATTTAGTACTTGTTGAAGAGTAGAACTCATTCACTGCAGCACAGATTGTCCAGTGTGATATCAGTATGATAATCCACTTTAACTCCATATTCTTTCAGATTAAAAGCTACACAAGGACGCCCTGTTTAAATCAAAGCAGAGGCAACAGAATCACAGGTGACATGGGAGGGTGAAAGAGTGACACTATGGAGTGAAACAGTTTATATCCTTTAAGTCTTGCTGAAAAACAGGACCAAAAAACAAAGGCAAGAATAAACGTTACAAGTGTAGAACAACAAATCCAGGTAACTGTGTTGCGAAAGGAACAACAACCAGAACTCCTGGTTCAGCTTATTTATGAGTTTTAGGGCTTTCCTAGCTCCAGAACAATATGCATACCACGAAACAGGCTTCCAAACTAGCTCCAAAGCAAAACACACCATGCCTTAAAAGAGAAACTTTTTATTACACATCATATACTGCATTTGTATATGTAAATATATGCCAAAAAACAGTATAATTTACACAGTATGAAAATAAGAAAGAGCATATTATCAGAAAAGTGATAGATTATTTGAGCTCAAACATTTTAATTGATTTCTTTGAGGTACCATTATGTTTGGTTTTATGTAGCAAGATTCATTATTCTTTTTATGATTATTTTTTTTCCACCCTACCTTTATCCTTTCGACTAGTCTATGGGTGGAGGTGGTTTAGTGGTAGGCTATGGACTCACTTAAGAGGAGGCAGGTTCAAATCCTACCTCCAGCACAATTACTAATGGGTTCCTGAGCTAAAACTTAACCCCAAGTAGCTCTAGGGAGACTGTGCTTGCAATTAGGAAATAGGTGTTGCTCTGGATAAGGGTGTTTGCTATATGCCATTGATGTAAATCAGCTCAGTTCATTGGATATCAGGTATTGTGACACTTTCAGCATTAAATTAGTAAAGTCAGAATAGGAACATTTCAGCATAACACATTGTTTTAAACATCTAAAGAAAAACCTGGTTGTTTTTGCAAGTTTCGTTTCACTTGAGCTTTATGAGCTATGGGGTAAATAGTATGTTTTGAAATTTGCTTAAAAACAGTTTAGAATTTTACATAAATTGGTTGCATACAGGAAAACAAAATGCAACTTTAACATGGGACCTTCAAGCAGAATAAAGGCCATTTTTATAAACCAACAAAAACAGGGACATCTTGATATGTTGCCACATTTCTGTACAGTAAGCTTCTCCAATAGGGGAAGCTCTATTAGGGATCTTTACTAATGAACCAAAGCAATCTTTTCTTATGTAGCCAAGAAACAGAAAATGGCAAAATAAACAGAATAAAGTTAGAAGAGAGTGAGGGAGGGGGAAGAAAGAAAGAAAGGAAGAGAAAAAAAGGCCAAGCACCTGGAATGCCAAAACAAGCTTTTTCTGCCAAAGCTCTTCCTTATTACCAAATACTGAATAATCTATTTTGCGATCTACATGGCTGTTTAACTCATCTTGACAGTACTGCATTGTAGTGTGTAGTGTTAATGTGTGTGTTTGCAATGCCTCACATATTGGGCATTGCAGGTGAAGTGGAGCTTTTGAATTGTAAGATTTTAAAAATGGGCTCAGTCCACTTCCGTGAGGCCACATGGTCGTCTGAATTCCTGACCTCTCTCGTGAATCCATTTATTGGACACTGTAAGAACAGATAAACACAAAAGAGACTGTCGGTCATGATCGTTAGGATGCAGGGAGTAGATGTCAAATTATGGCAAATAATTAAATAATTAGGGTCAACAGTTCAGAGAAATGTGAAATGTGGAAAAGAGGTGGAGAGCGCATGACAGGTTGGAATGGGTGGAGAAGAGTGGCAGGAGTCATCTGTGACAGACAGTAGTGGGACCAGCCATGCTATACAGGTTGGAGAAAGTGACACCGAAAGTGACACCGAAAGTGACAGGCAGCGGAGCTGGATGTGGAAGTTAAACATGCAGCGATCTGTTTTTGCAGTGATGAGGATGGACCGGATTAGGAACACATATTAGCTAAACCAGCCATTAGGGATGCACAAGCCAGTGTATTTCTTTGATCCGGTCTCAAGCCTGGATAAATGGGGAGGGTTATGTCTGGAAGGGTATTTAGTGAAAAACTTTCAGCAAATCAATATGCGGACAACAAAACAAACTTCTATAGAGGATTGGTTGAGGCCCGGGTTAACAATGACTGTCACCAGTGCTGTAAGCCTACAGGGTGCTGGTGGAAATTGGGTTACTGTTGACCAAAGGAGGAGAAGAATAAGAGGAGGAAGGCATGTCTAGAGAGAGGAGCAGAGAAAGAAGTGGAAGAGATTGGAAGTGAGGCTAGGAACTCTGAATGTTGGCAGCATGACTGGTAAAGGGATTCAAACCCACAATATTCTGATCGTGGGAACAACTCTCTAACCACTAGGCCACTGCTACCCCAAAGAACATGTAATCCCTGTTGGGGAATCAAACCCCGGTGCTCTGCGTAACAGGCGGAGATACTGTCCACTATACTAATGAGGACCACATTGGTGAATTGTATGAGAGGTTGGATACCAAGGAGACAGAGCTGGGAAGATGTGCAGCAGGTCAGGGCTATTAAGGATACAGAGCTTGCTGAGGAGATGGGAGGAGTACTTTAACTGGCTGATGAATGAAGAGATCTGGAGCTGCTGAGATTTTCGTTGGGTGTGACGAGGATGGACAGACTTGGAAATGAGCATATTATAGGGATAGCTAAGGTTAGATGTTTTGGAGACAAAGTTAGAGAAGCAATGTTGTGTTGGTTTGGACATGTCCATAGAAGAAACGAGGATTATATTGGGAGGAAGATGCTGAAGATGGAGCTGCCCGCAAAGACCAAATAGGATGTTTATAGGAGGCATGGTGAGAGAGGACATGCAAGTGGTTGGTTTGAAGGAAGAAGATGCAGAGGACTGGAAGAAATGGAAACGGATGATCCACTGTGGTGAACCCTAAATTGGAAGCAGAAGATTTGAGGGACAGCTAAAGTTGAACAGTTTGGAAAGTCAGAGAAGCAAGATTGCAAAGGCTTGCATGTGTTCAGTTTTAAACAGTTATTAATTCCAAGAAAAATTCCTTGTTTAAAATGTTAAGTTTTAGTTATCACCAACTTACCCCATTTACTTCCCACTAAAACAGGGCATGCAGCATGTCTTGTTCGGTAGTCTCCCTCCCCACTCCTGAATAGGTTGTACCAGAACACTGCAGTACCCTAAACAGAGTATTACTGTTAGTCGTACTAGTGACTAGTGTGGGTAGCAACACTACAAAGCAAAAGATTACATTACTATAATTATAATTCCTGTAAAAAAAAAAGCAACAGTGACAACGATATGCTCAATAACACTCTATGCTCAATTTCTGAATACATTTGTGATGTATGATGATGGTTGAATTATTGTGAATATCAATATTAGTTCAGTCAGGTCTCTGAAGTCAGTGCTCTTCAGCAAAGGAATCTTGATTCTATTGTCATATTAGAACACAGTCTGAATGGATCCTAACACACCTAAGTTTACTGAAAGGTTTCTGTACAGGGGAAATTGTTGCTTTGACATAAATAAATCATTATGTTGTTCCATTTGTTCTGTTGATCTAAGCCCTAGTGATATGGGGGGAAAAAGCTTTTTATTTTATATTCACTATATTCACTATGAGTTTTTAATGTAAACATTAATGAGTTCAAAAGCACACTTAGTAGTATATGGAGAACTAGCTCAATTTATAAAATTAAAAGTGCATAAAATTTTGTGAGAAGATTGCATCCTACCTTTCTTGGCCTGACAGCAGCACCAAAATCTGGGAAGACTGTGGCTCCACCAGCTTCAACATCACTCATCTGCTCATTAAAGACAAAACAACTGTCACAGTTTCAGTTTGGGCATGTTGGACAGTTTCTGTTCTGACTGAGCACACCTGAGCTCATGAAGGCACAGGTGTGCTTCATTGGGGCTGCTATTTAAGCCCCAATGAGTCAGAACAGAGCGCGGTTCATTCACAAGGCGAAGCCTCACGTTAATGGTGGTTTTGATAATTTTTTGATAACTTGTTTAAGTCAGACTGCAGTTCCTTAGGTCATGTTTTAGTCAGAACTGCAGTCCTTTGATCTTGTTTTGGTTAATATAAATGAATAAAACTATGTTCCTGACTCATGGCTCTGCACTGACATCCTTCTGGACCCCACCACCGTTACAACAACTTACGTTGCGACGTTACGACGTCCTTCCCACACCCCGCCACCGCCAAGAGTGGGTGTGATGGACGCCGGCGGCCACAGCCAGGAAAGAGGAACGTTGGTAGTATAGGCACCCTGCGCTGTTCAACACAGGAAGACGGCAGAAAATGCGCCCTGCGCTGTTCAATGCAGACAGACAGCGGTGAACGCACCCTGCGCAAATCACAGCTGGCAGATGGCGGCGAACACGCCTGCGCGAATCACAGCTGGCAGAGGGCGGTGAACGTGCCCTGCGTCATTCTAAGCGGGACGTTGGCAGTGAATGCCCCCTGTGCCATTCCACGCGGGAAGACGGCGAAGAATGTGCCCTGCATCATGCAACATGGAAAGACGGCAAAGAAGGCTGCCCGCAACATGGAGAGCGGGATATTGGCAAAGAAGGCTGGCTGTGACACGGAAAGCAGGAAGCCAGCGGAAAATGCCCCCTGCGCCGTGAAACGATGGGGGTCAACCAAGAAGGCCCTTCGCAGCATGGAAAGCGGCATCAAGGAGTCGACCCCCAAACCCAGTACCACTAACCCATCTGTCAGGAAGGAAGCAGCAAAGGAGCAGCTCCAGGTTAGGGGAAATGATGGAAGAATCAGTGAACTGAAATTGCAAGTTCAAAGATTGGAACAAACGCTTGAGGAATCTGAGAACGTGTGGCTGTCTGTTCTGGGCGCGGAAAAACGGGCCAAAATTGTTTTTTCTGAGCAGGTCCAGGAAATGGAGGCTGAGCTCACTGCCAAGGATCATGAAATTTGTGCACTGAACCAGGATCTTGATGTTTTGAATGCAAAGTGTAAGAGATTGGAAGATGACAATGTCTCCTTCCATGTCATGAATCACCAGCTGCAGGAGAGATCACTCAACAGAAGGAGTTGCTGACAAGGCTCAACAAGGACTAGAACATGAGCTGAAGCAGGTGCAGGACAACAGCCCTGCTCAGGCCAGTAAGCACAAAGAGCTGCAAGAGCATGTCAGATGTATTGAAGCTGAATTGAAAATCTCAAAATCTCAACTCACTCAGCAGACCCCAGTGTATGCTGGGACCCTGGTGGATAGCTTCAAAGAGGGGCAGCTGAGGAACAGTCTAACGGAAAAGGAGCGGCAGGTAAAGACTCCAAAGGCTTGTCCAAAGACAGCCATGTGAAATCTCTGAGAAGGGTGCTCAGAGCCCAACAGAACACCAGCCAAACTCTTTCCACAGGGGGGTCATAGACACCCTACATTATGTTTTCCCTCACACTTCAGCAGACTCAGAACAGGGTAACTGGTTGAGGAGTCAATGCAGGAACTTCTGTCAGCGGAACCAAGAGCGGGGCTCCCAGTCTTAATTATGTGCACGCCTTGGTGGCCTTGCTGTTTCTTGGCCTGGATTGTGTATCCAAGATGGTAAGCAGTGTTGATGTTCTTGATTATGCACCAGTCACAGAGATCAGAGCTTCTGAGACTGCTCAGAGTCAGGAGCATCCTGAGAAAGGAGAAGGCATGACACACAGAGGAGACTGCAGTCACTGTGGAGATGGCAACAAGGGCCTTGCAAACAACTCACCCTTGAACTGCTCAGTACATTTACATTTACATTTACGGCATTTAGCAGACGCTCTTATCCAAAGCGACTTCCATGTACTAATTTCAGGGACATGGAGCAACTCAGGGTTAAGGGTCTTGCTCAGGGACCCAGTGGTGGTAGTGCTGGAGGTGGGATTCGAACCTGGGACCTCTTGAGCCATTGGTCCATAGGCAAGTATCCTACCTCTAGGCTACTTTCAATCCTTGCAGTGATGGTCTGTACATCCCCTGCAGTCATGTGTTGGAGAAAGAGAAGGACAGCAGGAAGGGTGCCAAGGAAGACGCCTATGGAAGCCAATGCAATGAGGAATGTCTCCGGAATGCCCAAGGTGAAAGGTGTATTAGGCCAAAGATGGTGTGTGGTAACATACCTCATGTTCATATATGCTCTGATGTAACAAACTGCGTTTGTGTGTCTGAGGAATACGACCAGCACTGGTGGCTGGCCAGGGGCCCCTTTTGGTTAAAAGTTAGTTTTGTTTTGTAGACCTGGCCATGTGCCCCATAAGGGGGAAGTTTGTTTTTTGAGGCTATTGTTTTGGCATCCCGGGAGTTGCGCCTTTTGTTCTGACTGAGCACACCTGAGCTCATGAAGGCACAGGCGTGCTTCATTGGGACTGCTATTTAAGCCCCAGTGAGTCAGAACAGAGCATGGTTCATTCACAAAGCAAAGCGTTAATGGTGGTTTTGGTAATTTTTTACTAACTTCTTTAAGTCAGACTGCAGTTCCTTGGGTTGTGTTTTAGTCAGAACTGCAGTCCTTGGATCTTGTATTGGTTCATATAAATGAATAAAACTATGTTCCTGACTCCTGGCTCTGCACTGACATCCTTCTGGACCCCACCACCGTTACAACAACTTAAATTGTTATTTGGTCACAGTGCAGTAGGTTTGACCATCTCAAACCCCTTCCTTAAAGTTTAATGAGTACAATATTTGTGAATTACACTAGCATTAAAACTAGATTTCTAATGCTCAAGTTTAGTGCTACAATTTTTTCCAATACATGATATAAAAGTCCACACACACAGGTTATAAACCAACAATGTTAAAAGTACACAAAAAAAACGAAGACCTGTTTTTGCATTGAGAACAGCGTTTTTCATACCACCCTCTACAGGAAAAGCACATACTTACATAATTTAAATAAGTAGCCACACGATTTCCTGTGCCTAACGATTTGAAAGCATCAGGTTCATCTTTCTATGAAGATAAAATTTCAGAGTAAAGATAAAAGTTGGGAAGGATGTACACACATATACTTACATAGTTCAGATAGGTGGCAAGCCTATTTCCATCAACCTTGAGGTTGCTGTCAAAAGGACGCTGCAACAGATGTTTGTAACTTTAAACTCAAGTGGAACTGCACATCTGGAGGACCTCTGCCTCAGAGAGCTCACTACACAACATGGGACAAAACTGGACATTGGGGCATAGACAATTACTTGCAAAGGGGAAAACTGTTCAATGAGCTCTAGAGTAGCAAACATATGAGAATTGTTTTGTACACTCAGATAGGACCCAGAGGGTTGGGGATGGTAAATCCATTATTTTCTTTCTATTAACCTGATTTAATTGTAACCCTTGGTTCCTGGTGCATGTAAAAATGGGAACAAATCACATAACAGGAAACAGGAAGAAAACACTGCTAATCAAGTTTACCTGAATTAAAAGCTCCATACATAAAGCTAAGTTTACCCACAAAGACTATACTGCTGCAGCTGAACCAAAATATGCACTTTTATGATCTAGTGCTTGAATTATAGCATAGTTACAAAATGTATTGGAATGCATTATGTATAATACAATCTGAAATGTATTAACATGCAATGTCCTAGAATTATATTAAACTATTATTTTATATTTTTGTCAAATCCTTTTCAGAAACACCCATGCAACAACATACTTACTCTGGAGAAATCAAAATGTGGCTCATATTGGCCTCCAACTCCATAGTTAGCAACCTGTTTGACAAAAATAAGTGAAGAAGGAAATAGGGGGGTGGGGGGGGGGTCTGATCAGAAAGGTATAATGAGAGTCGTGCACGAGTCTGCAATAGTCTAAAATGATATGTAGTTCTGCTTAAATACAACTCAAAAGCTTTAAAATAGCATAGTAATCTCACAATTAGAGAGATATTGTTAGCACTATAGAGCATATTCGCACTATTACTAATATGACAGTAGTGCAGAAGAACAGCCAGGCTATACATTCTTTTTTTTTTTTTTTTTTAAAACCTCTTGAATCTCAAGGCCTCTTAGCTATCAAACTGTTTTTCGCATCATTTTTTAGCTGAAAATTAACAAATCCATCATGGTTCAGTTGATACTATAACTTAAGTGGAGCACAGAAATGATAGAAAGCAGAGTTCTTAAGCTTCTTTGCAAAAGACATGTAAATGATAAATGAAACTGCAAGCTTTCAAACAGAAGTGCAGCCTTTGTGTTAAAATGTGTGTTTCTTCTTTTATATTTAGGGCAGTCAAAGGAGGAGAAAAGGGAGAGAAAAAAACAAAAAAAACAAACAAAAAAAAACCATTTGTACAATACTCAAACACCTGAAGAAGTTCTGCAGTATCCACTGTTAGACCAGTAATATCTTCTATTCGCTGATTGACACGAGCAATGACTGGGTCATCATCTCCTTCCAACCATGCACTAAAGATCACAAACACAGACACATAAACAACCAAGCCTTTTTTGTTTTCTTTTGGGCTGGACAATCAGGCAACGTAATGGAAATACAGCAAAGATTTATAGGCAGGTAATTTATAATACTGGATAGATGAGATCACTGCCAAATTACAAGAACTGACAGAAAACTAGACAGGTAAAGTTTGTTGAAATATTCAGGGTAACAAATTTGCTATTGTTTTTCCTAGCAATATGTAACTGTTTCAGGACAATCATTCATTTGAAATGTCTGTTACCAATGAAGGCTTGCAAAAAAAAAAAAAAGTAATTTAATCTGTTACACTCTGAATATAAATTTAATTACATACTGTCAACAATATTTCAATAGCTCTGAAATATCTGACCATTGAGCTACCTGTTTAGACAGTGGCCATTGCATGCCACTTTTTTTGTTCTCTAGGTGAAGTGTAATTTTGCTACCTCACATCATGCAAGATTTGGAATGGAAAACTCAACCAAAGCCTCTTCACAATCACATTAATAACCTTGCTGCAAATACAGTATAATTTGCTATTTTCGGTTTGTATTAAAGACACTTTTGAAATCAAGATGAATAAGAAACATTTTCCTGGTATCTATTTCTAGAAATGTTAAATTACAAAAAAAAAAAAAAAAAAAGTGATGCTCTGTCACAGTATGTCTAGGTTTTGGGTTTTGTGGTCACGATAGAGGGCGCTCTGTTCTGACTGAGCACACCTGAGCTCATGAAGCTCATGTGCCTAATGAGCTCAGGTGTGCTCCGTCAGAACAGAGGGCCCTCTACCGTAAACAAAACATCAACAAAACACTCAAAACCTTGACAGCTATATAGCTATATATATATATATATATATATATATATACACACATACATACACACACATACAAATATATATATATATATATATATATATATATATATATATATATACACACATACATACACACACACATTTTATATATATATATATATATCTATCTGTCAAAGTTTTTATATATATATATATACACACATACATACACACACACTGTCACGCCCACCGCCGTAGCCCTCCGTCCACGCAGCGACCTCAGTCCCCCAGAGCCAATGGATCTGGGCAGGATCCACCTCTCTGAGGCAGAGAGGGAGCAGAGAATCCACAGTAAACTCTGTTTGTACTGCGGCGAACCCGGACATTGGAGAAAGGACTGCTCCATGGCTGCCAAGAGACGCACAGTACTCGAACCCTTGCCTAGTTTATCTAACCAGTTTTCAGTCAAACTATCTGTACGCTGTACTGACGTGTGTCTTTGTGTTTCAGCATTGATAGATTCTGGGGCGGCTGGCAACTTCATCTCCTCCACTCTAGCAACTCAACTTCACGTCCCCCTGTATCCCCTGTCACACACCGTGTCCGTGAAAGCAATCGATGGGCGGCAGCTGAACCCAGGTGGTGTGTCTCAGGTCACAGGCCCTCTCACCATTCAGCTGTCCTCTCACACTGAATCACTGTCTCTGTTTGTGTTGCCGCTTTCTGATCATGGGATCGTGCTTGGCATCCCGTGGTTGAGGTCCCACAACCCTGTCCTAGACTGGAGGACAGGGGAAGTAAGATCCTGGTCCCCTGAGTGCTCTCTGCACTGTAACACCTCCCTCCCGTGCCTCTCCACGTCTGTGGAGAGCCCTCTGGCGCACTTGCCTTTGTCTATCCCGGTAGAATACCGTTTGATGAGCGAGGTGTTCAGTGCAAAGAGATCCACTCAACTCCCTCCTCACCGGCCATGGGACTGTGCGATTGAACTCCAGCCGGGGGCCGCCCCTCCTCGCTCTCGCATCTATCCTCTCTCTGAGCCCGAGACGAGAGCGATGGAGGAGTATGTTACTGAGGCACTCCAACAGGGGTTTATCGTGCCATCCACATCGCCGGCCTCCGCGGGGTTTTTCTTTGTGCAGAAGAAGGACGGCGGACTACGGCCTTGCATTGATTATCGGGGACTAAATGCCGTCACCGTAAAATACCGCTACCCTCTCCCCCTAGTACCGTCGGCCCTCGAGCAACTTCGAGGGGCCACCATTTTCACCAAACTGGATCTCCGCAGTGCGTACAACCTGGTGAGGATTCGGGAGGGAGACGAGTGGAAGACGGCCTTTAGCACGACGACAGGTCACTACATGTACAAAGTAATGCCATATGGCCTCAAAAACGCCCAGTCGTTTATCAATGACGTCCTGAGAGACATGCTGGGTCGATTTGTAGTCGCCTACATGGATGACATTCTGATTTACTCCAGGGATTATAACTCACATGTCTCCCAGGTACGCACAGTCCTTTCTCGCCTCCTCAAACACGGGTTGTACGTCAAGGCGGAGAAATGTCAGTTCCATGACAGTTCCATGGGTGCCCGCCTGATCGGACCTTCGTGCCGGAGCGCCTCCGAAAATTGTTGATTAAATGGGCCCACACCTCTCCTGCCTCCGGGCATCCGGGCATTCACCGCACAGGGGAGCAGCTGAAAAAGAAGTACTGGTGGCCCACCTTAATGGCCGACGTTTGGGCACTTGTCTGCTCCTACTCCACCTGTGCCAAGACTAAGACGCCTCGCGAGTTGCCAGCCGGTAAGTTATTACCTCTGCCGGTGCCCACCCGTCCGTGGACTCACGTGGATCTACCACATTCCGGTGGTTACACGTGCGTATTGGTGGTGGTGGATCGGTTTTCGAAGGGATGTAGATTCATCCCCTTTGCTGCTCTCCCTTCTGCTCTACAGGTCGCAGAGGCTGTTTCAGTACGTGTTCCGGTATTATGGTTTCCCGGAGGACATTCTGTCTGACAGGGGTCCCCAGTTCACCTCTCAAGTCTGGCAAGCCTTCTTTCGGCGATTGGGAACCTCAGTTTCTTTATCTTCTGGTTATCATCCCCAAACTAATGGCCAGGCCGAACGAGCCATACAAGACTTGAATAGATTCCTCCGGGCTTACTCACCACCGGCAACACGACTGGGCAGAGTTCCTCTATTGGGCAGAGTACGCCCAAAACTCCTTGCGTCATTCCTCCACGGGGATGACCCCGTTTGAATGCGTGCTGAGTTTTCAGCCTCCCCTCTGCCCCTGGGATACCACACCCACGGATGTCCCGAGCATCGACGCTTGGTTCCAAGGGGCTGAGCGAGTATGGGAGAAGGCCCACGCACACACTGAACGGGCAGTGCGCCGATTCCGCCAACAAGCTGACAGGCACCAACGGGAAGCCCCCGACTTCCACGCAGGAGACAGGGTGTGGCTCTCCACCTGTGACCTCAACCTGCGGATGCCTAGCAAAAAACTCAGCCCCCGAATCATTGGTCCCTTCCGAGTAGAAGCCAGAATCAACCCGGTCACTTATCGTCTCAAACTGCCTAACCACATGCACATAACCCCTGTCTTCCATGTTTCCCTCCTCAGACCCTTCATCCCGGGGCCCCTGGCCGCACCGGTGGGGGAGGCTGAACCCCCTCCTATCATCGTCACCGAGCAGGGTCAAGCCCATAAGGTCCACGCGCTCCTGGACTCCCGGCGACGTCGAGGGGAGCTACAATACCTGGTGGACTGGGAGGGCTACGGGCCAGAGGAACGCAGCTGGGTCAAGTCCAGGGACGTTCTCAACCCTCAGCTCCGGCTCGATTACCACCGCAACCACCCAAACCGCCCTGCTCCCAAACCAAGAGGCCGAGCCCCTCGACGCAGCGGACCCCCACAGCACCCCCCAAGCTGGGGGAATCCTGGAGCGCGCTGGACCGGGCGTCCGGAGGCCACCCCTGAAGGGGGGTGATGTCACGCCCACCGCCGTACCCAGGCCAGGGGTGAGGTCCCCGTCCCCGGAATACTGACCGGGCTTTCACGCTCACCCTCAGTTAACGACTACTGATCACCAGCACCTGGTTAACCTCGTACTAATAGCCTGCCAGTCCGACCCAGCACTGTCCGTTCACCGTCCTCCCTGACTGTTTGTACCGTGAGATACGGCTTCTGTTTTGTTTTGAGTTCTGATTAAAACGTGCCTTAGTTGGAGCTGCGTGTGTGTGCCTTGCTTCCTGTGTGTGACTATGACACACACACACACACACACACACACATTTTACAGGGCAATTAACAAGAAAGAAATATAAATAATAATAAATTTGAAATAAATAAATGTAAATGTAGCTACAAATGTAAATGTAATAATATTATTATTAATAATAACAATAATAAATGAGTAATAATAAATAAGTATTGCTAGGTTGACTGCGATGGGCTGGCGACCCGTCCAGGGTGCGTCCCCCGTCCTCGCCCTGTGTGCGCTGGGTTGGACACCAGCACTCCCCTGCGACCCCGTTTGGGACAAGCGGCAGAAAATGGATGGATGGATGCTAGGTTGAGTTGTGGAGTCTTATGGTTGCAGGTAAGAATGACCTGCAGTAGCGTTCCTTTTTACACTGCGGGTGTTAATGTTTACTTCTGAACAAGCTGCTTAGTGTTCGTACAGTCTCATGCCCGGTGAAGGTGTTGTCCACGGAAGGTGGGGTGGGAGGTGTTGTCCATGATGGATCTTATCCAAGCTAACATCCTCTCCTCCCCTACCTGCTCGACAGATTTCAGCGGACAGTCCAGGACAGAGCTGGCCCTCTTGACCAGTTTATTTATTTTCCCCCCGTCCCTCTCTGCAATTCTACCACACCAGCAGACCACAGCATAAAAAAGAGCAGACGCTAACACAGTGTCATAGAAGGACCTCAGAAGACTTCTGTTCACCCCAAAGGACCTCAGCTGCCTTAGCAGGTGAAGACTGCCCTTTTTGTACAGGGCATGTGTTCGTGGACCAGTCCAGTTTGTTATTGATGAGGACACCCAGGTATTTGTACTCCACTGTTTCAATACACAAACTCTGGATGTTCTTCGATGTAATGGGGGCAGCTTCTTGCGGAAGTCAATCAGCTCCTTCATCTTGCTGGCATTAATACACAGATGGTTTTGTTCGCACCAGCTGACAAAGTCACTGATGACACCCCTGTATTCCTGCTCATTCCCCTCGAACACCAGATCAGCAATAGTGGTGTCGTCCGAGAACTTCAGCTGTTCGTGTTATATTTGAAGTCTGCCATGTACAGGGTAAAGAGGAAGGGGGCAAAGACTGTTTCTTGTGGGGCACCCATGCTGCAAACCACCATTTCAGACACACAGTCCTGGAGTCTCACATACTGGGGCATATTGGTTAGGTAGTCAATAATCCACACAGTCATGTGATGGTCCACACCTGCTCCCACCAGCTACTCCCTCAGCACTGAAGGCTGGATTGTGTTAAAGGCACTAGGGAAGAACATGACTCTCACAATGCTCTTGTCACTCTCCAGGTGAGTGAGGGCTCGATGCAGCAGGTAGATGACGGCCTCATCCACCCCAATGTGCGGCTGGTAAGCAAACTGCAGCGGGTCTAGGTCCCTCCTGACCAGTGGACGAAGGTGATGTAGGATAATCCTCTCCATAGCCTTCATCGGGTTTGAAGTGAGGGAAACGTGTCTGAAGTGGTTTGGCTCCTTGGGGTGCTAGGTCTTCCACAGAATAGGGATGCGCTCCAGGCTGAGGCTGAGGTTAAAGATGTAAGTGATAACCTAACAGAGTCCCTCAACAGGCTGGAGCTGATGCCATCCGGACCTGTGGCTTTCCTGTACTTCATCTTCCTCAACTGACTCCGCACCTGGTCAGCTGTGATGGAGAGTCTACTGTGTGGTGAGAGAGTGGATGCCTCCTGATGAGTGGGATAGCAGGAGGGGGCAGTAGAGTCCTCAGGGGAAAGGGGGGGGGGTGATAAAAGGGGATATGCAGCTGATAACGCTGGTGCCGGGGGTTGCAGAGAGGTGTGAAGGGGAGGTGCCATGGGGGGGTTACAGAGAGGTGTGAGGGGCAGCACTGGCATGTGGTGAGCTTTGGTGGATGGGTGAGGGGCAGATTCCTGAGTCAAACCTGTTAAAGAACAGGTTTAAACTATTAGCCCAGTCCTGATCTCCAGACTCTGGGCCTCCTCCACTCACTGTGCTTCCAGTACTGGTGTTCAATCCTCTCCACACACCTCTGATGTTGTTCTGCTGGAGCTGCTCCTCCAGCTTCCTCCTATAACTGTCCTTCCCCCTCCTTATCTCTCTTCTCAGCTCCTTCTGGGCTGTCCTCATTGCCTCTTTAGAGGTTCTCCACTTCTGCTTCAGCAGAGCTCTCAGATCTGGGGTCAGCCATGGTTTATTGTTGGAGTAGCACCGTACTTTCCTGGTCGGTACAGTGTTATCCACACAGAAGTTGATGTAGTCAGTTATGCAGACTGTTAAACTGTCAATGTCCTCTCCATGTGGGCTGCATAGCACCTCCCAGTCTGTGGTTTCGAAGCAGTCCCTGAGTGCCATGCTTGTCTCATCAGACCATCCTCTCACATACTTTGTAGTAGGGGGTTGTTTGCTTAAGGTATGTATGAGGGAACCAGATGGACCAGGTTATGGTCTGAGCGTCCCAGTGGAGGGAGGGGTGATGCTCTGTATGCATCCTTGGTGTTTGCATACAGTAAGTCTAATGTCCTGTTTTCCTGGGTGCAGCAGTCCACATACTGGGTGAAAGTAGGCAGAGTAGAGGACAAGGAGACATGATTAAAATCACCAGATATCACAGTGCAGCAACATGAGAGTCTGGAGTGAGGTGTGTCAACCAGGACTCCGTGTAGCACATCATGCTAACTTCCCTGTACGCTCGCTGAAACCTGGTGAGTGCCGTTAGCTCATCGATATTATTAGAGAGAGATCTAACATTCCCCATAATGATCGACAGTACCGATGGTTTATACCGTCTCTTCCGCTACTGCTATTTCACGCCAGCTCTACAACCCTATCTCCTCCGCTGTAGTTCCCTGGGGACCTCTGGTCTTTCGCTGGGCTGTATCGGCTGGTTGCTAAGTGCTAGCAGCTGATCCCAGGTGTAAACAATGAACCCATGGTCTGATGGCTCTCCATGTACTGGGTTAAACAGTCCGTATATGATTAAAAGACAGGAAGGAAAAAAAAAGTTCTACTTGTGACTGATTAAAAGAAGAAGTGAATGAAGTAATAAAAAAGTAAGGAAAATAAGTTAAATAAGTTAAAAGAAGAGAAGGTGGTCAGAGTTCCTGCAACTGGCTGCCTCTCACGTGGCGCCATTTTTGACGGAACCTGGTACCTGGTTTTGTGCACTTTCTGGAAATAAAGTTATGTCTTGGATCACTGGCTCTGCACAGACATCCTTCCCGCACCCCGCCAGTGACAGAAATGAACTGCCAAACTCTGGATGTTGCGAGCCTTGAAAGTCGGTGTGCAGAACACGATCAGACACTCAAACGATCCACTCGTTTGGGGATCTTGACAGAGCACAGAGCACAACCACCACGGAGCTCTCATGTCGCCCAGACCAGCAGGTGCGCTCAATCCGGCCCACTCGCTCTCTGGAGACCAACGAGCTGCTGGAAGTGGCGGCTTCGCTCGCGCCTCCTTCCACACCGCTCATGGAGGCTGAGCTCACCACCAAGAATCATGAAATTGGTGCACTGAACCAGGATCTTGATGTTGTGTATGCAGAGTTAAGGAATGCTACATGGGCCCACCGTCAAGTCTCAAAGAAACTTCAGGAGATGTGGAATCAGGACATAAGTGAAATATTTGTAAAGAGCTTCAGGTGCAACTTCGATGACTCTCAGCAGAAGTCCATCATTGAGGAGACAGAATTAAAGGCTGCAGTGAGCAGAAACCGGGTTCAGGAGTATTTAACCAGCACTCAACCCATGAATCACCAGCTACAGGAAAGCAACCAGTATGAGGTACATTCCCTTCAGGAGGGCTTGGCTAAGGTCAGTTGGGAACTTGAGCTGAACTCGGGCTGGTTACCTAGAATATGAAAAGGACATGCACCAAAGAGTTTGGACTGAAGCTCTGGGGTACCCCTCACCACCGCCAGCAGCCCTGGACGTGGCTGCGGCTGGTCCGGGTGCTCCCCGTTTGTTAGTTTGTTTGCATAGACCAGGCCATGTGCCCCTTAAGGGGGCTGTTTCTGTTTGCTGAAGGTTTTTGTTCTTTGGCCTCCCCCAGAGGCCCAGCTCGGGGCGAGGCTATGGTTTGGTGCCCCGGGAGTTGCGCTTTTTGGAGGGGGGGGGTTCTGTCACAGTATGTCTAGGTTTTGGGTTTTGTGGTCACGAAAGAGGGCGCTCTGTTCTGACTGAGCACACCTGAGCTAATGAAGGCACAGGTGTGCTTCATTGGGTGACTACTTAAGCCCCAATGAGTCAGAACAGAGCGCAGTTCATTCAATAGGCAAAGCCTTAGATTACAGGTGGTTCTGTTTTGGTCTTGTATCTGGTTTTGGTGACTTTCTGGAAATAAAAAGTTATGTCTTGGATCACTGGCTCTGTGCAGACCTCCTTCCAGCACCCCGCCACTGTGATATGCCCTTTGTATATGACCACCCAGATCTTGGAATTGTAAAATTCTTTAGATGCCGCCACAGAAAGTATAGAATATATGGCTTGCCAAAAATAGCCTTGTCTCAGTTAACCACCTGAAGATTGGAAAACACTAGAAAATGGTTCCAGTCAAAGTGTTAGTCTGATGATACAGCTTTGTGAAAACACTGAAGGTGGTTTTGGAATAAAAAGGTTTGCAATAATTATTAGAGCCTGATCCCAATTGTAAAATATGGTGATGTTGTTGGGCTGTTTTTCCAAAGAAAACACACCAAACCAAAATGGTCAACTATCCACAGAATCAAGCTTCTGCCATGGACTCAGCTGAGAACAAGTGGTGTAAATTAGAGCATACAGAACAGAGGACATGTTACCTTGGATGATCTAGAAATTGTATTTTTTGTCTTAAAAAATGTTTTAGGAGCATGCTCCCTGCTGTTTGCCATTTTGGCAAAGGTTAAAATGCAGGGGACTTATATTGTGGTGCAAATATTTTATTGAAAAGAATTGATGTGATAGTGACTATTCACCATTGTGAACACACAGCAAACCACAACATAATGCAATCTCTGTATTTAACCCATAAAACATATATGTAGCTAGATATTGCTGCCCAGGTTTGTCATCTAGACCAACAGCCTTTCCATTCTTTATCCTCTTCACCACTGCCCTTACTTCCATCTTGCTAATTCACTGCACTTCCTGGTTCACTATCCTGGTTCACTATCCTCACATGTTCCAGTTTTCTCTTCATTCATCACCCCCTCAAAGAATTTCATTCAATCTGTTCTGCTCACTTGTGGGCATGTTTCCATCCTATATCACATGCTGATCTGCCAAAGGTTTTATACCCTATCTGATGTATCCCTCCCCATTTGTCCAGGCTTGTGACCCAGTAACCCCAGTGACCCTCAGTAGGCTCAGAAATTGAACAGATTGATGAATTCATATTGGTTGGCTTCACTGCTTACCTCTTAGACACTCTGTACTGCGCCGTTGTCAGCACTCCGGTTTTTGGATCTCGCACAGTGGCCCTTGCAAGCTAGACAAAATAAACAATATGACAATTTTCCCCCCTCTTATTTTGCCCTTTTCCATTGTGTTAATAATACCTAAGACAACTGATGTACAAGTTTTTGGATCAAACTCAAAACCTTCTCTACTGTTCCTGAAGAAATGAAATTGCCATTTTAAATTGTGAACATGAATCAGGACCAGTAAGCCATGTATTGTTAAATTAAAGCTATCTTGGAGGGTCCCAGAGTTCACAGTGTTTTCTTTCAATGTCAACGTGAGGAGGGAGAGGAAAAAACATGATACTGGTTAATATTAATAGAAGTTATTATATTTTGATTGAAGTATACTTAATGATTTTATAAAATGTATATAATTAGGGACATGATTTTCCAAAGGCAAAAATATATAAAAATCTATATATAAACAGTGTTAAATACAGCCATGTATTTGTCAGTTATTTTTCACATCTATTTTAAGGATTATGTTTAATACTTTGCTCACCCTGGGTTTAGCTAGTTCCTTAATTTTCTCAATTTCTTCATCAGAGAGAGCCTCCAGGTAGCGAACAATGTGGGGAGAGTCCCACTCGTCCTCTTCCTTCATGGGCTTGAGCAGGAGACGAGGATTCCTGTTACCATCATGGTAGCGGCAAAACAGCCTGCTACGTCTCTGTGGAGTCTGTGTAAAAATTAGCTTGACATTAAAATTATTTTAAAAGATTTCTGACAGCTCAGATTTGGTCTGTCTGAATACATGCTGTTGGAATGTAAAGTGCAAACATGTAATAAAAATAATACTGTACAAAATTGCTATAGAATAATTGGAATCAGTCATAAAATGCATGATTAGTAACCCCCTATACATGATAAGCTTACAGCTTACTCTGTTTTACATTAGCAGTTCACTCCTTTTATGACCAACTCCAATTCCATTGGCCATTTCCTGCAACAAATACAAAATGCCTAGATCATTTCCTCCTCTGGACTCACCATTCTGATGCCTTCTCCTCTACATAGGGCTTCATATATCTCTCTCTCAGGCAGGTAGTCTCTAGGGCGTTCATAGGTGCCCAGCTGAATAGGTTTCTCTTCGGCATGTTCTTGCTTACGGCCCATCTCTCTCATTTCTTTGACAAGCAGCTGCTCAAAGTAGCGCAGATTTCCTCCCGCCCTCTGGTGGCTGGGATCTGTGAGTGCAAAGAAGGAGTTTTACTTGATAAAATTACTTTTATCAAAAGAATGACAAAAAAAAAATGCTAATTTATAGGTTTAAAACATAAGACAAAAGACTTGAACAATTACTTACCAACAGACACCAGGCGTCTGGTCAGTTCGATAGCTCGCGGCAAGTCACCCATCTGATAAACAGAGTAGCTCAGATAGTCAAGAATTTCAGCCTTGGAGCCTTTTGCTTCCTCTCCAGCATCCATCTGTCTGAGGGCTTGCTGCATCCACAGCACTGCATGGTAGTAGTCATTTTCATTGTAAGCTGTTCTCCCCATGTCAAAACAGTCGTCTACCGTCAGAAACGCATTGTATTGCGTACCTGGTTATAGAGAGCGCATGCATGAAAGCACATTACTTTCATTTTGTCACTACCTTTGCCCTGGTGATTTGTACACCTTATTACTGGTATTATTACTGGCTACTGATAAAATGTTTTTAGTTGGAAAACGCTGATGATACAGCTTTGTGAAAACACTGAAGGTGGTTTTGGAATAAAAAGGTTTGCAATAATTATTAGAGCCTGATCCCAATTGTAAAATATGGTGATGTTGTTGGGCTGTTTTTCCAAAGAAAACACACCAAACCAAAATGGTCAACTATCCACAGAATCAAGCTTCTGCCATGGACTCAGCTGAGAACAAGTGGTGTAAATTAGAGCATACAGAACAGAGGACATGTTACCTTGGATGATCTAGAAATTGTATTTTTTGTCTTAAAAAATGTTTTAGGAGCATGCTCCCTGCTGTTTGCCATTTTGGCAAAGGTTAAAATGCCCTATACATGATAAGCTTACAGCTTACTCTGTTTTACATTAGCAGTTCACTCCTTTTATGACCAACTCCAATTCCATTGGCCATTTCCTGCAACAAATACAAAATGCCTAGATCATTTCCTCCTCTGGACTCACCATTCTGATGCCTTCTCCTCTACATAGGGCTTCATATATCTCTCTCTCAGGCAGGTAGTCTCTAGGGCGTTACTCAGGCGTCACTTATATTGTGGTGCAAATATTTTATTGAAAAGAATTGATGGGATAGTGACTATTCACCATTGTGAACACACAGACATTAAAATTATTTTAAAAGATTTCTGACAGCTCAGATTTGGTCTGTCTGAATACATGCTGTTGGAATGTAAAGTGCAAACATGCAATAAAAATAATACTGTACAAAATTGCTATAGAATAATTGGAATCAGTCATAAAATGCATGATTAGTAATCCCCTATACATGATAAGCTTGGAAAACGCATGGATAAAAGTTGAAACTGAGCTCTATGGAGAGAAAGATAAAGATCTTGAGGAGCAAACCACTAAATTTAAGCTTCAAACCTGCTTTTCTTTTCTTTCTGGGTGAAACACTAATGCACCTAACAGGGAATCTGCAAGTTGTAAGGCAGTTTCTCAAGTAGTCTGTACAGATAAAGGTGTGAACCAAAAAAGGCCAATAATTAAACATAAATCCCATGGACCCCAATTTGAAAAAAAACAATCAACTTATACCGTCTGATTCGCATAGAAAGGTAGATAACATCAGATGATGGTTACCAGACAGCTAACCCTAACCTGGCAGTTTCCCTTTGGAGAAACTCTCAGAGTCCAAGTTGTATGTATCTTGGAGACGCATCAGAGCTTTGGCTGCCCCGCTCTCATCCTCGTCATCAGGAAAGTACTGTCTGTGCACTGAGATGTTTGAGATGAAACCTGTATAAAAGTAAAATGTGACATAGGGAAGAAAAAAAAAACAAAGATAAAGCAGTCGTGTTAGCTCTATGTAACAGTTAAAAAAAAATTATCCATCCTAGAAAGGTACACTTAGATGTCCTAATATTTTTATGCCATTTGTAAAATTATATTTCAGTTGAGCGGCAAATGAATAAAAAAAAAAAATGTAAAAAAAGAAACGTGTTCAGTTCCCCCAAAGGCACTTAGAGTAGGTTTGGATGACAATTAGAGATGACAAATAACAACTATTAGAAAGAAACCAATTTGTTTTTGATGAAAAGATGGCACTGGTCTAATAGTGGATATCAAAACTGGAATGGTACCAGCAGAAAACAGTTTTGGCTACCAGAGAGGGAAAAAAATAATCCATCTCAACGTAACTAGACTGAAAAGGAGTTTGAGTAGTATAGACCCTACTTTTGGATGCTCATGTAAAGTGAAGTGGTTCTTTTAAAAAAACAATTAATTTAAAACCTCAATATTTCATTTGATGAAAATCACATCTGCATAAGCCAATACTAAAATGTTTAATGTCAGTATTCGAAAAAGAAAATTCATCATCTGTAATTCTGATACTGATACTATCTATAATCATTTTCAGGACTCCAAACATTACATAATTTGCAAATCTGCAAACTCGGGGTGTGCCACTCACTACCCTGCCACAAAAATTCTCCCTTTTGAAATAAGGTGGGCCTTTTTCTTCTCTCCTCCTTTCACATTCACATAAATACAAGCCATCTACAAATGCTCCACGTGGCAGCATGCAAACACATGCTTGGGGGAGTTCGAGTCAAGGCCAGCACTCAGCAGAAGGCGTGCAAAACTGCATATGAGCAATGGTGGCCTGGTCTTCTCATCAGAAAAACGTGAGCATAGCATGAAAATTTCTCCTTTTTTCTAGGAACTAAAATTTTCCATTGTACATCCAAAACCATCCCCAAGTGCAATACCTAGCCAAATTTAGCTGGTATGGAAATACCAATAACCAAGGAATAATATTAGAAAGTCAGGATTTTGTTCATTCTGAAAAGGACTACAGGCTAAAAGCCGCAAATAACTTTAGTAGTGAATAACAGTTAAGTGAATAATACGGTATTAGCTGGTTTAGAACCATCATTTTCAATTATATTTGCAATCAAAAAAGAAAAATCTAGCAATTTTGGTAAATATGTGCAAAATATGCATTTAGCTAAAAATAAATAAATAAATAAACTTGCCTATGTAACTTAAGATTCCACATAAAGGCCTTTATTCATTGCCTCACCCCCTCAACAATTCAAAACAAGAGCTATTCTTTACCATCTGAAGGATCATGTAACACAAGGCTCTCCAGCTCGGACCACTCTGTATTGAGTCTTTTCATCAGCTTATAAGCATTCACTGGGTGAGCCAGAAAACCTTCTGGGTCTGAGGTGGATGCACGCGTCAACACTTCCAGTTTGTTAGCCCAACTGTCAGAGGCAGTATTCCCACAATCAGCAAGTTTAAAAATGCTCCATTTAATACATTTGTTTAAAAAAAAAAAGGGCAATTAAACAATGACTGATGACAATAGGGCCAAAAAGAGAACATATACTATACCTTTTTACAGTAGCAAGCTTCAACTCCTCAGCTTGGATGTATTCCTTTAGGGATTGAACTAATTCTCTCTCTGTAAAAATCAAATCTGTCATCTGTCCTGTAAGAATGAGAAGGGCAAAGGACTACATCAAAAAAGAAACTGCAATGTATAAGAGCAATGTAAATACTCAAATTATATTTAGAGCATTGGGAAAAAAACAATATTATACAAACCTTTCTCAAAATGTGACAATTACTTGTATATTGTAAATAACTAATAAACTAGAAACTATGTAACTACTTAGTCATTTTTGCCTATGAAAGCTACCATCTCAGAAACTATTACAAAACAATGCTTCATGATGTCTAGTCCAACTGCTGTAAAATAGTATTTTGTCACAATAAATCTTTGCAGTATTTAGACGCAACATATATAAAAGTGCCAAAAAAGCAAATGTGTAATATTTCTACCCAGCAATTGTTTTTCTGTACTGCATTTGGTACTTCTTGTCACCACACTTACTGTGAGTCATCCATTGGCTACTCAGATGAAAAAAGATGGCCAAGAACACTGTATTTTGTACTTTTGGGGAAGCATTTGTTTTTACTACACAAAAAAAAATTGTTTGGAGACCACGTCACACGTACTTGTACTGTATTCCTGTTAGTGTTTCTATTCTCTGAAAATCAACAGACTGAAGAAAAATTTTAAAATTATAAAAGAAGATAAATAATTTTCTTCTTCTTCTTTGTCTTTCGGCAGCTCCTGTTTAGGGGTCGCCACAGCAGAATTACCATCTCCATTTCTTCCGGTCCCCTGCATCTTCCTACTTCAAACCAACCACTTGCATGTCCTCTCTCACCATGTCCATAAACCTCTTTGGTCTTCCTCTTTTCTTCTTTCCTGGCACCTCCATCTTCAACATCCTCTTTTCAATGTAATCCTCATCTTTTCTCTGGACACGTTGAAACCAGCGCAACCTTGCTTCTCTAACTTTGTCTCCAAAACATCTAACCTGAGCTGTCCCTCTAATATACTCATTTCTAATTCTGTCCATCCTTGTCACAGCCAACGAAAATCTCAGCATCTTTAATGCTGACACTTCCAGCTCTGCCTCCGGTCTTTTTATTAGTGCTGCCGTCTCCAACCCATACAACATGTACAGCTGGTCTCACTACTGTCTTGTAAACCTTCCCTTTTACTCTAGCTGGTACCTGTCTATCACAGATCACTCCAGGCTGCACTCTCTTCACCTCTCTTCCACACTCGGTGTTACTCTGAACTCTTGATCCCAAATATTTAAACTCCTCCACCTTTGCCACCTCTACTCCCTGCATCCTAACCACTCCACTTTCCTCCTTTTCATTCACACTCATATATTCTGTCTTTGACCTACTCACTTTCATTCCTCTCCTCTCTAGAGCATATCTCCATCTCTCCAGGTTCTCCTTGAGCTGCTCCCTACTCTAGGCACCCTGTCATATGCTTTCTCCAAGTCCACAAAGGCATAATGCAACTCCTTTCTACCTTCTCTGTACTTCTCCATCAACACTCACAGAGCAAACAGAAGAATAACATTTTATAAACTGACTTTCATTTTTGGCCAAAGAGTTGGTTTTAAGCAGCAAGTTTTAATTTAAGCTAGTGTTTATGAATATTTATCCCATAAAAAGGTTACCAATTGATGTGAAGATCTCTGCATCAATGGTACAACAAAGGCAGCAAATAGCCCAGAATGACAAGGTCAATATTTGCATCTCCGACATTGGCTCCTCCTTAAAAACAAAAAAAAGTTACATTTCAGTATGTTTATTCTCATATACTCAGGACTGCATGCCTTTAAAAACACTGGGTTTGCACGACTAACCCACTAACTGTTTTGTTTACAGAAGGTCAGCCTTAAAAAAAAAAAAAAAAAAAGTCTAGAGTGTGAAAAATTGTTATTCATGTGAATGATTTTTTTATTTGCTATTTTTTTGTGTGGGGAAGATGTTTTATTAACAAAGTTTCTTTTAATTAATATATAGTAAATAGTAGTTTACAATGCTTAATTAATATAAATTGGTAAATACTATTCACAAAACATTTTAATATAATGAAGCAAAAAGTAAACTAATATAATGCTATAATAAAATAATGCTATATTTTTGTGTTTCTGTAAAATATTCACACTAGGCTATATGCACTTCACAGCAAATGAATGAAAAGAATTTGCTGCATTCTCTACCATCTTCAGGTCTTCTCCTTCTACTGTCTTCTTTGTTAATGTTTTCTTTGGTGAAGAGTGGGAGGACACACACAAGAATTTTTCTCCACAGGAAATATTTCAGAGCAACTCGGAAATATGTTGTGATCATAGATTCATTAAAGCATTTTTGGATAGGATGAGTTGGCAGCACACATACAAAATGTATAGAAAAAATAAATAAATAAAGATTATACTTATACCCGTTTTTGTAAATGACAATAAGATATATCAAAAGCAAAAAGATACAACCATGTTTCAAATGAATTAAGAAGTAAAAACCGTACCTAAACATGTTTCATGCCCTTTGAGGCTCTTTATCTCAGGATGCAGGGCTATTAAAGTCTTTAAGCTGTGTGGTATTGTTTCACTTCCACTGTGTTGTGTAAATACCACTTAGCTTGCTGAGATCAACTTTAATCTTTTAACCTATTCTTTGAGTTGAGGTTGGACCCATCATGAACCCATGCATGTTTCACAGTGAAGGTTGTTATTGTTTGGGTTAAGTTAAGCCTGTGGATATAGTCTTACTGTTAAGTATGAAATTATTTTGCTTTCTCCACATTAACGTCTCTGTAGTCATTATGTAGTAAGCTGCACAACCATGCAAAGCAAGAATGCTCAGTTGAATGAGCTTTGCCATACTGTGTCATACTGTGCCTACTCCTTTCTTATCAAATTTATCTGGCTGATTCAGTTTAGCAATGTTCAACTGGTTGTGATGAAAGGGCTGCATGATTAGATGAAATCTGATAGTCAACAAATGTGATGTGTTCACCTGTTAGATTACAATGATTGCAACAGCTTACATGTTGGAACAAATATAATGTCGGGGGGGGGGGGACAAAAAAAACAAAACACACACACACACACACAAATTGAATACTACACAAAGGGAGTGTGTATTTTGGTATTTTGACTAGATTTGTTAAAGAACTGGTTCAGAGTCATGCACCCTCCGATATCCAATATTGTCCAGATACCCATCATTACTAGTGTGTCATCTGCATTACTTATGTACTGCAATCCTAATTTATGTTGACAGGATGCTGTATCTTAGTCTCAAAAAAACTGTACAAAGTACTGACCACCCTTTGCCTTCAAAACAGCATCAATTCTTCTAGGTACACCTGCACACAGTTTTTGAAGGAACTCGGCTGGTAGGTTGTTCCAAACATCTTGGAGAACTAACCACAGATCTTCTGTGGATGTAGGCTTCCTCACATCTGTCTCTTCATGTAATCCCAGACACATAGTACAGCTGTACAGTAGTATATAGTACAGTATAGGAGATAGTACAGCTGACGGACTGGTGCAGAACCAACAAGCTGTCTCTGAACGTCGACAAGACTAAAGAGATGGTCGTTGACTTCAGGAGACCACGTCGGGACCATGCTCTACTGAATATCAACACTTCACCTGTGGAGATGGTCCAGAGCACCAGGTTTCTTGGTGTTCACATAACCAACAACCTCACGTGGACCCCCAACACCTGCTCCATCACGAAGAAAGCCCAGCAGCGTCTCTACTTCCTCGGTAGATGGAGGAAAGCCCATCTCCCACCTTCCATTCTGACCATCTTCTACAGAGGAACCATCGAGAGCATCCTGAGCAGCTGCATTACTGCTTGGTACGGGAATTGCAACATCTCAGACTGCAAGTCCCTACAACGGGTAGTGAGAACTGCTGAGAAGATCTTCGGGGTCTCTCTGCCCTCTGCACAGGACATCTTCATCACTTGCTGCATCCGCAAAGCAACCAGCATTGTGGATGATCCCTCCCACCCATCCCACACTCTCTTCTCCCTCCTGCCACCCGGGAAAAGGTTCCGCAGCATACGAGCCTCTACTTCCAGGATGGGAAATAGTTTCTTTCCCCTGTCAATCAGACTTTTAAAATAATGTCTCCTCATTCCATCACTCCCTATTTATTTCTTGTTTGCACTCTGCACTTTAACGATAACGCTGCTCCGCCACACTGTTACACTGCCAAACAACCTGGGCTGCTTTGTTCTATAACACTGCAGCCCTCTTACGGATGAATGTACTCTCTGCTGTGCTGTCTGTTGTTGTCTGCACTTGTTGCCTTGTCTTGTGTTTTATGTTGTGTCTCCTGTTGTCTTGTGTCTTGTGTGTAGCACCAGGCTCCTGGAGGAACGTTATTTCGTTTCACTATGTACTGTATATATGGCTGAAATGACAATAAAATCCTGCTTGACTTGACACGACACACTCGATGATGTTGAGATCAGGGCTCTGTGGGGGCCATAAGAATTGATGCTGGTTTGAAGGCAAAAGGTAGTAACACCAAATATTGATTTGATTTAGATTTTTCTTTTGTTCACTCATTTTTCTTTTGTTCACGCATTTTGTAAATTGATTAAAATAAACAATCATTATTTATATTTCTGAAAGCATTCTTTGTTTACAGCATTTTTTCCACTCCTGCCTAAAACTTTTGCACAGTACTGTATATTTAAAGGTATAATGGGGAGTGACGCTGTACATGAAACATAACTGATATGTTTTGAATGTCATTTTTATACGTATCGTGCTATGTCGAACAAACCACAGCAAGTGATTAGAAAGCCCACTGCCATAATTAGCGTGCTTGTGCATTTTCGCCAGGCAATTATTTTACACTACATCTCAACAGCCCGCTATAAAAGCATTTAGGTTTGCCTCCTTGCTACTGACAACAGCTCTGGACAATCGGTCGATAGATTTTGGCTTTTTAGGATTTCACAGTGTGCTAAGCAAGAAGTTGTAGAAACTTCGGTGACGTCAGCAACACATAACGGCCGTAGAGATTTACAATAACACACTCAAGTTTTCGGTAAAAAAATTTAAATTCTTGTCCACACATCTTGCACAAAACACGTGGCAAGTTTTAGCGTCACTAAACTTCAATATAGTCTAAGGCAAGCTTCGTGCACGACACTCACCGACCCTCAGACCATCCGTTTACTAGAAAAATCCATTAGAAACAACATAATGCAGACGACACAGGCGACATATACATGAGTTAATAATGTCTTTAAAATTAAAAGTTACTGAGTAAAAAGCCTCACCTGTCTTAACTTAAAATACGTTATACAATATTCCCAATTCCCAATTCCCAATTCCAACCAAAGCAAATATCCCACTTCGTTGTGAACAGCGTGTTCGCCTGCCACGTCCCTTAGCTCGTCTTTAGTACTCCGGACTGAAACGTAAACCTTCTAGAAAATGCGTAGCATGATTTCTGTCTTTACAAATGAGACACAAATGCGCAGACCTGCTGTCAACTAGAGATAAAATATTTTTTGCTGAAATTATTAAAGATATACATCACCAGCACAGAACCAATACGACTGCAAGCATTTCAACGACACAAAACGACCAGATTTCAAATATGTAAATGCTCTGACATGTCGTTTTCAAGACAGTGGCTTAAAAATATAGAATAACACGGTTTCACTTTACATACCTCGATTTTTAAAAAGTTAATTCTTCACAAAGACTTACGGTAAAGGACACCATGCAGGACGGCACATTCGCAAGTGAGAGTGAAAGACATTTAATACGTAGGGCACATATATAATGCTTGCAATGTGATGAAATAGTGAATTAGTTTATTTTTATTTCACATACATCAGCAACAGGCTCAACAAAAGTTATTTTTCGACCCAAGAATTAATGTGATATACGGGAACTTCCATATTAGAGCACCCTGAACCAAACTCCCACACGTAATAAGGATAAATATGTCAGTGTATTTAGTAAAGGTACAAAAATAAAAATAAAGACATCTCTGAAATATTTTTTATTTTATCGAAATTTGGGGACACTTTCAAGCCCTGAATGTTAAAAAATGTAAACCCAACAACATAATGCAGGCTTTTTGTTTTCTTACAGATAAATGATAAATCTACTATGACTTACTAGACACACAAGTTACTAAACCATTGGTTGTAATAAGCTTTCTGATTTACACAGGCTACTCGGAGGATAGAAGTTACAATCACTTGAATGAGTATTAAAATATTCTCTCAGATCTAGAATTTGAAAGGTTGGCTAAATGCTGTTCTTTGACAACAATAAGTTGTGAATTTTTGATATGCACTATTATGAAACTGATTTATTCTTCATTAAAATACAAAATGTGGTTTTGTCTGTGCATTGTGTCTCTGAGAAACTGTAGTAAACAGTTCGCTATGATTTGCCAAAAAGAAAATAAATAAATATATAAAATAAAATAATAAATAAATAATAAATAAATAAATAAATAAATAAATAAATAAATAAAGGAAGGGGAATCCTCTAGGTTGTACTGTAGACATTTGAGAGAGAAAAGGAACTTGCACATGTTTGACATTTGGTGTGTGTATGTGTGTAAGAGGTTCTTTTACTTGTTAATATATAAAGTGTGTGTCCAAAAGTTTGAATTCACTTAGTAGTTTTAGTTTCATTTGAATATTTTTTTTACTTACAAAATAATATTAACTTACTATTAACCATTATTACTCAATAATATGCACTTTCAGTTGATCAGTGCCTAAACAGATCTCTTTAAATGATGGAAATGATGGATTCCTCTTCTTTGCCTACTTCATTTCTACATTTTTTGGCTGCTCCTGTTAGGGGTTGCCACAGCGGATAATCCATTTCCATTCTTTCCTGTCCTTTGCATCTTCCTCTTTTAGACCGAACCCCTGCATGTTCTCTCACCATATCCAGAAACCTCCTTTTTTGGTCCTTCTCTTTTCATCTTGCCTGGCAGCTCCATTCTCAACATCCTTCACCCAACATACTCACCATCTGTCCTTTGACCAATGCAATCTCACTTTGACTTTATCTTCAAATTGTCCAACGTGAACTGTCCCTCTTAATATACTTTTTCCTAATGCTGTTCATCCTTGTTATTACCAGTGCAAATCTCAGCATTTTTAACTCTGCCATCTCCAGCTCTGCCAACTTTTCATCAGTGCCACTGTCTCCACTCCATGAAAAAAGATGGTTTCACTACTCTTTTGTATATCTTTCCTTTCACACTTGCTGGTACCTGCTTGCTCAGGGACCCAGTGGTGTTAGTGCTAAAGGTGGGATTTGAACTTGGGACCTCTTGATCCAGAGGTCCATAGGCAAGTACCCTACAACTAGACCACCGCCACCCTATGGCCCTGTTTAAAGGCCTTCAAAAAAATAAACTATACTTTTGCTGTTTCAGAAAAGTCACTTTATTTTTCATCAAGGATCATCAGAATTTTTTTTTGCTAAAGCTAAACATACAGAAACACTATCACCACTGGGTCTCTGAGCAAGACCCTTAACCCTGAATTGCTCCAGGGGGACTGTCCCTGTAATTAGGACATGGTAGTCACTCTGGATAAGAGCATCTGTTAAATGCCGCAAATGTAAATGTAAATATAGCATTTCACTACTGAAACACACTGTAAAGGATTCAGTGCTCAACCATGGTTCCTGAAGACTGTGTTGAAGCCAAAATGATCATTCATTTTGATTTTGGTTCTCTATAAATGTATCTAGCAAGTGAGAGGGTCCACTATAATATTAGAATACTCTTCACTCTCCACTATCATATTATTGAGAGATGCACCCTTGACAAAATATCTCCCCAGTCTTTGCAAACTGTAATGAGGTTACTTTGAAAGTGACTATTCTTGTCATTGCAAGGTCACAGCACAGCACAGCACACTGTGAACCACAACGAAACTGGACCTCTGCATTTAACCCATGCAGAAGTGGGCAGCTATGAAAGTGCCCAGGGAGCAGTGACAGGGAGGGTACCTCAGGGCAACCTGCTGGTAAGGGGTTTGAACCCACAATCTTCCGATCCTGTGGCCAACTCCCTAACCACAAACTAGAATTTACAAGACAAAATAGGCCCAAAAAACTTACTTTAGAAAAAAATAGTTAATCACAATCAGCATAATTTAAATAGTATGTCACTCTCCCTTCCTTTAAATACAAAGCCAATTATGTTTGATTTGAAAAGCTGATCTTCTATGAACACACAGACAGGTATATATATAGGTATAGGTATTAGCCTCAATTTATATATATATAAATTCAATAATATAAACTAAATACCAGTTCCTCATATTGACCGTTAAAAATCTAAAAATATGTACTAAATATGTAAATGTGTTGCCATTTTGATTAAAATATAAACCATATATCAGTTTTTTTCTCTCTTCTAGTTTTGTGTGTTGTTGTTGGTATAGAAATAAAATGCTAGCAGTAACAAAGTTCACAAAGTAGGACCTATGACTTTAGGTGACGGGCCAAAGAAACTTGAAAAACTACAGCACACTTTATTTTTATAAACATGATAAAATCTCAACTCAGTTGAGATGAAACCCACCTGACACCCTGCTGCCATGTTGCTTTAGCCTGTTTTGCCATTCCCATAGGTACTGACTGGAGCCTGAAGTTCTGTCAATTGCTCATGAAAACATAGCAATGCATTTTTACAATCCACCCAACACTGGTTGCTACATGTGCTTTTTTCATTTGAAATTTGTTTAAATAAAGTTCAGGCATATGATTTCTCTCACTGTGTAAAGAGATGTGGTTCTTTGTAATAAATCTGCAATAGGTCTCATTTGATAGTGATAGGATAATCGCCTACAGACCAAGCGGTCATAGGATTGAATCCCACCTCCTGCATTTCCACCATTGAGTTCCTAAGAAAAACCCTTAACCAAGTTGCTCCAGGAGGACTGTCCCTGTAGTTAGGAAATGGAAGCTGCTCTAAAGTCTATGGAAGACTTTATATATGGCACTGATTTCCTGAGATTTGTTTTGACTAAATAGCCAAAGAATTGGCATCCCTTGCACTTACTCCTTTGCCCTGAGCAAACTTTTTGCAAATGTGCAAATACTTCCAGACACCAATGTTTGTGATACTTTGGGGCAGCCCTTGTTAGTTGTGCACAAGAGATCACAGAGACAGATGTGTCCAAGCAGAGTAAAAAAATACAGAGACTTCAGGGAATTGCTCTTCTTTTTTTCCCCTTTCTGCCTCACATTTTATGTCTGTCACACAACCCACAGTGCAGAGTGCATTAAAAAGAAAAAAGGGGAAAAAAGAAAGGGTTTTCACCTTGTTCTGTCTGGCTGAGCACTGACGCTGGGGTTATCATTCAGACTTATGTTATGAGGGACATCAGTCATCACAGCCAACATGAGGCCTTGTGAGGAAAAAGGTGACATAGTTTGTGAACCCTTTACAATTCTCTGATCTTCTACATAAATATAGCTTAAATTTGGATCAGATTATATCCTTCCATTAAAAAAGATAAATTGAATCCATCTTAACCACTAAACAAACAAACACATAGCTTTTAATTCATTTACAAATATTTAAATTGTTATATAATGTGTTTGAGACTTGAAATGGGTTCATTGCCCTTTTTAGAACTAATGCAACAGAGCATGCTTCATATTTTGTGGATATTTCTGTTGAAAGATGTTATGGTTGGCATCCATTCAAGCTATAATGTTCAATTTTACAGTTAACATACTTTTTCCACAAGGCCTTTTGAAGTTTAATCAATTTGTCCAAGAGTTAATGAAAGAAAATACAATTTGTAATTGGTTTTACAGAATTTTTCTAATCTATTTTTGTGACAAAGACAAATTTTGGATCACATTTTGATCGGATTTATGTAGAAGAAGCTTCATCATACTGCTTAATTGACCTCTGTGTCATGAACAACAGGAATTTTATGGCAGACAGGCAGAGGGCAATATTTCCTTTATGGGAAATAGTTTGTAAGCGTAAAGCTTGCAGCTTTGACAGACACCCAGGGTTAAAAACACAAAAGCTTGTCATTTCCATTTTAAAGGCATGACTGCTCTTTACTTGGACTTGGGATTTGTCCAGGAAAATGGACATAGAAAGATCCTTCCTGGGACATTCTTAAAACAACCAGGAGCTCTGGAGCATGCACTGTAACTCTTTAAAGGGGAGTTAGCCTCAAAACATATTTGATAAATTAAACCAATTAGCTCAGAAAAATTGTAACTCCGACCAGAAGTTAGATCAGATAACTGGAGACTCTGACCATAAGTTTCTGTCCACCAAGTCTGTTGAACAAGGGATTCTTTTTCTCCACATGATTCATTTAACTTGCCATAGACAATAGAAAAGCCTCCAATATGAAAACTGAACAAGAATTGTCAAGATATTTTAGTTTTTCAGAGGTTTATATTGCAAATAACCTCTGCCAATGATGCAAAAATTATTTTTAAAAAAATAATTGGTTTGCCCAAGTCAAATTAGAATGAGAACAGGACTTAATAGGTAGGAATAATAGATACAGTTATCTCCATAAATATTTGGACAGAGACAAATTTTGGTTCTGTACATTACCACAATTAATTTTATGAAACAATTCAGATGCAGTTGAAGTGCATAATTTAAGCTTTTATTTGATGGGTTGAACAAAAAGATTGCATAAAAATGTGAGGAAGCATTTTTTTTTTACACAATCCCTTCTTTTCAGGGGCTCAAAAGTAATTGGACAAATTAAATGACTGAAAATAAAATGTAAATTTCTAATATTTGGTTGAAAACCCTTGGCTTGCAATGACAGCCTGAAGTCTTGAACTCATGGACACCACCAGATGTTGGGTTTCCTCCTTTTTAATGCTCTGCCAGGCCTTTACTGCAGCTTTCAGTTGCTGTTTGTTTGTGGGTCTTTCTGTTGAAAGTTTAGTCTTCAGCAAGTGAAATGCATGCTCAATTGGGTTCTGATCAGGTGACTGACTTGGCCATTCAAGAATATTCCACTTCTTTGCTTTAATAAACTGCTGGGTTGCTTTGGCTGTATGTTTTGGGTCATTGTCCATCTGTATTATGAAACGGTGCGAAATTTGGCTGTATTTAGCTGGATTTGAGCAGACAGTATGTCTTTGAACACCTCAGAATTCATTCAGCTGCTTCTGTCCTGTGTCACATCATTGATAAGCACTAGTGTCCCAGTGCCACTGGCAGCCATGCACGCCCAAGCCATCACACTGCCTCTGCCATGTTTTACAGATGATGTGGTATGATTTGTATAATGAGCTGTTCCACGTCTTCTTCATACTTTTTTCTTGCCATCATTCTGGTAGAGACGTATCTAGGTATCTTTGGGACAAGCGGCAGAAAATGGATGGATGTTTCAGTAAACAAACTAATAAAAACTAACAGTAAAACTAAAGAATGCCTCTGATGAAAGGTTATCAAGCTTATCATAAGAGTTTTGCTTAAACACCACAAGTTATGAAACAAAAAAAGAAACACTAGGGCCAGCAAATAACAGAGCCTAAGACTGGGCCCCATCACAAATAAAATGGTGAAGGCTAATTACTGGCTAAAACTACAACATAAAGAGTGACATTTACTTTTTATACTGCATGTTACTACATTGCTGCAAGCTTTCAAGGCAACTCTCATAGCCTTTTTGCAAACAAACTCTGAAGGTGCACACACAAAGCCTTGTTTGAAATGATAAGAACCAGACCCAGGTCATTTCCTGGATGAGGTGGAGTGTACCTTTTCACACCAGGTTGCTATTTGGCATTTATGCATAGTATGCAAGTTTTGTCAAAAAAGCCAGGACTATGGAAGCCCTTCTTGAACAGGTTTAGTCAGCTTGGAGCTTAAAATGTGTTAACAGGCAAAGGATGTGAGGATATAGTAGTGGTTCTTTTGATTACGATAAGCCATACAGCCATATGGATAAGCCATACAGACATTTTCCTGATGCTAAACACACATGAAATGACTAGATGCAAACCTACAGAAAGGTCATAGTTTGCACTGAAACTAATTTAAATGCCATAGTTGCATTCTAGTTCAATGATTTGATACCTGTGACCTGTTAATCTGCTTTAGATTAGAAAATGTTTTAATAAGAAGGAGAAGAAAATATTTATACCTGTATGTTTATACAAACACTAAGCACATTAATGTTACACATTAACATCAATACCTCCAATACACCAGTTCTGTTTTGGATAACACATCTACTGGTTATAAATACTGGTTACAGTGCCTTGGTGCTTACAAAATGAGGTGAATCATCATCAGTCAGCAAATCTATGCTGGGTGAGTGTTAGACTGTTTCAGATTGTCAGTTTGATAACAAAACATACTTAAAGCATTTATAAATGTTTTGTTTTTGGCCTCTGTGGTCTTAACTCTTCAGAATTTACTGTAAAGCATTTCTGTTTGTGTGTTAAATGCTGATTTTAGGCACTTAATTATATACATTATATAGTGGGGTTCCAATCCCCACTTACACAGAATAGTTTAGTATTCAACAGTATTAGGAACTTAGCAAGACCAACTCTCATTTGTCTCAGCTCTGCTATGACAGATAGGAGAGAACAAGTATCCAGAATAACAAATTTGCATCTATTTCATAATTCTCAATTACATTAATTTTACCTATTAAATCTAAGTGAGTATTTTCTCTTCCTTCCCTGAATTACTCTGTGTGTTTTATGAGCAATAGGTTCTTTAAGGGGCAGCTAGGTGGCCTAGTGGTTAGGGAGTTGGCCACAGGATCGGAAAATTGTGTTCAAACCCCTTGCCAGCAGGTTGCCCTGAGGTACCCTTGAGCAAGGTTCTGTCCCTGTCACTGCTCCCTGGGCACTTTCAATAGCTGCCCCCTGCTGCACGGTGTTTGAGTGCATGGGTTAAATGCAGAGGTCCAATTTCGTTGTGGTGTGCTGTGACCTCGCAATGACAAGGGATGTCACTTTTAAGAGATGCCTTGACCAAAGAGCGTTATGCTATCCCATCTGCTAATAGACTATTCAGCATGATACTAACAACATGAATCTTCTTCTTCTTTTTCTTTCGGCTGCTCCCGTTTAGGGGTCGCCACAGCGGATCAACTGTCTCCATTTCTTCCTGTCTTTTGCATCTTCCTGCTTCAACCCGACCACCTGCATGTCCTCTCTCACCACATCCATAAACCTCCTCTTTGGTCTTCCTCTTCTCCTCTTTCCTGGCAGCTCCATCCTCAACATCCTCCTTCCAATATAATCATCGTCTCTCCTCTGCACATGGCCAAACCAACGCAACCTTGCTTCTCTAACCTTGTCTCCAAGACGTCTAACCTGAGCTGTCCCTCTAATATACTCATTTCTAATCCTGTCCAACCTCGTCACACCCAACGAAAATCTCAGCATCTTTAACTCTGACACCTCCAGCTCCGCCTCCTGCCTTTTCGTCAGTGCCACCGTCTCCAACCCATACAACATAGCTGGTCTCACTACTGTCCTGTAAACCTTCCCTTTTACTCTAGCTGGTACGCGTCTGTCACAAATCACTCCAGCCACTCTTCTCCACCCATTCCAACCAGCCTGCACTCTCTTCTTCACCTCTCTTCCACACTCGCCGTTACACTGAACTGTTGATCCCAAGTATTTAAACTCCTCCACCTTTGTTACCTCCACTCCCTGCATCCTAACCACTCCACTTTCCTCCCTTTCATTCACACTCATGTATTCTGTCTTTGCCCTACTCACTTTCATTCCTCTCCTCTCCAGAGCATATCTCCATCTCTCCAGGTTCTCCTCAAGCTGCTCCCTACTCTCACTACAGATCACAATATCATCAGCAAACATCATCGTCCACGGAGACTCCTGTCTAACCTCGTCCGTCAACCTGTCCATCATTACTGCAAACAAGAATGGGCTCAGTGCTGATCCTTGATGTAATCCAACCTCTACTTTAAATGCATCCGTCACTCCCACTGCAGATCTCACCACTGTTACACTGCCCTCATACATATCCTGAACTACTCTCACATACTTCTCTGTAACACCAGACTTCCTCATACAAAACCACAACTCCTCTCTAGGCACCCTGTCATATGCTTTCTCCAAATCCACAAAGGCACAATGCAGCTCCTTCTGACCTTCTCTGTACTTCTCCATCAACACCCTCAGAGCAAACATTGCATCTGTGGTACTCTTTCTCGGCATAAAACCATACTGCTGTTCACTGATCCTCACCTCTTTTCTTAACCCTACTACTCTTTCCCATAACTTCATGGTGTGGCTGATCAACTTTATCCCTCTATAGTTACTACAGCTCTGTGCATCACCCTTATTCTTAAAGTACACTTAGTCTCCACTCCTCAGGCATCTACTCACTTGCCAAAGATTGTATTTAAACAATCTGGTCAAGCACCTCAACTGCACATCTCCCTAAACACAGCCTCCCATCGCTTCCACTGAGTATGTCATCAGTCCAACAGCACTCCAACCTTCCATCTCTTCATAGCTGCCCTTACTTCCATCTTGTTTGTTGCTGCACTTCCTGGTTAACTCTTCTCACATCCATCCAGTCTTTACTCTCTCATTTCTTCATTCATCAAGCCCCTCAAAGTATTCCCCTTCCATCTGCTCAACAGCTCTGTTCACCTGTGATCACGTTACCATTTCTATCTTCATCGCCCTGACCTGTAGCACATCTTTCCCAGTCTGTATCTGCTGTCTAGCTATCGGTAAGGTCCTTTTCTCCCCTCTTTACTGTAACCTCTCTTAATTCAGCAAACACCTTATCTTTGGCCTTCACCACTGCTTTCTTCGCCTGCAGTTCATCTCCTTGGCCATCATCACTTCCTTCATCTCTCTGCATGTATAACTTCTTCTTCCTCCCTCTTCTTTTGAATACACTCCTGGACTTCTTGGTTTTCCACCACCAGGTCTCCTTTATCCTCTCTTCCTTCGGATGTCACATGAGTACATTTCTAGCCGTCTGCCTGATCACTTCACAAAATAGTTTCTGACAATCAGGGCTCTTAACTCTCCGTACGTGTTGCTCTGCTGAATTCCACCTTTTAAGTCCTCCTCCTTCAGCTACCACTTGATCCTCGACTCTGCCCTCACTTTCCTCCTCTTCTTGACCTCCAAAGTCATCTACAGATATATCCTATGCTGTTTAGCTACACTCTCCCCTGTCACTACTTTTGCAGTCTCTGATCTCTTTCAAACTGACCCTCCTGCAAGAATATAATCCACCTGTGAGCATCTTCCTCCACTTTTATCTATCTCCTATTCAACATCCTCCTCTTCTTAAATAAGTATTAACTAGCCTTCCATCCCTTTTTGCAAAATCAACAGCCATGTGTAGCATTCCTCTCCCCTTGACACCATGCCTACCCATCATATCATCACCTGTTCCCTTCACCAACGACCATTAAAATCTGCACCAATCACCACTCTCTCTCCCTGGGTGCCTCTCTATCTTCATCTAACTCACTCCAGAATTTTTTCCTTCTCTTTCCTCTTACACAGCCAACATGAGCAGCACTAACAGCATTCATTATCACACCTTCAACTAACCTGATGTCCTCCTAGCACCTCTTTGCTTCAAAGCCTCTCACATGTCTTATTTGGATAACACCTGCTCCACATTCCTCCTTCTATCACACCACCCAGGTGGTGGTTTAAACTCCCATCAATACACCTAGCGCCCACTGCCTTTGTCTAGTCTCTTGCACACAAAATGTCAACCTTCCTTCTCTCCATCATGTCAGCTGTTCTCTACCTTTTACCAGTCATGCTGCCAACATTCAAAGTCCCTACCATCTTCCACTCTCCTCCTTCTTTCTCTTCCTCTGGACATGCCTTTATCTCACTCTTTAGCTAGCACATGTAGTAGTCCAATTTCCACCAGCACCCTGTGAGCTAGCGCCGGCGCAGTGGCGTGATTAACCGGGCTCGACGATCGGTGTGATTCTGTATCGTTGTCACATATTGATGAGGTACACACGGATGCGCCCTGGCATCAACCTCCATTACCAGATGGGATTCGGCTTTGAAAAATACACTGGCTTGTGCATCCCTAGTGGCTGGGTTAAACAACATGAATGAAAATGTAATTTCCATTTTTTGATTCCCTTTAAGGTTTTGGCAAAGTGTTGTATAGAAAAATCTGCGTGTGTTTCCATCCATGTGTCACCTCTGTCCTGTTAGTAATGCTCACCTCTGAAAAACCACCATACACGCCTTAATCACCAAACGCCTTTAATGGACCAAAATGTCTTCCACTGTATATTAGCACTTCATGGTGCTTCAAAGCAAGTTAGGTTAATGTCAGTGTTGCTAAATGAAAGTTTGCCGATTTTCTGCGCTCTTTACAATTGAGGCTATGAAATTTTGCACCTGTGGAGGAAGGGATTCTGTTAAATGTTTGCCGAGCTAAATGTCAGACCAGGTAAAACGGCACTGTGTGTTTGACGGCCGAGACATACTATTTTTCTTTTATTAGCAATATGCACATATTGGCATTATACGTGGAAAATCTTTATAACAAATGTTTGTAAGAAGCTATGCAACTGCGCAATTTTTCATTTTTCAGTGAAGCTTTCTCCGCTGCGATCTGTGGTTGCCATAGTGTCGCGCGTGCACGCGAAAAAAGAGGCGGCATCAAAAACTCAGCTCCTCCTCAATCGCCAGACTAAGCTTTTATTATTTAAACCACGAGCCAAACGACAGCGTAGCTAATTTTTCAAGTGAGATTGGCATTAGGGTTTTGTTAGCTCGTGCTCAGGGCAACTCTGTATTAAGCAGTTCTTTGTGAGACATTTTTATCAGTTATGCCAGAGACTGTAACTTTGAACGGACCCTCTCCTTGGGGTTTTCGACTTGTAGGCGGACGGGATTTTAGCATGCCGTTGACGATTTCGAGAGTAAGTGTGAATAATTTTTAATTATTTTCTTACTATTCTGCTTTTATATAGTTGCAGGTGTGTGTTAACAGTACATATTTCCATCCGCGTCTTGTGTTTACATTAGCTGAACTCGACGGTGCACTTTCCGAGCACACTTTAGTACGAAAGTCCTTCGTACAAAATTTTCAAATTCTTGATAACATATAGCTGATTTTGTATGTCCATGACTAGCGACCTGTGCTTTAAACTTAAAATCGACTTTAACGAGAGAATGTGGATAACTAAAAGCGAAGTTTAGCCTAAAGTATTTCCCTTTATGGCCTTTAATGAATCCTGCCATTTTCTGTGGACTAGTGGTTGGCCAAATAATCCCAGTTTTAGTAAGAATGCTGCTTGTGGTTCTTTCCACAGTCGACGTTTGGAGGATGGGCAGTAATTTACAAGAACTAGATTATTATTGTATGTCTAAAGAAAACTGAACATTATGTCTAGTGTCTCTTGCTCGGTTTTCCCAGATGAATTGCAGGCTAGTCTGGAATAATCATGAAGGGTGCCTTTGAAATTTTGACAGACTTTATGGAGCTACCGAAACATTCCAGGTGTTGTTTCTACTGCTGACTGATTTTCTGAGAACTGTAACTTGAAAGAACCCTTGTACTCAAGTTCCTGCCAAGTGTATGACCAACCATTACAACAAGCACTTGTTTTCACACAAACATTCTATCCTCTGACTCTTTCTGTAACCCTTCATAGTTTCACTGTGGAAAAAGGCTATTTTGTCAATACCGATCTACTGTAGACAAATCAAGTAGTCAAGTAGGATTGACTACTTGACTACTTAATGGACTGCAAATACAAATAAAACAATGTGCTGCTGTGTGTTACTTATCCCTTATAATTTACCACTGAAGTCTCAGAAATTAATGAACAGCTTGCACAATAATGATCGACAGGACATGCAACCAGTCACCTGCTTATAACTGTCTCCATGCAAACTCACTACCAAGCTGGTCTGCCCATATTCCTGTGAGTTTTAGTTCTTTATCATAATGTTATATGTGTATTTTATCTAATAGGAGAGCATTTTGCTTGTCAAAATCACTGCCAAGAGCACAATGATGCTTGTGTGGGCACTTGATGTTTATTCAAAGACTGTGACAGCCACAGGGTCATTTATTTTCTAATGGAAAGTATAGTAGGAAGGAACCAAACCAAACCTGTGTACAGCTTAGTAGGTACCTGCAGCTAATGACTTAAACTATATCAATCATGGCAGACCAGCTTAGTTAAGGGAACCTCTACAGTCACTTTTAACCCATTGGAACTTCGGGGGTATAATCCAGTGTTAAGGAGAGGGAGGGAGTGCTCCAAGGATGATTGCAGCAAGAATCATTCCCTGATATTTTTCCTTTGTGATCCAGGGGTGAAATTGGACCAGAGAAAACTGGAGTTCCAGGAACGTTTATGGTTTATAGGGTTTCAAGCTTGATGTATGAATTAAGTGTGAGTCTATATTATTACATCTTTTCCTGCTGTAATGTAGACAAAGTGATTAAAAAGTGTAATGAAGAAGCAGTTAAATCCAACATATCTTCAAATAGCATCTTTCATGAGAATAGGTTTTAGAAACAGACTTTATAGTCAAAACCTATTCATATGTGAGTAGTACCTTCATTTTTGAACATTTTATATAAGAGATTTTCAGAGACTATTAACAGGGGAGATGCTACAATGTGTTTATTTAAGTACATGCAAAATAGCACCTTTTGTGTTTGTCCACCTAGTTTTTCAAGTGTTGGAACATATAACGTCTGGCTGACAGGTGTTTGTTCTTACACAAGTGTGTTCCTCTTAGTTGATTCTTCCTACTATAAATAGCTTTTGATATCTACTCTCAGGAAAATATATTTTTATTCTATTTTTTATTCAGTGATGGAGACGGTACCTTGCTCAAGCGTACCACAGGGTAACCTACTGGCCTGGGATTTAAACCCATGACCAATTCAAATTGTGGATCAACCTAACACCATTTTGCTGCTCTGTGATTATCATGCAATAGTGACAGCAGCTATTTGGCATTTTCATCTTAAATTTATCAGCAAACCTGATCTGGATTGACCTTCTAGTCTGGAACCTAGGACCTAACATAGTTACTCATTGCCTTATATTTACACACACACACACACACACACACACACACACACACACACACACACACACACACACACACACACACACACACACACACACACAAGTTCTGTGCAAAGATTTTAGGCTGGTGTGAAAAAATGCTGTAAACAAAGAATGCTTTCAAAAATGGAAGTGTTAATAATTTATTTTCATCAATCAACAAAATGCAGTGAATGAACGAAAGAGAAATCTAAATCAAATCAATATTTGGTGGGACCACCCTTTGCCTTCAAATCATTATTTATTTTTCTGAAAGCCTTCTTTGTTTACAGCATTTTTTTCCACACCTGCTTAAAACTTTTGTACAGTACTGTGTGTGTGTGTGTGTATGTATGTATGTATGTATGTGTGTGTATATATATATATATATATATATATATATATATATATATATATATAAAAAATAAACTGTCTGATTTACAAAAACACAGAATATACAACTTAAAATTTTTAATGCATGCACTTTAGATTTATATAGCAAAGAGTTCCCAGATGGGGCAGTTTGCATGTTCTCCCTGTGCCTTCATGGGTTTTCTCTGGGTGCTCCGATTTCCCCCTACAGTTCAAACAGATGCACATCAGTTGGATTGTAGATGCTAAATTTTCCCCTAGGTGTGAGTGTGTTTGTCTGTGTTTGTGCAATAAAGGGGTGGTGGTGGTCTAGTGGTAGGATGCTTGGCTAGAAACGTATAGATCAAAGGTCACAGGTTTGAGTCCCACCTCTAGTGCTATCATCACTGGGTTCCTGAGCAAGACCCTTAACACTGAGTTGCTCCAGGGGGACTGTCCCTGTAAGTAGGACATGAAAGTCCCTCTGGATAAGTGTGTCTGCTTAGTGCTGCAAATGTAAATGCAATACTATTTGCTTGCGTTCTCTCACTTCTTTTTGTTTGCCTTTTATCAGATAACACCTGGGAGTAAGGCAGCTCTGGGGGACCTATGCCCTGGAGACAACATCTTGGCCATCAATGGGGACAGTACGGAGACTATGACACACATGGAGGCACAGAACAGGATTAAAGCCTGCACAGATGAGCTTGTGTTAGTCATCAGCAGGTATTACTCTGAGGCATAATTTACATACAGATTTTTCCTTTACTCTTTAAATTGGCAAGGCCTTTCACCTCTCTGAATTTATGGGAACTAATGAAGACTCTTCAGCTTTGAGACTAATAAAGCAATGATTAGTCTCAGAAGTGTTACACCAAAAGTTACCACAATTTTATTAGGTTACGTAGGTCATAGGTAGGTCACAAAATAAATGTGCCTCCTTTTACCGGAGTTGCTCCCTTTTTGTTCTTGAATACCATGGACAATGTTTGTTTTCCATCTTATTGCCATTTGGTAACACTGCAAAAGACTCATGTTTCATGGAAAAGATTATGAGCAGTTGGAGTTTCAGCAGTTGGAATTTCTGTATTCAGTGGACTATTGTTAACAGACCATTTACTTTTAGGGCTTTACTGCTGTGCTGTAAGTAAAACATTAACCAAATTTGTATGCCAACATTTTTATTTCTTACCATTTTAGAAATAATGTTTTCACTTTAAAATTAGCTGTGAATTCAGTGCCAGGGAGTGGAAATGAAAATGACATATAAACCTTTTCCCAAAACTGTTTTGATCCATTAAATAAGCAATATTCACAAAGTAGGGTCACATGTTTATATAGGACCTTACCATATTTAGCATTTGTATTTTCTGAGTGGGCTACTCTCTGCAGTCTCTGCCTTTTGTAAGACCTCATATATCACATTTGGACATTAAGTAGTACATTCACATAGGGCTACTAAATATATTTAAGAGCAAACAAAGTTTTCCAGTAGCAGAATAGCACTGTTACGCTCATCTGTCATAACACACGAGCCATGAGGAAGGTTTTCATATTTGCCATCCAAACTTAATTATTATGCCTTTAACCACTCCTGAAACATTAAGGTGTAGTACAATTGTTAATTATTAGTAGGAGAAAAAAGAGACTCAATACTGTTATAATGTTATCCAAAAACAAATGTGTTTTGATTTATTGATTTTAAATTCTGAAATGTTATTCCAGAGTTTAGTAGTTATATAAGAAAAGCTTCTTCCACCAGCTGAACTGAATGGAACTAGGATTTTAAAGTTAGCTGGCCTCAGCAGAGAGAAATGTCCTGGACAGATTAGAAAATTTCAGGAGCCTCTGGGCCATTAAGGGTTTTAAATGTCATAAGCAATGCTTTGTTGTTAAAGCAGAACAGGAAGATGGTGTATGCCTTTATTTTCTGGGACTGTATTTAAGCAGAGCTTCTGACCACTCAGCAATACATGGCCAGTAAATTCCAAGTGGTTTCTTATGGAGTGAAGTGACTGTGTTTAATTAAATAACTCTGGGACATTGCCCACACAGAACAAAGTAAATATACATTTATTTCATGTAAACAATTGGGGGGCAGTGGTGGCCTAGTGGTTAGGGCGTCGGCCACATGATCGGGAGTTCGAACCCCTTCCCAATGGGTTGCCCTGAGGTACCCTTGAGCAAGGTGCCATCCCCGTTACGCTCCTCCCTGCGATGGGCTGGCGACCTGTCCAGGGTGCGTCCCCCGTCCTCGCCCTGTGTGCGCTGGGTTGGACACCAGCACTGTTTGGGACAAGCGGCAGAAAATGGATGGATGGATGGATGGATAAACAATTGGCATTATTCCAAGAATGTCACTAAGCTTGAGTACAGCTTCCAGTTATAAAAATGGAATTCTTCAAATATTTTTGTTAAAGGACTTTCATTTAAGGACTTCAGACTCAAGGCCTCCAGCAAGATCCTGCTGCTGACTTTTATTCTTATGGCTTCTCCATTCTTACTGTAGAAATATTGGAAATTACTGCCAATAAAAACCATTAATGGCCTCATCATTTGATACTGTTTGAAGTAAGAATCTATTCTGCTTGATTTATATGGTTTTACAAACAAGCTTATTTGGCAAAAAAAAAGTAGTTTCTTAGAGACACTGATCTGGTCTGATCTGAATTCTCCAAATAGTTTGTGCACTGCCTTCATTCAAACTCAAAGAGTTTGTGAAGTTGTTCACACTACCAGTTTATGCTCTCACAAATATCCTGATGGTGCAAGATGAGGCCATAATTATGAATCAGTGTGATAATGTTTTGCAATGGTTACTTAATATCTTTGGAAATAAAAAAACAAGGTTTCATATCTACTGGCATGAAATTGGGAGCTTTAGCCATGCTACTGCATTGAATGGTATGCCATAGAGATAACCCCTTATTCCAGGCTGAGATCACTGCATTAAGTAGTGAGGGCTGGGGTAGGTTCAGAGAGAGAGAGAGATACTGTTAAGTTAATTGGCTTATTACTTTTCTGTCTGTAGTAAGAGGGGATTTACAGTGCCTTGCAAAAGTATTCACTTTTTAAGTATTTGGCTTTTTACCTATTTTGTTACATTTAAATTACAGGTTGGAATGTTTCTTAAACTGTTTTGTGCAGATCAATCACATAAGATTAAGTTGCTGAAGTGAAATGAGAAAAAAAATACATAATAAAAAATTGATAATTGCCAATATGTATTCACCACCTTTGCCATGAAGCACCTAAAAGCCCCTAATGCAACCATTTACCTTCAAAAATCACATAATTAGTGAAATTAAGTCCACCTGTGTGCAATCTGTGTCACATTATCTGTCAGTATAAACACACCTTTTCTGAAAGACCCCAGAAGCTGCAACACCACTAAACTAAAGTCATCACTCCATGAAGACCAAGGAGCTCTCCAAACAAGTCAGGGACAAAGGTGTTGAGAACTACAGGTCAGGGTTGGGTTATAAAAAAATATCCAAATCTTTGATGATCCCCCAGAGCACCATCAAATCCATCATCTTCAAATGGAAAGAACATGGTACCACAACAAACCTGCCAAGAGAGGGCCACGCACCAAAACAAGACTAGGCAAGGAGGGCATTCATCAGAGAGGCAGCACAGAGACCAAAGGTTACCCTGAAGGAGTTGCAGAGTTCCACAGCAGAGATTGGAGTATGTCCATACACTCCATAAAGTTGGGCTTTATGGAAGAGTGGCCAGAACAATGCCATTACTTAACATTAAAAATAAGAAGGCACGTTTTGAGTTTGCCAAAAGTCATGTGGGGGACTCCCCAAAAGTATGGATGAAGGTACTCTGGTCAGATGAGACTAAGATTGAACTTTTTGGCCACCAAGGAAAATACTATGTCTGGTGCAAACTCAACACAACCCATCACCCTAAGAACACCATTGCCACAGTGAAACGTGGTGGCAACAGCATGCTGTGGGGGTGTTTTTCAGCAGCAGGGACTAGGAGACTGGTCAGGGAAAGATGGATGGTGCTAAATATTGGAATATTTTTGAACAAAACCTGTGTCAGTCTGCCTGTGATTTGAGACTGGGACGGAGGTTCACTTTCCAGCAGGACAATGACCCAAAGCATGCTGCTAAAGCAAAACTCGAGTGGTTTAAGGGGAAACATTTAAATGTGTTGGAATGGTCTAGTCAAAGTCCAGACCTCAATCCAATTGAGAATCTGTGGTCAGACTTGAGAAACAATTGAGAATCTGTGGTCAGATTAAAAGTGAAAGTGACAACCCTTGTCACTGCAAGGTCACAGCACTGAGTGAACCACAATGAAATTGTGCATTTAACCCATGCACTCAAACACCATGCAGCAGCTATTGAAAGTGCCCGGGGAGCAGTGACGTGGACGGTACCTTGCTCAAGGGTACCTCAGGGCAACCTACTGGTAACCCACAATCTTCCGAGCCTGTGGCCAACTCCCTAAACACTAGGCAAGCTCATAGAGACTTATCCAACGTGACTTGCAGCTGTAATTGCTGCAAAAGGTGGCTCTACAAAGTACTGACTTATGGGGGGGGGGGGGGGTTATGCATGCTGAAGTGTTCTGTTATTTTGTCCTATTTGTTGTTTGCGTCACCAAAAAAAAAATAAAAACAATTCAAAGTTGTAGGTATGTTCTGTAAATGAAATGGTGCAAACTCTCAAACAATCCATTTTAATTCCAGGTTGTGAGGCAACAAAACATGAAAAATGCCAAGGGGGGGTGAATACTTTTGCAAGCCACTGTATGAGTCATGACTTTACCTTCAAATTGGCATCCTGGAAATGAGAAGCAGAATGCTAAGTTGACCAACAATTTGGCTTACATGCATCTGTCAGATGTCATGTATATTATGAAGATCAGTTATATAAGGCACTTTTTAGTAATTTAAAAAAAAGGTATAGCTCTCCTTATTATAATTGTAAATGTAATGGTCCAAATAGGGGCTAAAGTAGGCTTGAGATTACTGCAAGCATGATTCAAGCTTATACTGACCATATTATCTGAAATTAATGTATCTAAATGTATCTAGACACCAATTTTAGGCACCAATTCAGCTTTAAGGTGCATCCACTGCTCACATAAGCAATCAGTTTTGCACACACAGCTTTTATCTCAGTATGCATAAGCAAAAGGAGTGTGAGTCTCTAGACCAGGGGGTCACCAGCCTTTTTAAAACTGAGAGCTACTTCATGGGTACCGAGCCATACGAAGGGCTGCCAGTTTGATACTGATACATGAGGTTATGTTATTCTTAAATAACATAACCTCATGTATAATAAATGTGTTTTAAATGCTTTTTTCCAGATACTGTTATTTTCAAATCTATATAAATGCAAATGTGATTAATGAAGAATAGCAACAGGATAGAATTACATTTTAGATGCTACTCACTGCTGCCATTTTAAGAACAGGGCCGCGGGCGATAATAACTGAGATACAAAATAATGAATTCCAAAAATACTCTAAAAAGCCTTTTTATTCCGAATAATGGTCCTGTTGAATATAGACATTACAAAAATATTGCCTCATACAGTTGAGGCCAAATTTATTAGCCTCCCTTATGAAATTAGACAACACTCTTGATTTGTTCATGAAAATGACCATTAACAACAAGTGTTTGTTATTTTGGAAACAAATACACTATAAAAAAAAACAATGTCCACTAAATTTAATTAGAATATTTTATTGATGCACCGAGTTGAAACAAGAAAGGGAAAAAATGAGACATCCAAATGATTACCCCCCTGGCCATTAATAGTCATTAGTGTACCCTTTCTGAGCCACAACTGACAACAATCTCTTAGAGTAGTTCTTTACTAGGTTGGCACAGGTCTCCTGAGGGATTTTGGCCCATTCTTTCATTGCAAATTGTTCTAGCTGGTCCAAATTGGTTAGGGCGTTGGCCGGAGGATCGGGGTTCGAACCCCTTCCCAATAGGTTGCCCTGAGGTACCCTTGAGCAAGGTGCCGTCCCCGTCACGCTCCTCCCTGCAATGGGCTGGTGACGTGTCCAGGTTGTGGTCCCCGTCCTTCGCCCTGTGTGAGCTGGGATGGACTCCAGCACCCCTCGCGACCCTACTTGGGACAAGCGGCAGAAAATGACTGACTGACTGACTGGTCCAAATTGCATGGTTTCTGAGCATGGAAATTCACTTTGACCACCCGCCACAGATTCTCAATAGGACTGAGGTCTGGGCTCTGTGCGGGCCACTCCAGGATCATGGTTTTGGTATCCTTGAGGAACTGTTGGACTAGTTTCAATGTATGCTTTGGGTCATTGTCTTGTTGGAAGACCCAGCGACGACCTAAGCCTAGACTACGAGCAGATTTCTGCATATTCTCCCTCAAAATGTCAACATAATTTTCTTTTTTCATGATGCCATGCACCCGAAAAAGGCTTCCCTGTGCCTGAGGCTGCAAAACAGTCCCACAGTATGATGCTCCCACCACCATGTTTAACTGTGGGAACTGTGTTCCTAGGGTTGAAGGGCTCTCCCTTTCTTCGCCAAACACGAGCAACATCCATGTGCCCAAACGGTTCCAGTTTAGTCTCATCAGACCAAAGCACAGACTTCCAAAACTCATCTTTAACCTTCAAATATTCATGGGCAAACCTCAGTCAGGCTGTGATGTGCCGCTCTTTGAGTAAAGGGCTTCTTATGGGATGATGGCCCTGAATGAAGAGCCCTCACAACTGGGTTCCTTGAAACATCAACTCCAGAAGAGGCCAGAGGCCAGATGTCTGGGGCTCCTTGCTGACATCTCTGACTATTTTCCTCTCCAGAATTCTTGAAATCTTGTGCTTACAGCCATGGCCAGGTTTGTTTCTTACAGAATTTGTCTCCTTGTATTTGGCAATGATGCAATGTACAGCAGTTCTAGACACTGTGAATTGCTTTTAAATGGCAGTGTAGCCTTCCCCCTTATCATGAGCCTCTACTATCTTCTTTCTGAGCTCCAGACTGATTTCCTTTGTCTTTGGCATGGTGAGTAACAGTAGTCCCTCTCATGTGTTCAAGTGCCCTGTTCCTTGGAGTCTTTTTATGCTGATTGAATGTTGTTAGGAAGTCAATTGACTGCAGGTGTTGTTAGGAAGCCTACTGACTGCACAGGTGTGGTTTCAAAGCTGATTGGTTAATTACTGTAGATGTGTTTTGAAAGCAAACATTCACATGGGGCTAATTTTTGACCCCTCCATTTTTTTTTTTACTATATTTGATATAAAGCAAGCCTAAAAATGTATTTTATATTACAAAATGTATTACTAAATGGCACTGGTGAATGTTTGCTTATATCAAGTTTCATCAATGCTGCAAACATTGGGAAGAAATTTAGAAAAATGTTCCATAATTCCTGGGGAGCTAGTAATTTTGGCCTCAACTGTATATTTCCATGCATTCAAGTAAAATTAAGTCAAGCTATAAAGCAATGTGTGAGTGCTGTCATCTTCAAACAGATAAAACATGGGGCAGTGGTAAATCTTCAATGGTGGTTCTGCATGGAATAACCCAGAAGGACATCTGCAGGCCTCTCTCAGTTCAGCTCAGTTAATGTCAGACTTCATGATTCCACTTTTAGAAAAACAAAATTTATAGGGTGGTAAAATAGCAATGGGAGAGTGGCAAAACCACCTCTAAGCAAGAGGAACATAAAGGTTTGTGAAAGTGAAAACCCTTGTCATTGCGAAACACAACACAACAAAATTCAACCTCTGCGTTTCACCCATACACACACGTGCAGCAGGGGGCAGCTATTGAAAGTGCCCAGGGAGCAGTGACAGGGACAGTACCTACCTCAAGGGTACCTCAGGGCAAACTATTGGTAAGGGAATCGAACCCACAGTCTTCTGATCTGGGGCCAACTTCCTAACCACAAGGTCACTGCTGCCTAGTGGTTGTCTAATATTTATTTTATATTTGTAACAAAAAAATCTTCCCTCAAAATGTTTGGTATGTTGTTTTATGAACTGATGAATTAAAAGGTTATTATATCTGGTTAAAGCTAATACAGGTTTCTTCAAGAACATCATGTCCACAGTTAAAAATGCTGGCAATAGTGGTGTTGGGATTCTTTGCTGCTAAAGAACCTGAACATAACAGAGGGAATGATTAATTCACTCTCTGTCATTAACTGCTAAAGGAGAATGTGTGTTCATCAGTCTTTTGGACTAAAGCTCAAGCACATAGGTAGCATGACAACAATTGAAAGCATAAGTACATCTCCTAATCAATGGAGAATGCAAGTCGCCCTACTTGAGTTGTCTTTTGCATTATACTACATATACTGCATTTTACTGTCAACTAACAACAATTTAGTGATATGAATGAAAATAAATAAACTAAAATAAAGTAAATCCAAAAGGAAGAAAATACCTTTTCATAGCACTTTATGTTGCAATTAATCTTTCAGTTAATTCTGCCAAAGTACACATGAATGATATGAATTTCCAGAATGACTTGACATTTGGAGTTGTGCATTCTTTAATTTAATTATTAATTATTTAATAATAATTATTATTAAATTTTTTTGGTTATAATGATTAATTATTTAATTGTATTTTCTCTTTAAAAAGTTTCTCAAAAAAAACAAAAAAACCCTGGTCTAGCCATTACTTATAGGCAACATTTTCAGATTTATATCAAAACCTGGACAAGGAGTCTTGAGTTTTAATTCAAACAAGAACGTAGTAACAGTAGTATGAGTTGTTTTGGAAATCGCCCTGCCTCAGAAAGAAGGAATGTGTTATTAATGCATGTTGTCATACAGCCATGGAAGGAGAGAGTTACCCAGCAGTGGTCAGTCTTTTTTACAGGGATGATGTCATCATTTAAGCTTGGCTGCTACTCTTCTAGTAAGACTGTGATGGCTCCTCTTAGTGTAGCAGTATAGGGTTTTCATAGCCCCCTTATTGCTCTACCATTGACCGTACCTTAATATCAAGTGAATCACTCTGTTTGTGCCATCTCTTAACATAAAAACAAAGGCCCATTGAAAACATCTTCACATTGTCCTTAGCTTTCAGTCTTTAGTGAATATATGGAGCAGCTGTTGGAAACAGCTGTTTTTCTCTCTCTCTCTGCTGGTCTTCTCCTCCACCCCCTCTTCTCAGTTTCTTGTTGAAGAAAGGAATTCAAAGAGGCGGTGGCAGACGACAATGATTTGTTTCCATAAGTCACCAGAACTGTTAGAAGGGGCCTTGCAGAGTTGGCAGGGTCAGGCTTAGTGAGTCATAAGACCTGGACCATGTGAATGCTGGAGTGCAAGGAAAAGACAAAAGATAGGGACAGGAGTCTTTGTCATCATGACACACAGATGAGGAATAAAAAAAGTAGTAAAAGACACATTATTCTTGGAGCTCTTGCCAAGTGTTTGTGAAGGACACATTAAATTGCATCGATGCCTGTAATCTTTATTAAATGGTATAGCTAAACGCCCTGTTTTCCAGGTGACAGCCCATTTAATAGCTTTATTGCTTAAGCTTTAAACAAATTCCTTGTTACTTTTCAGTTGCTTTGCTCTCAGTTGACTGCCATATAGATAATACTTGTTCCCATGTTACATTAAGCCTTTCGACGTAAGTGCTTCCTTCAGTCATATTAAGCTGAATAAAGATGTATTGAATTTGTCATATACTACTTGAAGTTTAGTGTGCAAATTCTTTGTTGTCTATAAATCCCTCTCATTTTCAAGAAAGTGGCGCATATTTTAAATGAATGACATTTATGAGAAAATTAAATGAACATGGAGATGAACATATTCAATAATATAGCTGTGATACCACAAAGCAAAACAGGTTACTGTGATAATGATAAGGGAGAGATGAACATATCACAAGAAGAGGTCCTTGCCCCATCATTTTTAACTGTGAATGGACTAATGTGTGTTGATAAATAGCATGTTTTCAGACAATGAAGGTGACATGGGAGATAGATATCCTTCATTGCACGATATTTTCCACTTCACTTTTATTCCAAGAACACAGTGAAAGTGACTATTCAATTCCCTAACCACTAGGCCACCACTACCCAAAGGGTTTATTTCTTAATATGGTGCAAACCCTACTTTCAATATTACTGTGGCAAACCATGTTTAGTCCAGATATCTCTTTTGACTGCTGACCCACCACACACCCAACCCTATATCAACCCTATGCTCACAGTTGTGCACTCACACATACAGTAGGCACACTTACAGCCCACACCGTTGCCTTTTTTCCTGAGGCATGAGTCTTACCTAGTCATAGAAGGGCCAGCTGAGATGGTACTCACGTTACCCAGGTAAGTTTCCATCACTGGTGATAGTAGTTTCATTGTTTTCCAGAATTCCCCATGCCTGTTTGTATTTAGGTGTAATTGTGTGAGCAATGACTTGGAGGAGGACAGTTGCATTTGTTCTCAATAGATGCTACTGTTCTGAATACAGGCTGTCTTTTTGGTCAAATGATGATGTCAGATGACCTTTGTGATAACTGGAAACTAACCCAGAAAATTACACATTTAGTAGAAATCTGACCTCTCGAGGCATGCTAATTTCAGAGTGGTTGAAGACCACATTTTTTTGAATAATTTCTTGTTGTGCAAATTTAGATCATTCTTTGTATTTTGTGCAAATAATTTTTTTTTCTTACTGAAAATATATATATCTAGCTAACCTGGTTTAGATTGACAGGTTCATGCTCTATAAACAGAGAGTCCTTCCTTTCTGGTTATATCTATAAACAAGTCTGCTTAGTATTGTAAAATATCTAAATGCAGTAATGTAAAACATTCAAATGAATCAAGTTATTGTTTACTCACCCATGCATGAAAATATTTTTTTCAGGTCTGAAACTAAAAGCTTATCTCCAACAGTAATAGAAGGCCACAAGACATGTCCATACACTGGAGCACCAGAGGCAGAGTCACAGGTAGGAATGGCATATAAATGAAGATCTATAATTACATCTAATTGTTGAATGTGTCATTTTCAGGTAAAAAAAAAAACAACTTTTTTTTTTTTTTTTTGTGAGTGATCATAACAGTTGCATGGAAGTACCTATGGGAACAGTTTTATTTTTGAAAGTCCATGCATTAGTAGTCTTACTCTTCCCACACACACACACCTATTGAAAGCACCCAGGGAGCAGTGACTGGGATGGTACCTTGCTCAAGGGCACCTCAGGGCAACCCACTTGTGAGGGAATCAAACCCACAGTCTTCCACTCCAGGGGCCAACTCCCTAACCAGTAGGCCACTGCCCCTGGATACATGTGAATTATTTTGTTGTGGTTCACTGTGTACAAGTGTGACGACAGCTTCATGACAGTTAAACAAATGACAGAGAGAAAGAGAGTTGTTTTTTTTTTGGGTGGGAGGAAGAGCTGTCATTCATTTTAGTTTGTCAAAGAATAGACATCTTTAGATATTTTAATTAAATTTAATTGAAAAAGGAACATACTTTTTAGTTACTCATGAAGTTTTGTTTACCATTGTCTTGTCATGTCTTTAGTGTGGGAGGTGATAGAGTCAAGAGAAAACTCCCTAAAGCCGGAGGAAGAAACCCTGGGGGCAAGCAGTGACAACCCCTTCATTCTCTGGTCTAGATATTACGTAAGGGGCAATAGTATATGAAATGCAGAGCAACACATGCAATCATTGTTGGATAGGACAAGCTATAGTTAGGAGTAATGAGGTCAGAGTCTGTAGTTAAAAATTAAAAGCATTAGCCTCTGTTAGATTTCAGTGAGTCAAGCTAGCTTTGGTTAGAGGGTAACCTATACATGCAAGTTATCTGTCGTGATGTAGCTGGTCTATAATACAGGTGGTTACAAAAATCCTGATGAGGGTCAAACCGATATAGAGAACAGTAGAGAACATCCCAGATGGTTCGCTCCAGCACTCCATGACCCTGGTTAAGATCACCCATACATGTTTTATGCCTGTCCCAGCACTCACAATGCCAAATGCACCCAGGGAGCAGTGACGGGGACGGTACCTTGCTCAAGGGTACCTCAGGGCAACCTGCTGGTGAGGGAATCGAACCCACAGTCTTCCGATCCGGGCCAACTCCCTAACCATTTGGCCACTGCCACTGCTGCCTCATATGTGTTGTTGTTTTTTATCCATTTTGCTTACATTACCACAGCAAATGAGGAATATTTCAATCATACTTACAGGTTTAGACATGGTTAAAACCCCAGTGAAATCTCGTGTGGCACATTAGGTTATTGATAGAGGAGAAAGTTCAGCTACTGTGGGTGCTTTGCCAGTGAACCATGTGTGGGAAGCAGTTTCTTTGATACATACAAACACAGATTCTTTGATACAAAAAAGTATTTTGGGAAGTAGAAGGATGCATGAGGTTATTTGCATTTTCAGGTATTGTCTTATTTTTTTCATGGGTGAGTGACAGCATCACACCTCGCAATGTTTTTCCTTGGTATGTCGCCATGTGTGCCTCATTAGGGAGTCAGGATTTGGTTCATGAGCTGTTTCAGGGGGTGATAGAGTGGCTGGGGAAAGGAAAAAGATTGGAGCCACATAAAGGGCTGGGAGATTCTTGACCTGCTCTAGCTAGCACTCTGACTATCTAACAACTGAAAGTCAGCTGAGCTGGCCAATTTCTTTTTCGACTGTCCTGGAGGAAAACCAGCAGTTCTTCCCCCAGAGGAGACTGAAAATGGAGATTCTGCAGAGGTCAGGTCATGACCCCCCCCAACACTCACGGCACCAACAAGTGCTCCAACACCCTTGTCTCCAGTGTGTACAGTGCCCCCTGCCACTCTGGAGGAGAGCTCTCAGTTACTGGTTCCTGTTGTGGCCCTTCACGGGTCAAATCTTACGGGCTTCTGTCATTTCTCATTGTGCTCTGCTCACTCCTTGTTGTGCCTCATTAGTCTGAAGGTATACAGATTTCAATGAGTGAGGGTAAAGTCGTCGGTTATTGTTCATCGTTGCAGTCTGTGTTTCATGCTCTGTGAGTACTATGTTTGGTTAAAGCTTGTGTTACATGGTTATGTTTAATAAAACCCCTTTTCCAAAACCCTGACTAGTGTTTATGACCAATCCAATTCACCACAGCATGAAAATCAGGGTGAGATTTTTTTTTTTTTAATTATAATTTTGCCATAGTTTTTAATTACTTTATGAAACTGCTGCTTTCTAGACATTTCCACCTTCCCCATCAAAGTGGGTTGTTTAAAATAAACCTGATTTTCTAAGCACCTTGGAATTGTCTTGTCAAAATTACACAGAATGCAGAAGGTCAGATGATTGTAGATTTTGCTAAAAGGATGGAAAGATTTAAGAGTGGTGGAAGGCTACAAAGTAGTGACAGGAGAGAGCACAGCTAACCACCATAGGATGAAGGTCAAGAAGAGGAAGGAAGTAAAGACAAAGTCAAGGACCAAATGGTGAATGTTGAAGGAAGAAGATTAGAAGGTGGAATTCAGGCAGTAGTTAAGATGGGCACTCAGTAGTAGTGAAGAGTTACCAAATTGCTGGGCAGCTAATGTAGAAGTGCTGAGGGTGACACCTAGAATGGAGTTTGATGTGACAGCTGGATAGGAAAGGGAAACAGGAAACCTGGTGGTGGAGTGTGGAAGTTCAGAGGTGTATACGGAAGAGGCTGGTGAAGAAGTGGAATTGTCAGACATGAAGAAAGTAGACAGGAGTACAAGCAGATACAAGCAACAGAAGGGCAGGGTACAGAAAGAGGTGGCAAAGGCTAAACATAAGAATCATGTGTTGTATGAGAGGTTGGATATTAAAGAGGGAGAAAAGGATCTATACCAATTGGATAGAACATTTTGAGGGTCAGATTACAAGGCTTGTCATTTTCACTTTCACTAAGGAAGTGAATGAGAGAGAGAGAAGGTTGGATTATGTGAGTTGAATCAGGATCCAGGGCACCTATGGGGGAAAAAAAATGTGAAAAAAGTGAAAGTGACAACCCTTGCCACTTTGAGGTCACAGCACAGCACACCGCAACAAAATTGGACCTCTACATTTAACCCATGCACCTATTGAACGCACCCAAGGAGCAGTGACAAACAGTACCTTGCTCAGGGGTACCTCAGGGCATTACGTAAGTAAGGGGTTTGAATCCCCAATCTTCCAATCCTGTGGCCAACTCCCTAACCACTATGCCACTGCTGCCCCGAGATGAAAAGATGAACAATAGAAAGATGATATACTTGCAGAGGCATAGAGGCTTGCATGAAGATTGCAGTGAATTTTGTAAAAATATTGTTTAAAAAAAGAGTAGTTTTATGAATGTGGTGAGAGTGGGCATGAGGCGGTTGGTTTTAAGGAAGAAGGTTCAAAGGACTGGAAGAAATGGTGATGGATAATCCAATGTGGTGACCCCTAATGGGAGCAGTTGAAGGAAGAAGGCGCTCCAAACTAATTCAAGCTTAGAGAAGGAAATTTTCAGTTAGTGGAAACACTGGACTTAAATGAGACTGTCTAACCTATAGAGGATTTCGTGTTGCGCCACAACCTGTCTAATGAAGTGTCAGTCCTGTAGCTGTGTGCACAATTAATCTTGGCAGCTTAGCTAGGCATTATTACTAGGGCTTGAAAAAAAGTAGGCCACAATTCTCACTTTTGAAGGAGACTTCGAAAATGGACCGAGTCATGGCTAAGGCAACTTGAATGAGTGGGTTGGCTTTTGTGATTCAGAGGCTATACTTCTGATTTTGTATCTAACACTCTCTCTTGCAGTTGGAGTGCTCCATGTGTCTCTTTGTTCCTTCTAGTTCCATGTTTATGTGTAAAATCATTTTTGACTGCCCATGTACGTCACTGAAAAACATGTTTAATGATGAACTTTATGATGTCTAACTTATGATAGTAATCTGCTCTGATTATTATTGTTTATTTTAAAATGCATCTTTTGTCTATAAACAATACTTTTTTAGGTATTGTTAAACAGAGGTGAAACTAAGGTTTGACTTGGGCCTCATGACTCAAAAAAGATCAGTGACCCCAAGTCATGGAGTGCTGTATTGCTTTAATTTTGTGGTGCAGGTCTATGCTCATGAGGCCATTCTATTGCAGGTTGCAATGACAAAATTATTATTATGGACAAAATATTTGGTGTGTGATATTTTATGAAAAAGTTCAAATAAGTAAACTATGTATTTTTGGAATTGACCCTCCCTAAATAATCTAGTGTACTTTCAGTTTTATATCACTGGTCTGCTGAGTTAAATAAATATTTATAGTACATGTTTTCAAAAGCAAAAATAGGTGAGTAGTTTTGTCATCCTGAAACATACATCATGATGATGTCAAATTTAGCTGAAGGAGTTTCATATTTCCTAAAAACCTTAACCAACACTGCATTTTCTTTCAGATTTTCCAACCAATCAGCAGTGGCTATATCACTAGTCCCAAAAACCCATCACCCAAAAGCCCCACCTCGATTGTGTCCACCAACAATAATTCAAGGCCTGTGCCACAGTACAACAATCCTGTCAGCCTGTATGCCAACAATGGCAATGGTGCCTTACCCAAGCAAATGACCAGCCTCAGCCTTGGTTCTTCACACAGGTATGTCATGAAATCTAATTTGTGCAAAGTAATGCTCTTCTTATTCCCCTCCCAAAACTACACAAAGACACACACACACACACACACACACACAATTTAAACTATTCAATTAAAAATGAATTAAAATTGATGTTTCCAGGACTGCATAAAGAACAAAACTTTTTTTTTCTTAGCCCAGAGCCTATACTGCAGTCCTCTGGCAGTCACAATGGTTTTGACACAGAGTCTGATGTCTACAAGATGTTGCAAGATCAAGAAGAGCCTTTGACTGTACCCAAGCAGTCTGGTTCATTTAAGTACCTACAGGGAATGCTGGAGGCTGAAAATGGAGGTTAGCGCAACTTAGATTTAATTAATACAGTGTTGGTGGTTATGTGTCACAGTGGTTAGCAGTGTTTGCTCACAGTGAGGAGGCCTACTAAATGTTAAATGTTCTTAAGATTTCTCAATGTAGTTAAAACGTCCAATTCTGCATTTCATTCAAAGGTTAGATTGCTTTTCTAAATGGAATTGCTGGCAGATATTTTAACAAATATGCAATAAATTTATCTGACATATGCTTTACCTTACTTGTTATATAGTTACCCAGCAAATTCCTTTTGTTCAGATGTAGAAATATTTCTCTCTGATAAAAATGGTTTGTTCTGCTGCTTTTGGATAAAAAAATTAAGGATATAAAAACCAGTCTTGGAGTTAAGATACTTCAGTTTGTTGTATTTAATATTCTATATCAGTCACTTTGTGTTGACATATCTGTTTTACTTGATAGATGAAAAGATAGCTGTAGACTTTTCACTCTAGGGTTGCAGTAGCATAAGTAAGCAAAATATGTCCTATTTGGCTGATAGCAAATGTCCTTTGGAAAGTGGCATCTGTCTCATGCGATTAGGATTCTTTAGAAATTGCTCTTTTTGCAAAAGGCCTTTTTTTTTATACATCTAAGATACATATATTATAAACAGGAGTTGAAATGTGGTGGTGGTGGTGGTAGTGGTCGGGGCAGGATGGTAACATATGGATCAATGGGCTTCAAATCCTATCTCCAGCACTACCACCATTGGTTACCTGAGCTTTACTTATTGAGACACCTTGCCCTGCTGCTGTCTTCAGGCACATCTCCAAAGGATCGTACTGGAATGAGAGGTGTGCGATCTCCACTCCGATCCCCCATTCTCAACCCCATTACCCCTCTTGCTGGCTTACAGAAGCTTCCCCAATGTACACGCTGTGGGAGTGGCATTGTGTAAGTCTTTCTCTTTTTTATTCTAAGCTTGTCAGAGGTACTGTGCATAAGTATATCACCCTATTAGTAAGTGTATCAGGTAAGTGACCTGGCAACTATCCTACCCATAAAGAAAAAATGTAATCAGTTTTGCCCTCTTGGATTCCTAACCATCAAAAGTGCAATCTCCTGATACCATTCCAACTCTAAGGGAGGCAGTATACTTTTACTCTAAAGTTAAATGATAGAACAGGAGATTTTCTTACAGTCCAAAGCTTCTTGTCACATACCAGTTCCACATTTCCATGTCATATTTTGTTTTGATTTACTGGATATCATTTGCTTTGCAGAATATTGAAACTTGACAAAGAATGGTTTAGAAATAATGAAGCCAGAGACTGTTGAAAGCCAGGCAAACACTAACAAGCTTGAACTTTTCCACCACACCTTCTTTTTTGTAGTGGAGAAAAGACAGAGATATAGCTTTTAATTATTATCTTCTTGCCCATGCATGTCTAGAGTTACAGGTAGTTTCGACTCATGGGGAACGGGTTGTCAGCTCAGAAGTAACTACAGGGGAATTGCAACACAATGTGGCATTTTGGCCATGTGGATAATGAGCACATAGGGTCAAAAGGTCTTGCATTTCATTACAGTGATCCTAAAAAAAACATGATGATGTTTTAGGGTTTTTTTCATGATATGTGGTCTATGGCAACTGTCAGAAGCAGGATGTAAAAACACATCATATCATGTAGTGTTTTCCCCAGACATCTTTTTATAGTTCGTTTTTCATGGAACCTATCCAAGCATTAAATGTAATAATTATTTATTGCTGGGTATTTGAAACAAATTGGATTTTTTAAATTGTACTTTTCCAAACAAGAGTAATAGTGAACTCTACAGTTAAATATAAACAGAAAAGATTCATGGCATGGCTTGGTTTTTGGCATAATAGTATACCACAAGCTTCAAGACCACAAACATTTTCAGCATACTGTCCCTGTGGTGTGAACAGATTTTTGTACCTCGTCAAAGACAGAGTGCAGCACAGAGTAACCCTTCCCACTTTCGTCAGTGTAGAAAATCAGTCCGCTCCATATGATGACCGAAGTATATTAACAGCTATTGAAGCTATTGCAGCTATTGAAAGCGCCCAGGGAGCATTGATGGGGATGGTACCATGCTCATAGGGAACTTCGGGGCAACCTACTGGTAATGGATTCAAAACCAATCTTCCGATCCTGGGGCCAACTCCTTAAGCACTAGGCCATTGCTGCTCCTTGAGGTTACTTACCATTACTGGTTAAGGACATTTACATTTACATTTATAACATTTAGCAGACGCTCTTATCCAGAGCGACTTCCATGTCCTAATTGCAGGGACAGTCCCCCTGGAGCAATTCAGGGTTAAGGGAAGCTCAGAGACCCAGGGGTGGTAGTGCCAGAGGTGGGACTCAAACCTGGGACCTCTTGTTCCATAGGTAGGTACCCTACCACTAAACCACCACCACCCTACGCCAACGATTGCAGTCTGTTAAAAGCAGCATTTCTGTATTCTTTTCAAGATACTCACCATCAATTTGCTGAGGCAACAGTTGCATCCTCATTAGTAGATGTTTTTAACAGATACGAGCAAACTGCTGACAAGTTCCTGGTTCACTTTTCCAAACTTTTTTTGCAGTCTATACTAATGATACTGTTTGTCATTTCACAGCGGTACTATTGTAAAGGCTAGAGACAAGCTTTACCATCCCGAGTGCTTCATGTGTGATGACTGTGGTCTGAACCTCAAGCAGAGAGGCTACTTCTTCATTGAAGATAACCTTTATTGCGAGACGCACGCCAAAGCCCGGGTTCAGCCCCCTGAAGGTTATGATGTTGTGGCTGTCTACCCCAATTCCAAAGTGGAACTGTTCTGATCATTCTATTAATTTTAAGAACAGGTTTACTAGTCTGGACAAGGTGATTTGATGTTATACAACTTTTTGAACTCATATTAATGAATCATTAGAAATTAGTAAGAGATGGATAGGTAAAGTGCTCTACAAAAATGTGGAGTTTGGGTTTTCCAGGTCTGAGCTTTTGTAACACACACTTGTATAACACACAAATGCCCTTAAAAACATAGACACATATACCTATGCTTTTATCTTCATTCAAACTCTGATATAACAAATAACTAATTGAGAACTGTTTGTCAAAAAGTGGTTGTAGACAAAAATCCTTAACAGCTCGAGTGTATTTTTGAAGTGTACCCTAGCTTTTTTCCCTAAAACATGTTTTCTCAACAGTACAAGTTTTCTTTATTAAAAAAAAAAAACACAGCACAATTTTTTAAAGACAAATTACTTTTATAGGACAATTTACAAGTCGAGAAAAACAGATGGAAATTTGATTTTGAGTAAAAAGTGACAATTCTTGTCATTGTAAGTACATGGCACAACACACATTGAAATTATACCTCTGCTATTTTCTAAAACTGGTAGGGGACTGAGACAAAGAAAGGTACTGGGAAATTTAGAAAAAAAAATGACTTCTGAATGTATGGAAACAACTTTCAATTAGGGGGTTTGGTTAATTTTGTTTTTGCTTCTTTATTGTCAGACTGAAACATGATTTTGAAATATCATTATTCATTATATTTTTTTTTATCTGATATCGTATTAAAGGCCAGGGCAAATCCATTTAATGATTTGATAAATCAGAAGTAAGAAGCTTTTAAAATGTATCAGTTTAGTTCATGTTCTATCAATCACCTGTGAAGCTCACTAATGATTTTCTTTGTGGTGTAGTTTATGATTCAAATTATATATTGTTTGATCTTCCTCTTATGACCTAAATCAAATAAGAAATGTGTTTGTGTTCTGAATATTTTACATAATTTTCCATTCCTAACCCAGTACTGGCCTGTACAGTGCATCCGGCAAGTATTCACAACGCTCCATTTTTTCCACATTTTGCTCTGTTACAGCTTAATTCCAAAATTGATTAAATTAATTTTTCATTATCTTAATATTGTTGAAGCAACTATGTCAGCTTACAGCCTTGTCTTTTTTAGTATGATACTACAAGCTTGGGACCTATTTTTGGGCAGTTTCTTTCTCAAGCTCCACTTACACTCCCCATCAGGTTGGATGGGGAGTGTTGGTGCACAGCCATTTTCAAATCTCTCCAGAAATGTTCTATGGGGTTCAAGTCTGGGCTCTGGCTGGGCCATTCAAGAACATTCACAGAGCTGTTATCAGCAAGGATGTCTCTGTACATTGCTGCATTCATCTTTCCCTTGACCCTGACTAGTCTCTCAGTTCCTACTACCAAAAAATATCTCCACATCATGATGCTGCCACCACCATGCTTCACTATAGGGATGGTATTGGCCAGGTGATGAGCAGTTCCTGGTTTCCTCCAGGCATGATACTTGGTATTCAGTCAAAGAAGTTCAATCTTTGCTTCATCAGACCAGAGAATTTTGTTTTTAGTTTGAATTTTGAGTCCTGGTGTACTTCCATTTACAGATTATGGTGGCCACTGTACTCATTGGGACCTGCAGCATTTTTTCTGTAGCCTCCCCAGGTCTGTGCATTGATACAATCCTGTCTCTGAGGTTTACAGACAATTCCTTGTTCTTCATGGCTTGGTTTGTGCTCCGATATGCATTTTCAACTATGGGACCTTATATAGAAAGGTGTGTGCACTTCCAAATCATGTCCAATCAACTGAATTTACCACAGTTGTATCAATCAAGTTGCAAAGGCTGTGAATACATATGTACATGTTTTATTTTTGTTTTTTTATTTGTAATAAATTTGCAAACGTTTCAAGCAAAGCTTTGTCATTATGGCGTAAAAAATACTTAATCCACTTTGGAAGAAGATTGTGAAAGCAAAATGTGGAAAAATGTATTCGAAATATTGGATTAGAAATGCCAGTTTTTGCTATGTGATGAAAGATGTTTTGGTTTTGAGAATTTTATATATATATATATATATATATATATATATATATATATATATATATATGTATGTGTGTGTGTGTGTGTGCGCGCATGGTCTCTTTTAACATTCCTAGCTAAATTAAAAACTTGGCCTATTCTTGTTGAAACTGGTGAATGCTAATTGATAGTAAAAGCTGAGTTATAATACATTAACTTATTCTTGTGGCATCACTGGTTGTTCCTTTCTTTTATTACTTTGTTTTTAATATGAAATTTAACATGAAGTATTCAATATTCTTTTATAACAGTGCATTTTTATGGCATTGTATGTAATGTGTCATATGTAATGTGGCCATAGTTGTGCCAGAGCAAAGTAGAGTCATATATTTCATTAGTACCCCAGTCAAGGACTTGCTGTAAATGCGGAATTTTATGTTAATCTTTGTCACTCTTTGCACTAGCTTTTCTCTGCTTTCATAATATTACTTTATCCAATTTTTGTTATGTTTGGATGTCTTGTTCTTCTAGTGGATGTTTTTTAAGTGAATAAATTACAGAAGAATCTGATTTCACTCTAGTTGACTGGGCTTCAAGCTATTCACTTTTGGTTGCTTTGGTTCTGTGCTGTCATGTAACCTTAGAAACCTGTAGTTTGAGGACAACTGTTGAGGTCAGCACCCATTTGTGATTCATGACTCATTTAGTTTCAGAACCAAAAGACAGTTCCTTATGGAATATATGTGTTCTTTACCTTGACCAACCTTCTCTCTTAGCTCTTTCCCTGATCCCAACCTTTAACAGTACATGCTGAAATGACAGACATTTAATGAAATTACTTTGGTAATTTCTAATAAACTAACAGGCTAATAAACTAATAGCAGTCAGCAAAGTGAGTTTGAGAAAGTTTGAGAACGTTCTTTTATTATAGAAACAACAAAAGTGCATGCATTGACATTAGTAAGACATCAAATTCCAATTGGAAAATTGACTTTTTCCCTAACAAACCAGGAAATATTGAAAAGTACACAAATATATAAAAAGTGAAATAAACTATTTAGGGGCAGCGGTGGCCTAGTGGTTAGGGCGTTGGCCTTGTGTTCGGAGAATCGGGGGTTCGAACCCCTTCCCAATGGGTTGCCCTGAGGTACCCTTGAGCCAGGTGCCGTCCCCGTCATGCTCCTCCCTGCGATGGGCTGGCAACCTGTCCAGGGTGAGTCCCCCGTCCTCACCCTATGTGCACTGGGTTGGACACCAGTGCGACCCCGTTTGGGACAAGCGGCAGAAAATGGATGGCTGGATAAAATATTTAATTGGCCTTCTCCTTATGACTTTAAACTCACTTTTTCATTCTTTTATTCCTAGACCCAATCTTTTGATTTGTCCAGAGAAGTTGCTCCCAGAGATATAATGATATCAATGACATGTTCACCTTCACAGGAATAGTAATATTCACATAAGCACCCATTAAAACAGACCTTTTGAGGCAGAGGAAAAATAATAAAAAGCAGAGATTTAAATATGATTAAATGATACAGTGTAGCACTTCAATAATGTAGGGCCTGTTAGAACACCAAGCCTTTTACTTTTGGATAATTAGCACTGTGTTTCTGTCTGTTCTTCCAAAAATCAAAAAGCAAAAAACAGAAAAAATGCTCATCAAAACTTGAACCTGAAATTAGGTTTTTTTACTGATGACTACATATTTATGGAAATTAAATGGAGATTGTCTTCTTTAAAGCTGTCAACATGAAGAATGGAGAAATATCCCTGCGGTTTCTTTGTAAAACTAAAACTAAAACTAGGTGTTTTAATAAAAACAGACTCAATACTGGATCTTTGTTTTTTACTTGTTGACACCTCTGTTAACTCTGCTTAAAATTATGTGTTTGTGTGTAGTGTATTTACCTAACTAATGCCATTTGATGTCATGCTGCATATGTTCTCGTTTTCCTAAGCAACAGCGACAGTGAGATGGAACTCTTGACTTTGTGGAAAGAATCTGCAATGTTTCAACACATCTCAGTTTTCTCTGTAAACAATGAGCTTCAGTAGAAGGCAAACATTTCACTCTTTTTCATAACAGTCTGCTTTTTGTCATGCAGCCAACGTCACACACCAGCACTTGCCAGTGGCCACTCACATTAAAAAACACTCCTTGTACTCTGACTCCCTTGAGGAAAGCTGATAAACATTTGCTCTATAAAAAAAGTTGATAAACCATTGCTGCACAATTCAAAAGGAGTTTCCCTTGCAATCAGCCTTTTGTGATTTAAAACAAAAGTGATATTTACCTAGAAGCAATGAGTGGCACTCCCCCCCTTATCTGTAGATCAGACACTCCTGTCTAGGTAAAAGCCTCATGTCTGGAAATTGATGAATTCTTGTGGCCAAGTTATCAAGTTGAATGAATTGGAGTGTTTTGTCTGTGTCTCCCTTTCTTTTTCTCTTTTGCTGAGTTTGGTGTTTTTTCCCTAACCACAATTCAGTCTTTCCCTTTTCAGCTTTATGGAACATCTTTTTCAATCCAACCAAATGATACCAACCTGCTGTTCTGCCATCTGTGGCAGTGTGTGCATGATGAAAATCTGGATCAGAGTGGTGTGCTGTTGTTCTAGATTTGCACACCTGCAGCATTCCAGTAATTTCCTGATTTATGCACATTGAATGTGTTTATCACAGTTAAAATCTGATCTTTTGATGTGAGTAAACCATTGTCTTTTTAAAATGCTACATTCAGTTAAAACCCATTTCAGGGAGCAAACCAATAAATACATTTTGGACAAGAGCTCTATAGACTTTAGCTATTACAATGTTCAATAGTCAGTATGTGATTTACAGAAGAAGAGGGAGAGTCAGAGAGATGAAGAAAGTAGATAGGTGTACGATGAGATGAACCACAGTGTGAAGAAGGCAAAGGCCAAAGGTGTTTAGTGAACTGTATGAGAGGTTGGACAGTAAAGAGGGAGAAAAGGACCGATACTGATTGGCTAGAGAGACAGAACTGGGAAAGATGTGCAGCAGGTCAGGGCGATTAAAGATAGAAATGGAAACATGTTTGCTCTGAGGGAGTTGATGGAGAAGTACAGAGAAGGTCAGAAGGAGTTACATTGTGCCTTTGTGGACTTAGAGAAAGCATATGACAGGTTGGATTACATCAAGCATAAGCGCTGAGCCCATTCTTGTTTGCAATAGCAATGGACAGGTTGACGGACAGGGTTAGACAGGTGTTTCCGTGGACGTTGATGTTTGCTGATGATATTGTGATATGCAGTGAGATTGCAGCTTGAAGAGAACCTGGAGAGATGGAGATCTGCTCTAGAGAGGAGATGAATGAAAGTGAGTAGGGCAAAGACAGAATACATGAGTGTGAATGAAAGGGAGGAAAGTGGAGTGGTTAGGATGCAGGGAGTAGAGGTGACAAAGGTGGAGGAGTTTAAAATATTTGGGATCAGCAGTTCAGAGTAACGGGGAGCGTGGAAGAGAGGTGAAGAAAAGAGTGCAGGCAGGTTGGAATGGGTGGAGAAGTGTGGCTGGAGTTATTTGTCACAGACGAGTACCAGCTAGAGTTAAAAGAGCTCTAGGGTGGTGGTGGTCCAATGGTAGGATACTTGCCTATGGACCTGTGGCTCAAGAGGTCCCAGGTTCGAATCCCACCAGATTCGAATCCCACCTCTGGCACTACCACCATCTGAGCAAGATGACTCTTGCTGATGACTCCTGATGACTCCTTAATCCTGAGTTGCTCCAGGGGGACATGTAAGTCGCTCTGGATAAGAGCGTCTGCTAAATACCGTAAATGTAAATGTAAAAGGGAAGGTTTACAGGACAGTAGTGAGACCAGCTATGTTGTATGGGTTGGGGACGGTGGCACTGACGAAAAGACAGGAGGCAGAGCTGTCGGTGTCAGAGTTAAAGATGCTGAGATTTTTGTTGGGTGCCAAAGATGGGCAGGATTAGAAATTAGTATATTAGAGGGACAGCTCAAGTTAGACGTTTTGGAGACAAAGTTAGAGAAGCAAGGTTTCGTTGGTTTGGACATGTCCAGAGGAGAGATGAGGATTACACTGGAAGGAGGATGTTGAGGATGGAGCTGCCAGGAAAGACGAAAAGGAAAGAGGAAAAACCATAGAGGAGGTTTATGGGCGTGGTTAGGATGGACATGAACATGCAGGTGGCTGGTTTGAAGCAGGAAGATGCAGAGGACCAGAAGAAATGGAGACGGTTGATCCATTGTGGTGACCCCTAAACGGGAGCAGCCGACAGAAAAAGAAGAAGAAGAATAGTCAGTATGTGATTAGTTATTTTCTTTTTTTTCCAGTGGGGAGGCCCCTCATGGTCACTGAGACTACTCTTGCTGACACTGCTAACATTACTCCCACTTTTGTCTTAATAATGAAAATATTATTAGTACATTAGTACATAACATTTATTTAGCAAAATTACGATATAGGGAATAGGGAACTGCTGGCAGTCAAAGCAGCATTGGAGGAGTGGCGCCACTGGTTAGAGGGTGCTCGACATCCATTCACAGTGCTCACAGAGAATAAGAATTTGGAGTACATCCGGCAGGCCAAAAGACTCAACCCCCGTCAAGCCAGGTGGGCTTTGTTCTTCACTTGGTTCTCTTTTTCTATTACCTATCGTCCTGGATCCAAGAACGTACCAGTACCTATCCTGCCCCCAACGGTGGTGGCTGCTCCGGTGCAGTGGGATCTCGAGCGGGACATCCTCTGGGAAGCCAGGAGAACCCCCAGACCGGGGGAATGCCCTCCCGATCGGATCCATGTGCCGGAGCGATTCCGCAGGCCCTTACTCAGGTGGGTCCCTGTCTCTCCAGCAGCAGGTCACCCGGGTATAGCACGCACCTTAGAAAAGTTAGTGAACAGGCGGTATTGGTGGCCCACGCTCTCCCAAGACGTCCGGGCGTTTGTTCGTTTGTGCGATAGCTGTGCAAGAACGAAGACCCCGCGAGAGGTGCCTGCTGGTAAGCTCCAACCTCTTCCAGTACCCCAGAGGCCATGGACACACCTTTCCATATACTTAGTCTCTGAGCTACCAACGTCTAAGGGTACACCTGTGTTCTAGTAATAGTAGACCGGTTTTCAAAAGGATCTCGATTCATCCCTTTTACTAGTCTTCCCTCCTCTCTCCAAATAGCAGATGCTTTTCTCCAGAATGTGTTCCGGTTCTACGGGCTTCCGGAGGACATCCTGCCGGATTGAGGGCCTCAGTTTACTTCACGGGTTTGGCGGGCCTTCCTAAAGAAACCCGGGGTCACTGTTAGCCTCTCGTCCGGCCACCACCCGCAGACCAATGGCCAGGCGGAGATCTGAACTGATTCCTCCGGGCGTACTGTTACAACCGGCAACACGACTGGGCAGAGTATCTCTACTGGGCAGAGTACAGTAGAAGTACTGGAGTAGTAGGAGTACTGACCCCGTTCAAATGCGTGCTGGGATACCAACCACCACTTTGCCCCTGGGATCCTACTCCTGTGGAGGTCCCCAGTGTAGACAACTGGTTCCGGGGTGCAGAGCGGGTGTGGGAAAGGGCCCATGCGCACATTGAACGGGCGATTCGTCGTTTCCACGCCCACGCAGACCGACATCGGAGAGAAGCCCCAAGGTATACACCGGGTGACAAGGTATGGCTCTCCACTCAAGACCTCAACCTCAAACTACCCTGTAAGAAATTATCGCCCCGGTTCATAGGTCCATTTGTGGTGGAGGACAGAATCACCCCGGTTACATATCGACTGAAACTGCCCTCATCTATGAACGTTCACCCCTCTTTTCATGTCTCCCTTCTTAAGCCGGTGATCCCGGGACCGTTAGCTTGAGGGGGTGTCACGAGGGACCCTCCTCTGCCCATTGAGACGGACAGTGGCCCAGCACACAGGATCACAGAGATCGAGGAGTGTTGCAGTACCTAGTGGACTGGGAGGGGTACAGTCCGGAGGAGCTGAGCTGGGTCGCCTCGAGAGACATTCTTTGTCCACAACTCAAGGCTGATTTCCATAGGAATCACCCAAATCGGCCTGCTCCGCTTCCCCGGGGACGCCCTCCCAGACACACACGGCCATCCGTACATTCCTCGGAGACCGCGGGTGGTGGCCCCCATGGGTCAGTGCGGTCAGAGCCCGCACCTGAAGGGAAAGCGAGCGAGCTCACGCACAGGGAATCCATGGCCACTTCAGAAACACCGGTGACACGCGGCACGGTGACTCCTCATCTCCCAGATGCGCTGAACCGCTTCTACGCATGGTTTGATGCGATGAACAACAAAATAATGAGGAAGACCATCCTTCCTCCAAAAGACCAGGTTCTCTATCTGACCACGGCCGAGGTGAGAAGATCTCTACTGAGAGTTAACCCACGGAAAGGTGCTGGTCCAGACAACATTCAAGGTTGTGTGCTCAAAGGATGTGCAGAACAGCTGGCAGATGTACTCACCGACATCTTCAGCATCTCTCTGAGCACCACTGTTGTTCCTAGGTGCTTCAAGACAACCAGCATCATCCCGGTGCCAAAGAAATCATCTGTCTCCTGCCTAAATGACCATCGTCCCGTCACACTCACACCGATCATCATGAAGTGCTTCGAGACACTGGTCATGAGGCAGATTAAGACTCAAATCCCTCCCTCCCTGGACCCCCTGCAATTTGCGTATCGTCCCAACCACTCAACGGACGATGCAATCTCCACCACCCTCCACCTGGCCCTTTCTCATCTGGACAGAAAGGACAGTTATGTCAGAATGCTGTTCATCGACTACAGTTCAGCATTCAACACCATAATGCCTCAGCATCTTAGTGAGAAGCTGAGGCTGCTGGGCCTGAACAAATCCCTCTGCAACTGGATCCTGGACTTCCTGACTGGGAGTCAGTCAGGATCAGCAGCACGCACTTCAAAAACCATCACGCTGAGCACAGGGGCCCCTCAGGGCCCCAACCATTTCAGACCTGTTGCCCTCACTTCTAACCTGATGAAGGCTATGGAGAGGATCATCCTCCATCACCTTCGTCCACTGGTCAGGAGGGACCTAGACCGGCTGCAGTTTGCTTACCAGCCGCACATGGGGGTGGATGACGCCGTCATCTACCTGCTGCATCGGGCCCTTACTCACCTGGAGAGTGACAAGAGCACTGTGAGAGTAATTTTCTTTGACTTTTCTAGTGCTTTCAACACAATCCAGCCTTCAGTTCTGAGGGGAAAGCTGGAGGGAGTGGGTGTGGACCATCACATGACTGCATGGATTATTGACTACCTCACCAATAGGCCCCAGTATGTGAGACTCCAGGACTGTGTGTCTGAGGTGGTGATTTGCTGCACTGGAGCCCCACAAGAAACAGTCCTCGCCCCCTTCCTCTTCACCCTGTACACAGCGGACTTTAAATATAACACGGACACCTGTCACCTGCAGAAGTTCTCGGACGACACCGCTATTGTTGGTCATGTGTCGGAGGGGAATGAGCAGGAATACAGGGGGGTCATCAGTGACTTCGTCAGATGTTGCGAACAAAATCATCTTTGTATCAATGCCAGCAAGACGAAGGAGCTGGTGATTGACTTTCGCAGGAAGTCCCCCCCCATTACACCGGTGAACATACAGGGTTTGTGCATTGAAACGGTGGAGGAGTACAAATACCTGGGTGTGCATATCAACAATACACTGGACTGGTCCACAGATTCCAATGTTCTGTACAAAAAGGGCCTCAGTCATCGGGTAAACAGAAATCTCATGAGGTCCTTTTATGACTCTGTGGTAGCGTCTGCTGTTTTTTATGCTGTGGTCTGCTGGTGTGGAAGAATCGCAGAGAGGGACAGAGGGAAACTAAATAAACTGGTCAAGAGCACCAGCTCTGTCCTGGACTGCCCGCTCAAATCCATCGAGCAGGTGGGGGAGGATCCAAACTAACATCCATCATGGCCAACACCGGTGGCAGCGGTGGCCTAGTGGTTAGGGAGTTGGCCCGGCATCAGAATATTGTGGGTTCGATTCCCTCAAAAAGTAGGTTGCCCTGAGGTACCCCTGAGCAAGGTACCGTCCCCATCACTGCTCCCCGGGCGCTTTCAATAGCTGCCCACTGCTGCACGGTGTTTGTGTGCATGGGTTATGGTGTGCAGTGCTGTGACCTTGCAATGACAAGGGTTGTCACTTTCACTTTTTTCACTTTTTCACCTCCCCCACCCCCTACACTAGACTGTACGAGCACTGAGCAGCTCGTTCAGCACCAGACTGTTACACCCGCAGTGTAAGAAGGAACGCCACCGCAGGTCATTCTTACCTGCAGCAATAAGACTCCACAATTCCACATCATAGCATTACATATTGAATATCACTTGTTTATTATTATTATATATTATTATATTATTATATATTATATTATTATATATTATTAGTACATTTACATTTGTTACTTGTTTATTTATAATTTATTTATAACTTATTTATTACTGTTTACTGTATATATGGTCATCCTTCCTAATCTTCATGTAAATATGTATGTGTATATATATATATATATATATATATAGATAGATAGATAGATAGATAGATTATTTATTATTTATAGCTCTTGTATATGGATGTTCCTCGTTCTTTATATTTTTATATTTTTCTTATTTTCTTTACATCTATCTTTCTATATTCTTTCTGTCTCCTTGATAAAGAGCCCTGTAACGCTCAAATTTCCCCTTCATGGGATAATAAAAGATTATTCTATTCTATTCTAGCCTGGCTCAAGTCTGTACAAGACAGTCAGTCAGTCAGTCATTTTCTGAGCCATTTGTCCTAATTAGGGTCACGGGGGGGTGCGGGAGTCCATCCCAGCTCACACAGGGCGAAGGACAGGGACACACCCTGGACAGGTCACCAGCCTATCGCAGGGAGGACCTTGCTCAAGGGCACCTCAGGGCAACCCACCAGGAAGGGGTTCAAACCCACATCCGAGGCCAACTCCCTAACCACTAGGCCACCGCTGCCCCCTGTACAAGGCAGTGTATTATAAAATAAAGTGAAGGAAATGTTTTTTCCTTTCAAGGGACAGGTTTAATTCAGCATATATTAAAAAAAACCATATGGACTAAGCAAATCTAAAAAATAAGGCAAATTCCTGCTTCCCACTGTACAGGCAAATATAAAGAAAGGCAGAAAGTATTTATTTTTATTATTATTTATTTTGTCCACAATTAGCCAAGTGAGTATTTTAACCATATCCTCATTTTTATGCATATATTCCAATTCTAAGCTGTATTAACTTGAATGCTTATTGGATTTAAGCATATCAGGAAATGTCATGTCATTTTCCAGGCTGCTTGTTCTGTTCCATATCTGAACCGATGGGGACGGGACCTTGCTCAAGGGCACCTCAGCCCACTGGTAAGGGGTTTGAACCCCCAATCCTCCGACCCAACTCCCTAACCACCAGGCCACCGCTGCCCCCTATCAGGTAATGTGTATTTGTGTAATGAGGGAAGGTGTAGCCTGAGGAGCTTAACACCCTATATGTATTATTATTAGGCAGCTTATTTTCCTCAGGCAAAATGGGCTAAAATAGAGATTTCAAAGGCCCAGAAGTACAAGATGTTCAGAAACATGGTCAAGATAAGGGAGGCTGAAACCTGACCACCACTGAACAGGAAACATAAGTTGCCAAGACTGGGCTAAGAAATATCTCAAGATATTTTTTTAAAGGTTTTATCTGGATTTGGATTACCTTTAGATTTCGATTTGTGAAACACGGTACTAAAACAATAAGCACAAATGTGCTTCAGCATGCAAAATTTGCATTATTGTTCATTCTTTTCTTCATCACAGACCATTTAGAAAAAATACAACCATATTACTAAAGTTTTAAAGGGCCCATTGTCATAAAAGAAATTTCTCATGTGGAATGCAAATTTGAAGGCAGTACAATACATATTAAGTTATATAATAAACTGTCACATGTGGGGTGTTTTGGGCACGCTAGAGGGCGCCCTCTGTCACCTGTGTTGTGTTTTGGGCACGCTAGAGGGCGCTCTCTACCACGTATAAGGTATGTCACAGGAGGTGTTTTGGGTATGCTAGAGGGCGCTCTGTTCTGACTGAGCACACCTGAGCCCCTGCAGGCGGGTGTGCATCATTGGGGCTGACTATTTAAGCCCCGATGAGTCAGAACAGAGCGCGGCTCATTAGGTAGGTTAAGCCTATGCGTAACGGGTGGTTTTGGTGTAAGTGACTGGGTGTCTATGACTAAGTATAGGTAACTTAGTATAGGCCACTTAGTATCTAGGGTTAGACGGCAGTTCCTCAGCTCTAGGGTTTCGTGTTTAGAACTGCAGTCCCCGTTCCTTGTTTTTGTAAGTGTGATCAATAAAAGTATGTTCCTAACTCCTGGCTCCGAGCTGACGTCCCTCCAGTACCCTGCCACCGTTACAGAAATGAGCCGCCAGTACCTGGACGTCAAGAGCCACGAGGGCGAGCAGCAGCGCGTGTTGTGGGCGGCAGCGAACGCTGTCGAGCAGACGCTGCAGCTGATGAAGACCTGGGAGACAGAGGCGACTTCTCTGGACCTCCACGAGCATCTGGATGGTGAGGAGTGGGTGCGACGGACGGCGGCGGCCACGGCAGGGGAGCTGGAGCGCTGTCTGAGGAATACGACGTCGCTGCTCCCACTCGATATCCTCCCAGACCCCGAGCTTCGCGTGGATCGGTTCGCGCTTTGTTCCCAGATGTTGATCTCCATGGCTGCAAGGGCGCAGCGCTATCTCAACACAATGGACCGCGTGTTGTTTTCCGCACGCGACATGGAAGGCGGGGCTTCGTTGACTGCTGGCGTTGTGCAACGCGGAAGCACAACGCCAACCATGCCGCAAGCGGCTCAACGCGGAAGCACGGCGCCAACCACGCCGCAAGCTGCTCAACGCGGAAGCACGAAGCCAGCTGCGTCGCACGCGGTTCAACGCGGAGATTCAGCGCCGAGAGCGCCGCGCGCCAGTAACCGCGATCCGCCAGCGGAAAAAGCGCCACGTGCAGCTGATAGCGGGAACACGGCCAGCGCGATTCACAACCAGAGGTTGGTAGCAAACGCGCCTTGCCTTGTTCAACGCAACTGCACATTTACATTTACATTTACATTTACGGCATTTAGCAGACACTCTTATCCAGAGCGACTTACATGTCCTAATTACAGGGACAGTCCCCCTGGAGCAACTCAGGGTTAAGGGTCTTGCTCAGGGACCCAGTGGGGGTAGTGCTAGAGGTGGGATTCGAACCGGGGACCTCTTGATCCAGAGATCTGTAGGCAAGTACCCTACCACTAGACCACCACCACCCTGCACGGCGTTCCCCGCGCCGCACCGCGACTGCACAGCGTCCCCTGCGCCGCACCGCGACTGCACGGTGTCCCCCGCGCCGCATCGCGACTGCACGGCGCCCACCGAGAGGAATGCAAAGAAGGCCGCCCGCAACCAGAGAGGCGAGGCAGTGGCAAAGAAGGCAGTTCCTGACAAAGAGAGCAGGAGGATGGTGGACCACTTCCTGCACCGTGCAACCGGGGAGGTTGACCAAGAAAGCCCTTCGCAGCAAGGAAAGCGGCATCAAGAAGTCGACCCCCAAACCCAGCACCACGAAGCCATCTGCTACACAGAAAGCAGAGAAGGAGCAGCTCCAGCATAGTGGGAAGTTTAGAAGGAAAGTTCGGGTGCAAAGGAGAATTGAACATGAGGCTGCGGTAACCATTCAGGCACAGGTGAGGAAGCAATTGAGCAGAAAACACTACCTGAAGCTACTGTGGGCAGCCAGGACTGTTCAGCGATATTACCGAGCTAATAAGATGATGAAGCAAGAAATGAAGTCTTTGAAGGAGAAAAGGAAGGCTGCTGTTGTTCTGCAAGCCGCATTTCGAGGGATGAAGACCAGACAGGCTCTGAAACAGAAGCACCATGCTGCAACTGTGATACAATGTGCGTACAGGGCTCACTGTGCTCGGACACGATATTTATGCGTCAAGTATGCTGCTATTGCCATCCAGCTTAGGTATCGCTCCACACTTGATGCCAGAAAGCAGAGGGAGGAGTTCTTGGTTTCTTCCCAAGATGGCGGCTCGGTAACACGCAGCGGCCGCTCCGGGGTCCAAACTTTGGTGCTAAAGTCTGTAAAAAGTCTTTCATCCGACTACTTTTCACCATAAGACTTGCACATGAGCGTCACATCCGTGAATGCTCTTAAACTTAACCGCCAAACACTGCTGGAGCTCAGGAATCAGTCAGGATTCATTCTTCCAGCGACTCTCCGAACAACGCTACGGGAGCTCAGCGTGCTGAGAAGACCAGGCCTTCAGTCCCCGAGATCGCCTGCTGAACCTGGCCGACTGAGAGGACATAGGAAGCGGTGTGAGAGGAAACAGAAACGCGGCAAGCGTGCTGGGGTCCGGGCTCAGCTCAAGGCTAATACTAGCCGACCGGCTATCCCGTCCGTCCTCCTCGCCAATGTCCGCTCCCTGGATAATAAACTGGACTGTATACGACTCCAGCTGAACACCCAGCGTGAGTACAGAGACTGCTGTGTTTTTGTTTTTACGGAGACATGGCTCAGCGACAGCGTTCCGGACACCGCCATCCAGCTCGCCGGACTCTCCGCGTTTCGTGCGGACAGAAACTCCGCTCTGTCCGGAAAGACCCGCGGAGGGGGGCTGTGTGTTTACGTAAACACACAATGGTGTACAAACGCTGTGCTGGTCTCAGTACACTGCTCAACACTGCTGGAGGTGATAACAGTCAGGTGCAGACCGTTTTATTTGCCCAGGGAGTTCTCTACAGTGTTTATTTCGGCGGTATACATCCCACCCAGCGCTAGCGCTAACAGCGCTAATGCTAACAGCGCTAATGCTAACAGCGCGCTGGCTGAACTTTATGGAATTATCAGCGGACTCCAAAACTACCACCCAGACGGATTATTTATTGTTGCCGGAGATTTCAACCATGCAAATCTCAGGTCAGTTCTCCCTAAATTCCATCAACATGTGAACTTTGCAACGAGGGGGGAAAACACGCTGGACTGTGTTTACACAAACCTGGCCGGCGCGTACAGAGCGGAGCCCCGCCCCCACCTCGGACACTCAGACCACATCTCTGTGCTGCTGATCCCAGCGTACAGACCCATCGTCAGGCGCGTGAGACCCACCCTGAAGCAAGTAAAGACCTGGCCCACAGGAGCCATCTCTGCTCTTCAGGACTGCTTCGAACGCACAGACTGGGACATGTTTAGGGAGGCTGCAACCTACGGTGACTCCATCAACCTGGAGGAGTACACAGCTTCAGTGACTGGCTACATCAGCAAGTGCATTGAGGATGTTACTGTCTCCAAGTTCATCATAACACGACCCAACCAAAAGCCATGGATGACCGCGGAGCTGCGCAGACTCCTAAGAACCCGGGACAAGGCCTTCAAGTCAGGGGACGAGGCCGCCCTAAGAAAAGCGAGGGCAAACCTGTCTCGGGCCATCAGAGCGGCGAAGCGAGCTCACGCAGAGAGAATCCATGGCCACTTCAAGAACACTGGTGACACACGGCGCATGTGGCAGGGCATCCAGGCCCTCACCAACTACAGGACATCTCCACCTGCCTGTGACGGTGACCCCTCCCTCCCAGATGCGCTGAACCACTTCTACGCACGGTTTGATGCAGCGAACGACACGAGAATGAGGAAGACCACCCCTCCTCCGAACGACCAGATTCTCCGTCTGACCACAGCCGAGGTGAGAAGATCTCTTCTCAGAGTCAACCCACGGAAAGCTGCCGGTCCAGACAATATTCAAGGTCGAGTGCTCAGAGGATGTGCAGAACAGCTGGCAGTTGTTCTCACTGACATCTTTAACACCTCTCTGAGCACCACTGTTGTTCCAAGGTGCTTCAAGACCACCAGCATCATTCCAGTGCCTAAGAAACCATCCATCTCCTGCCTCAACGACTATCGTCCCGTCGCACTCACACCCATCATCATGAAGTGCTTCGAGAAGCTGGTCATGAGGCACATCAAGTCCCAGATCCCCTCCTCACTAGACCCCCTGCAGTTTGCGTATCGTCCCAACCGTTCAACGGACGATGCAATCTCCACCACCCTCCATCTGGCCCTTTCTCATCTTGACAGAAAGGACAGTTACGTCAGAATGCTGTTCATCGACTACAGTTCAGCATTCAACACCATCATCCCTCAGCACCTGAGTGAGAAGCTGAGGCTGCTTGGCCTGAACACCTCCCTCTGTAACTGGATCCTGGACTTCCTGACTGGGAGACCCCAGTCAGTCAGGATCAGTAGCAGCACCTCCAACACCATCACACTGAGCACAGGAGCCCCCCAGGGCTGTGTGCTCAGCCCACTGCTGTTCACACTGATGACCCACGACTGTGCAGCCAAGCACAGCTCGAACCACATCATCAAATTCGCTGATGATACAACCGTGGTGGGTCTGATCAGCGGTGGAGACGAGGCAGCTTACAGAGAGGAGATACAAGAGCTGACGGACTGGTGCAGAACCAACAACCTGTCTCTGAACGTCGACAAGACTAAAGAGATGGTTGTTGACTTCAGGAGATCACGTCAGGACCACACTCCACTTATCATCAACACCTCACCTGTGGAGTTGGTCCAGAGCACCAAGTTTCTTGGTGTTCACATCACCGACAACCTCACGTGGTCCCTCAACACCAGCTCCATCACAAAGAAAGCCCAGCAGCGCCTCTACTTCCTGCGCAGACTGAGGAAAGCCCATCTCCCACCTTCCATCCTCACCATCTTCTACAGAGGAACCATCGAGAGCATCCTGAGCGGCTGCATTACTGCCTGGTACGGGAATTGCAACGTCTTAGACCGCAAGTCCCTACAACGGGTAGTGAGAACAGCTGAGAAGATCATCGGGGTCTCTCTGCCCTCTGTACAAGACATTTTCACCGCTCGCTGCATCCGCAAAGCAACCAGCATTGTGGATGATCCCTCCCACCCTTCCCACACTCTCTTCTCCCTCCTGCCATCCAGGAAAAGGTTCCGCAGCATACGGGCTTCCACTTCCAGGATGGGAAATAGTTTCTTCCCCCTGGCCATCAGACTGTTGAACTCTGGAACCACCAATATCATGGACTCTTAAAAACCCACCAATAATACAAAACTCTTAAACCCACCACTTCACCCACCACTTCCTCCACTTTTCATTCTGTATTTATTTATTTATCTCGTGTTGCACTCTTGCACTTTAAATACAGTAACACCGCTCCACCACACTGCTACACCATAATGTGCCTGGGCTGCTTTGTTCCACAACACTGCAGCCTTCCACGGATGAATGTACTGTCTGTCGTGCCGTCTGTTGTTGTCTGTCTTGTCTGTCTTGTCCGCACTTGTTGCCCCGTGTTGTGTCTTATGTTGTCTTGTGTCTTGTGTTGTGTCTTGTCTTTTGTGTAGCACCAGGGTCCTGGAGGAACGTTATTTCGTTTCACTGTGTACTGTGTATATGGCTGAAATGACAATAAAATCCTACTTGACTACTTGACTTGACTACTTGAAATTGCGCTCTGCTGCAATGTCCCTGCAAGCCTGCTTCAGAGGTCAGAGGGTCAGAAAAGGAGGTAATCCTGCAACATCAGGCAGCTTCCCTGATTCAGGCTGCGTTCAGAGGACACCGGGAGGTAGTTAAGTACCAGGCCATAAGGGTGTCAGCCATCATCATTCAAAGACATTATAGATCCTGTACTAAGAGTAAATTTGAACATGAGAGATTCCAGGTATTGAGAAGGTCAGTGATATGCATCCAGGCAGCTTTTAGGAGTTTTTCTGTTCGAAAGAATGTTGCTGCAATGCACAAAGCTGCCACCATGATTCAGGCTGTAGTAAGAATGCACCAGCAAAGATTGGTTTTCAAGAAGCAGTGCTGGGCAGCAAGTGTTCTTCAGAGGAGGTTCAGAAGGTGGAAGTTTGGGCATCAACAAAAGCAGAGGTATCAGCTGTTCAGACATGCTGCAATTTGCTTGCAAGAGTCATTCAGAGGAGAGCAGGCAAGGGATCTGGCCAAACGGATCAGAGCTGCAAGGACAATCCAATCTCACCTCCGAGATGAACAAATCAGCTCCATGAATGTTCAGATCACTGACCAGGAGGGGTTGGTGACAGAGCTCTACCAGCAGCTGATAGCGAAAGAAGCCTCGATGCTACAGGTGAATGCCTCGGTCACGAATGAAGGGTTGAAACGCAAGGAAAGGATCACCTATCTGCTTCCTCAGCTGGAGAGGACCAAAGGACTCGTGTCCAGTTGCCAAAAGGAGATCGAAGCCATGGAAACAGAAATAAAAGCCCTGGCTCAAGACAAAGGTGAGCTTCAAGGAAGGAGCGCGAAGTTCAGAGAGGTTAGAGAGGTCTCTAGGATACAGCTGCAAGCTGTGATGGCTGTCCAAAGAGAGGGGCTGGAAAGAACGGATGAACAGAGGGACCAAACTGTATGCCAGACAACAAGGAGAGTTGAGACTCCAACCACTCAGGAGAAGCTGGAAGCTAAAATAGCCACTATGGAAGAACAACTGAATCAGACCACAGCAGAGCTGAGAAGGGTGCAGGACCACAACGTTGCTCTGCAGGCTGAACTGAGAGAAGTCCAAAGTAAGGCCAGTAAGCTCAGCGAGCTGGAGAAGCAGGTTAATGGTATGGAAGCAAGATTGGCGATCTTCGAATCTCGACTTCCTCCACAGACACCAGTGCGTGCTGGGACCCTGTGGTTAACGCCAGCGCGGAGCAGCTGAAGAACAGTCTGATGGAGAAGCCAGGAAAAATCCCAGAGGTTGAACAGCAGCAAGATGACTCCCTAGCGTTAGTTCACCCTCCGAGTTCAGCAGACTCGGAACAACTGTCACACGTGGGGTGTTTTGGGCACGCTAGAGGGTGCCCTCTGTCACCTGTGTTGTGTTTTGGGCACGCTAGAGGGCGCTCTCTACCACGTATAAGGTATGTCACAGGAGGTGTTTTGGGCACGCTAGAGGGCGCTCTGTTCTGACTGAGCACACCTGAGCCCCTGCAGGCAGGTGTGCATCATTGGGGCTGACTATTTAAGCCCCGATGAGTCAGAACAGAGCGCGGCTCATTAGGTAGGTTAAGCCTATGTGTAACGGGTGGTTTTGGTGTAAGTGACTGGGTGTCTATGACTAAGTATAGGTAACTTAGTATAGGCCACTTAGTATCTAGGGTTAGATGGCAGTTCCTCAGTTCTAGGGTTTCGTGTTTAGAACTGCAGTCCCCGTTCCTTGTTTTTGTAAGTGTGATCAATAAAAGTATGTTCCTAACTCCTGGCTCCGAGCTGTCCCTCCGGTACCCCGCCACCGTTACATAAACTATTTATTCCCCCTTCCATGGAGGCCATATTTGCTAACTGATTTGTAAAAAATCCAGTTTAAATTAGATTTTTTTTTCATGACTTTGAAAAACAACACATATTTCTGTCTATTGTAGATGTAGCCCTCATCTACAACCCTCATCTATTCACGGCAAAGTTATTAGAATTTTTAGCCTGTACTGTCAATCCAACACCAGTACAGTGCTGGCCTAGTGGTTAGGGAATACGCCCCAGGATTGGAAGGTATTGGGTTTGTATCCCAGACCAGTAGGTTGCCCTGAAGTACCCTTGTTCTCCATAATAATTCTTTGTATAAATTCAGTTAATTAGAGACATGCAAAAATTTTTCAGTCAAACCTTTCTCAAAATCTTTCCTGGTTTTCACCATGGGATAAAAATGTATTCGGATATAGCATATTGGTGATCTATTTACTTAAAAAATCATGCCACTGCTCCTTGTCCCATAATGACAAAATGTCCTAAAGGATATTTGGCCAGATAGTAATGTCAGTTGAAATACAATGGCTTATTTTCTGAATGGAAGACACCTTCCTTTGCAAAGATAGCCATTAGCCAAAAATAACTGAAAGAAACAAAAGCTATGACGTGGAAAAACGTTTTACTGTTAAATTGTATGTAGCTTTGTCACCCCCTTTTGGCGGAAATGGAAATTGAGTTTATACTCATGGTTTTAAATATAAATAATCAATATTTGTCGCAAATTTTGCCCCAGTTTCTCAATATTAAATAATTTCTACCAGTTTTGCTGGCAGATGACTCCATACTTTCCTGATAAAGTTAACAGTTTCATAGGGGATCTAGACCTTTTCTAAAGCTGAATGCCTTAGGCTGATTTTAACTTTATTTTCAAGTAATAATCCCTTCCAAATTTCAGAAACGGATGTGGCATGTTTTCCACTACAAAAGGTAGTACTTGTAAAACTTTAACCATGTTTGTGTGAAGTAATAATATTTTATTATGTTACAGCTTCCAAAAATGTATTATTTTCTTACAAGCTTTTTGCTGTTAATAACAAGTCAAAAGAATGTTGCTTAATTTTTATGATAACACTAACCAATATACAATATCCAATAAACAATATACAATACAACTCATATGAAAAAGAATACAAAAACATTTTCAGTTTTCTCCAATTATTATATAAGAATATTATCTACATTGTCTGTAGCAGAAATGTATGCAAACATACATACTGTCATGAATATTAGGGCCAATTACTTTTTTTTTACAGAAATTTCCATTCAAGCAAAATAATTCATGCATTTTGGTAACCCCTAAATAAAACCTAGATCGTTTCAGTCATTTATTTTTTTTCTTTCTAGATCTGCTTTGTGTTTAACTCAGCCACTAGGGATGCACAAGCCAGTGTATTTCTTTGTGCCGGTCCCAAGCCCGGATAAATGGGGAGGGTTACGTCAGGAAGGACATTCGGTGTAAAACTTTGCCGAAAGAGAAAGAGAGAGAAGAACCAGGAAGTGCAGCAAATAAACAAGATGGAAGTAAGGGCAGCAATGAAAAGGATAAAGAATGGAAAGACTGTTGGACCAGATGACATAAGCATAAAAAAACAAAAAAACAGACTGGGCAAAAATGGCATCCGTAGCAAAGTTCCAAGGCAAAAACCACTGTTGCCTTTTGGGAACATATTCTGTGGGCTGATGAAACAAAACTTTAACTTTTTGTAAAGTGATCGTCCCGTTATATCTGGCATAAAAGTCACACAGGCTTGGAAATCCTCCAATGTGTCTGAATTAAAACAATTTTGCAAAGAAGAGTGGGCCAGAATTCTTCCACAGTGACGTAAAAGACTCATTGCCAGTTTCTGCAAATGCTTCATTGCTACTTAGGGTGGCACAAACAGTTACTAGGCTCAGGGGGGCAATTACTTTATTATTACTTACTTTAATTAATATAGGATAGTTTTTTTACCCTTAATAAAGGAAATTATAATGTATGTTTACGGCATCCAGAGCGACTTACAATTCCTTATTACAGGGACGGTACCCCTGGAGCAATTTGGTGTTAAGTGTCTTGCTCAGGAACCCAATGGTGGAAGTACTAGGTGGGATTCGAACATAAGACTTCCACATGCAGGTATCCCACCACTAGACTTTATGATCTGTATCATTTAAGTGCAATAAATATGCAAAAATAAAAAATCTGAAAGGGGGCAAATGCTTTTTCACAGCACTGTAATATCCAAAGAACCAGTATGCTGCAACATCAAACTCAGTTTGCTTCCACAAAATCCATCTATAAAATCTTATGAACAGACTTGATGACAAAGCCCTGGTTGGGGCCACCATCAAACAGAAGCAGGTTAGACTTATGGCTGGCTAGGGGAACCAAGCTCTCGCTTGGATTATACAGGGATGGAATGATTTGTAGCATAGAGCCTGGTAGTACTGCCTCAGTACTTACTATATATATATTTTATATATATTTACTATATATATATGTTTTTAAGTGCCCTGATCAAGAGACTGAGAAATGTGCTGGGAAAAGAAGAATGGGTTGATATTGTCTGGCAGCCTACAGTTATCCCACACAGCAGACAAATGGATGACACAAGCTGTGGGATTTTTGTGATGGAGGTCAGAATGTTGTTGAATGTTGCAGCAAATTAATATGAATACTTCATATATCCACACAGGTCTAACATACCTGCTATGTGTAAATACATTCCTTACCAGTGCTGTATTGTTTGGGTCAGTTCACATGTGCCACTCTGGTAGGCAGAGCAAAATATTACTTTTGAAATCAATTTAATCTACGTCTTTTCATATCAGCCAAATTTAGATGAAAGTGACAACCCTTGTCATTGCGAGGTCACAGCACTGCACACCATGAACCACAACGAAATTGGACCTCTGCTTTTAACCCATGCCCACAAACACCGTGCAGCAGTGGGCAGCTATTGAAAGCGCCCGGGGAGCAGTGACGGGGACGGTACCTTGCTCAGGGGTACCTCAGGGCAACCTACTTTTGAGGGAATCGAACCCACAATCTTCCGATGCGGGGCCAACTCCCTAACCACTAGGCCACCACTGCCCCCCTTTTTTTTATTTATTTATTTATTTATTTATTTTTTTAGATGAACCACTTTTTAGATGCAGAAGTTGCTATGATATTGCTTATTAATGTTTACATTATTTCCTAAAGATGGGGTTCAGCATTGTTTCTTCCTTTCCTGAGTTGCCTGGACACATCAACATTGGTGTCACGGCCTGAGTTCGGTCCAAATCATAATCATAATCACATCAAATCAAATCATAACTGAATCACAGAAATGCAAAGAGCAAAGCTAAACATAAAAAGAGATTCAAAATTCTTCTTTTTGGACTTCATCACTTGTGAAACTGTCATTTATTTGGTCTGGAACCCAGTCCGGTCTTGGGATCAGATCTGGAGATGGCATCCCATCTTCACATGCCTTTGCGTACATCTTTCTTCTGTGTGTAACATTTGAAACTGTGCTTGTGAGGATGTGATGAGCCATTGTACCATCATCATGCAAAACTGCAACAAACAAGGTGCACACAAACAAAGATACAAGAAAACAACAGCAATGGGCACCATCATCGCAGCAGATGCCAATATGGTCCCATCCAAATGTAGATTGAACTGTACCAGCTGTAATCCAGCTTTATGAAATAACAATAACATTTCCCATGTGGTCTGATAGATCTGTTGTAATCTCATGGTGATCAGGAGTATAAACACAGCATGAGGTGTTTAGAAGTTTGCAAACGCCGCCTTCTTTAGCTAAAATTAAGTCTGGGGTCATTCTATTTTGTATGACGACTTGTCTAACATTTTCCATTTCATCTTTAATTAGTTAAGTAGATAAGGATGTGTCATTCACCAGTACAGCTATATGCAAGTGATATGCAAGTCCATTTATCTTGTTTAGTGCTGCGGTTGTACCACCCCCCAGGAAAAATGAATATGCTAGCTTGCCTTGAAATGGATCATGGTTATAGACTGCCCTGGAAATACAATTGCAGGTTAACAACAACCTCGCCATTTTGACTCTGATGATGATGTACAGGCTCTCATGCCACATGCCCACATGACTAAATCATTTGCCCATAGTGTTATAAAAGGTAATTTAAACTGACGTTCCTGTCCCAAACTATCGTAAACCGAACAGTTGGACTGGGTTAGATCATCTGCCCCGTAGTATCTTTAAACCAATTGACAAGCATTACACTTTTACAGTCTGATCAACCTAATTCTGTTCCCCCTTGGATTTATTACTGCATATACAATGTTCCCCCATCCGCTCAGGCAAATAAGAGTCACGTTTCAGCCAGGCCCTCCACGGTAGAGGGCTACAGTTAAACCCAACAATATTATTTTTCCAAGGAGCATACACAAGTCAGATTAGCAGCAGGTGGAAGCTGATCTGTGTTCCTGAATATCTCTAACACAGTAATCATACTCAAAGTTGTCCAGTGTACCATACAAGTGCTGCAGTCTGCACTGGGACCAGTATCATTTATATTAGCTTCTGTTGCCAACTTGTTGGTTAATGGAATTACCGACCATGAGGTACACGAGGAAGACAAACCCAGCAGCCCCCAGTCACTGATAAGGTTCTCTTCATCTTCAGAGACAGGGCACATGTCATGTTACCTTTGCATTGTCACAGTGATTCGGTCCTTCCCTTGTTTGCCACTGGTGCACTTCCTGCCACCGTCATTAGTAAGATGATAATCTCTAGTCATAGTTCAATGTCAGGATTCTGGTGGGTGTTCAGGTGAGCTTTTGTCTTTCTTCACGGGTCTGTGCTCGGAGGGCAGGATATACCCGTTACGCCCTCGTCCCACTTCACCGAGACTCCGTCACACCCTTTACCCTCACCCTGTCACTTGTTTAAACCCTCACGTGCTTACAGTGTAATACGTGGATCAACGTAGCTCTCTCTGCTTCACGGTGGTAGGTGTTGTCAGCAACACTTGAAATGTTCCCGTCCAACGCCTGGACTTCCAATGCTTCCATCTGAACTCCTTTACCAGGATCGGGTCACCAGGTCTCAGGTCATATAGAGGACCCTCTCCTTGGCAACAATTCTTTAACCTGCTGGTGGACAGAGTGGAGAATAGCAGACAAAGAACAAGAATATTGCAAAATTGCATCATCACAGTGTTGTTAAACTTGCTCCTGCTGCTTTACCTCCGGGCGGTTCCAGGCCAAAGTTCATAGGTTTACCGAATAAAATTTCAAATAGACTCAAATTTGTTCTGGCTCAACTGAGTTACTCTCTAGGCAAATTGAGCATGACTGGCAATATTTTTTTTTGCCACAGCTGAGAATCCCTTAGTAAAACACTAAATTTCATAATGTCCATCATCCCCCCCCTTTGACGCACGGTCTTTACTGTGCGTCAATTTAGCAAAACGAGGAAAGAAATGACTCGGCAGGCATGGGAAGCCATTAGGCCCTCGCCAGGTACCTTCACCATAGCTGCTGCATTTGCAGACAGTAATCTGTTTATGCCATCCATTCTGTTGTGGCATCCAATAATGCTGAGATCAAACTGGAATTGAGAATTGGGGAACTATCAGATTTCAGAAATTTCCTGTGTCTCCACATAGCACCAAAATCATGTACCACTCCAAAAGCAGATCTGCAATCAGTGTAGATTAACAGTAACTTTAGCCAATGTACATGCTTCAGTCAAAGCTACAAATTCTGCTACTTGAGCAGACATAGAACGAATAACTCTGTGGAGAGTGCCGCTTTCAGAGCAAACTGCAAAGCCCACACGGTTTAGTCCTTTGTTGTCTCTTGAGGCAGAACCATCTGCAAAAAACACAAGATTAGAGTTAGAGATGGGAACTTCTTGTAAATCTGTTCCACTGCTGCCACATAGTCATGAGGTTCACTGTCTTCTGGTAATGGAAGCAAAGTGGAAGGGTTAAGGTTAGTGCAATGTTTAATGGTGACACTTGGCATACATTATATTTCAAAACATCTTGCAGCTGACAGATGGGCTGTGCTGTGGTCCTGTAAGAAAAGAGAAACTGCATGTGGTACAAAAAGAATTAAATCATCATAGCCAACTCGATCTCTGGAGGCCTCTATGGTCTTATCTGCTGCAGCTACGTTTTTCAAACAAACAGGCAGACTTGCTGCCACTGGATCCGGCTCTAAAGAGAAATAGGCCACCGGCCTAAGCTTATCTCCATGTTTTTGTAACAAATCTGAAGTCATGTGTCCCTCATTCTCACAGACTGTTTGCACAAATGGTTTGGTGGATCTAGGATGCCCAGTGTTGGAGGAGACAATAGGGCTTGTTTCAAATTGTTAAAGGCCTCAAGTTGTGTCATTTCACGTGAGTTGACAGTTATTAGACAATTTCTGAGAGGTCATCGCCCGCAGCGGTGCCTCCATCTCTGAATAGTTAGGAATGAAACCTCTGCAATAGGAACGTATTCCCAGAAAAGATGCTAATTGCTTCTTAGTCACATGTCCGGGTATAGCACGAATGGCCTTGGCGCGCTTATTTGAAAGTGATTTACTTTTTGGTGAGATAATATGGCCCAAAAATGTCACTTGCTGTTTAACAAACTGAATCTTAGATAGACTGACCTATCTGTGTGTGTCTTTTCTACACTATGCTTGGCTGGGTGCTGCAATCAGAAAATCTTCAACATACTGCAAAAATGCGGTCCCTGGGGACAAAGCTAAAGAAGCTAGCGTGTCCATTCCAAAACAATTTATCTAATTGAATGCTGTTGTAGGTGCACTCACTCTCCCACTGTCCTTTAAAACCCAGTCAGAATCAGCAGCACCACAAGCTGTACAATGTAAATGATCTGAAGTCACTGCCCCCTCGTCTCAGCCTGTCCCTAGCAGCAAAGATAAGAGCGCAGGCAATGTCTGTATCTGTGAGCCGCCACTCATGATAAAACAAGGAGCTGCTCATAAACAATTGGAAACAACTGCCCTCGGAAGTATCAATAACATCCCCTTTTCAGAACAATTCAATTGTAAACCAAAAAGACACATAAAATCGCGGCCTAATAAATTTAGGATAATGAAAATGATGAAATTAGAAATGTTGTTCAATTGATGTTCAAAAGCATGCTGGCCTAGCTCACATGTGAAAGGTACAGAGAATGGCTCAAACACAGACATTCCCTGTTCCTGTGGACATAACAGTACGCCCACATAAGGCAAGAGAAGGAGATAGGACAGGTTTTCTCTTTTTTTTTTTTTTTTTTTTTTGCACTGAATATATGGCAGAGTCAACTAAAAAATGTAAATTTTTGCCCCTCAAATGTCAGTGTTAACTTTGGCATTTTCTTAAACCTTCAACTTGATACAGCGTGTAAGCTGTTGTGTGTGTACACTGTGTATTTGTGTGTGTCGGTGTGTGTGCAGGTGTATAAGTTTATAAATGTAAATATGAATTAGAATCATACGACCTGATCGCCACTCCTTCTGAGACATCCCCTTCCCCCGCCTCCTCCTGTCAATCACTTCTTGTCTGGTGCCAGTTGCTGCCACTGCATACCCCATCATGGTTGTCCACGATGGTTGTTTCCTGGTCCACGATGAACTTGATCATGTACTCGGATCGAACTGTCCAGACATTCCTTTGCCCAGTGATCCACCACAGATGAAACATCCACTGTAATCATCTCTGTGTCCACCTCTGCCTCTGTCTTATCCACACCAGACTGTTTCTGCCACCACCTCCCCTCTCAGCTGTCAGGTTCAGCATGGTCAGAGAGGCATCATGCAGCTGTTGCTTTTGCTTTTTGGTTCTCTCCTTGAATTTCTTGCTCAGCAGTTCCTCAGCATGCCTCGTGTGTTTGATAATGGTGGCCACACGTGATGTTTTCTCACCCATGCGTTCCATGTTGGTTCTTGTTGTTGAAGATGTGCTGGTCTGGTAGGCTGGGAGGATTTCTGCTTCCTGCTTTGATGGCACCTGGGATCTTGTCCAAGGTCGTTCCACAAGAGTATTGCAGCTGGAGCTCCCTCCAAGGATTGTGTTGTTGACAGGTAGGAGAGGGATCCAGGTCTGTTTCAGTCAGGAACGGGAACTGACCTACTGGAGGATCAGGATACAGACATTGGTGCGTGGAAGAAACAAAATAAAGGATTAGTTTGGTTAGCTGGGCCGGCGGAGATTTTGTGAAACATTGTAGTTGTTGCGTCAAGTGATGTAGGTGTGGTTGCACTAGCACCTCTATTAGAGTCTGACTAACTCTATTTTCCTGCCATTCAGTTTTTTTCAGCCATAGTAGTTTTTTCCTATAAAATCTTTTAGAGCCTTGGAACTGAAAGACCCTCTGCTGGAAACCCATATTTTACTACCCATTTACTCAGTATCATTAAATCAGTTGCTTCCTCCCCATACCTTTGTCTCATCACAAGCATCCTTTCCAAATCCTCATTTACCCTTTTTCCTGGATCGCTTGATTGTGAGGTTCCCATAGTAACGCAGTCCCATTCCTGTCCCAGACAGGTGTAGCGCTACAATATCTACTGTCGATCGTCACCGACAGGGAAGGTAAACTTTTATCACTCTCGACCTTACCTTGAAAGAGTTGGACCAATCCCCAAATTTACTTCACTCCCTCGTTTTAGGTCTAGGTCCCCACCTAAGGTTCCTCCTTAGGTCCACTGTGTACCACCCCTATGGTACCCCACAGCCAGAGGATTCTAATTCTCAATCACTCCAAATATTTAAATTAGGATACTTGTTAAATCAACCAGAAGATAAGGGTAGAAAGCAACAACAGAAAAATTAGGGGGAAATAGGCCGGATGGCAAGGTTATGTCCAAACTTGTGGTTTGCGTTGTACAGTTTCATTCAATACTGAGTGATAAATTGTTGTTTTTAAAAGATTGTCCATAGAGAACTGAAAGAAGTAAGATTTGTATGTATACATGTATTGCAGCTGTCAAAAAAAATAATGAATGTAGTAATGTGAGAGAGAGAGTGATCACTTTGAGAAAAAGCTACTATGTGTGTGTGTGTGTGTGTGTGTGTGTGTGGTTGTCAGTGTGAAGAAGTGCATCTGTGTGTGTGTGCGCGTATATGGGTGGTGTGTGAATTTTAACTAAAGGCCTTATAAGGGATATATATAAGAGATTTTTTTATATTTTTTCTATAACAATTAAGCAGAATTAGAGCAAGAAAAAGCCAGATGAACATTGTCATAAAGACATTAGAAGGGTGGGGTTCTATGAGGCAGTGAACAAGAAAATTGGCCCAGTGCCCAGAAATTCCTCTGATAAAGGTTGACTGAGTGCCCAGAAAATTTTGGTACTGAGGTGCTTATCTTAAAAGAATCAATTGCAAAGTAAAAACTTCACTAATAAATTATTAAATAATTAATAGGTTAAGTATTTTAAAGATAAATAAATAAATAAATAAATAATAACAATAACATTAATAATAATTAATCAAAGAGGGGGTCAAAGAGAATCAAAGAATAAAGATGACAAAAAAAAACAAAGTGAAGACCCTCGAGGGACAGTGTAAGGTGAAATTACCTGTAGAGAAGATGTGTGAAAAGAACCCCTTGATAAAGGATAAAATTCTGAAAATAAGTCAAAAGTGGGCTAAAGATACCAAGGACTTAAACACTAAATGGCCAGCAGAAGGTACATATGATGTAACACTTTGTGAGGCCCATGAAATTCTCATCCTGAACCACAAACCAAAGGACAAATCCAGTAAACGACAAGCAAAGCGCTAAGATGAACTAGAAATCCTAAAATTGTTTAAGAAAAAAGGAGAAGAGGAGAATAAGTGACTGTTACAGATGAGACAAGAAGGATCCAGAACAAGATGATAATGCAGCAGCCTTGTAAAATGAGAAGAAGATCTGAGAGAACACCCATAATCCCACCGACCCTCCACAAAGGGGAGGAGCCCTACCGCACAGGGAGAGAGAGAGAGAGAGAGAGAGAGAGAGAGAGAGTAGGCAGTAGAGCAGTGAGACGATATATCCAGATAATCTTAATAAATTACAGCAGGAGTGGAGAAGTGCAGTACTAGAGAGTGAAGAGGCAGCAAGGAGAGAAAGGGAGTCAGAGGCACAGTCAGTGAACGGTGATAAGGAAGGAATTGAGCAGACAGAACGGGAAGAAAGCGATGATGAAGGTGTATTGGATTGTTACAGGAAGTACAGAAATCAGATGAGAAAAGAGAGAGAATTAAGGAGAGAGTTAAAGGATATGGAAAGAATGTTACAGGAAGAGGAAAGGAAAGTGAGGACTGAGATGAGTAAGGGAAGTAGAAATGAGAGAAGAGTAGGATGGAGTATACCAAGGGGGAGGCCCAAGAGCTGGATGACACAGAGCTTTGATGATTCTATCCAAAGAATAAGTAAATCAATTACTAATTTAGATGAAATTGTGCATATTGCAATGGAGAGAAAAGATACAAGGAGACAGAGCAGAAGGGATAATGGTGAAATATCAGAAAGTGAAGAGGACACTGAGATTCAGGTAGAACCAAGTATGAGACTAAGATCTGGAAGAACAACCTCATGAAAGTGGTCTTTCGGACATTGGTCCTGGATGGCCTTCCAGAAAAAGTCAAAAGCAAACTGGAAGATGTGGTGGGTCTGAATGAAAAGACATTTGATGAGTTTGTGGCTCATGTGACACATGCTGTGGATAAACACAAGCAAAATGAAAAGAAAACCAAAGAACAAGAAAGAAGTGCTGAGAAAGGTGGCACAGCTCCAACTGGGAGAACTGACAGGAAAAGCTAAGAAAAAGGGGGAAAAGACTCAAGCTCCGGTTGTGGAAGAAAAGACTTTGCAGGCCTCTCATAGGCCAGTGACTCCAAATCCTGTATCACCTGTGAGTCAGCAATTGGATGGAGTCCAACAACCATCACAGTCTACAACTCCCTCAGTTCCAGTCATCAATGTGTACGCACAGCCTGGTGGAAATGGACCAAACAAGCAGAGACCCAGAGGCAGACAACAGCAGCGACAGCCTCAAGGTCCACCTGCAGTATGTTGGGGTGTGGAAGCAGGACACACCCGAAGAAGATGTTCAGTAAATCCATGGAAGGGACCAGAGTGCAGGGAACTGCAGCCTGATGGGCTCCCCAAATTATGGGTCAAGAACAATTGCAGAAGAACTGAAGTGGAAGAAGACACAAAATCCATTGATACTGTGTGCTGAAGATAATTCAATGATCAAAGTGTTGTGTGAACTGGAAATGACAGCAACACCACAGGCAGTAGCAATCCCAAGATTTGAAAATGATGATGTCTGGAAGCGAATGAATGCACAGCTGAAGGAAGAAGATTCCCTGAAGAAACAAATGATTAAGCAAGTTCCAGAAGAACTGTGGTCGCAACATGAGACAGATGTGGGACTGGTAAAATCAGCTTCACCAGTTCAGATCAGATTGAAACCTAGAGCACAACTACCTAGGAGAGCTCAGTATCCATTAAAACCAGAAGCTGAGCAGGGAATAGAGATAACTATAATGGGGCTGGTAGAAGCAGGAGTACTTATAGAAATGAGAAGCCCATGTAACACTCCTTTACTCCCAGTACAAAAGACAGATAAAACTAAGTGGCGATTGGTGCATGATCTAAGAGCAGTAAATGCAGCAGTAGAAGACTGGCAAGCGGAAGTGCCTAATCCACACACACTACTTATGAACATTCCACCAGATTCCAAGTACTTTACAGTAATAGATTTGTGTTCTGCATTTTTTAGCATCCCAGTAGCAGAAGAGTCCAGGTATCTATTTGCATTTACATACAGGGGGAAGCAATACAGTTATACAAGGTTGAAACTCTGAAACAGGAAATGCAGATAAACCTTTTTTTTGTTTGTTGCTAATCGCTTTGATGGATTTGCGTCAGCAGTGTTGATGCAGGAGACATGTAGTGGAAGGAAGAAACAGCCAATAGCTTATTATAGCACTAAACTAGATGGAGTGGCTCCGGGAGGCCCCCATGTTATCAGGGTTTAGCAGCAGTGCATTATGTCTACGAGAAGGCTTCATTTCTGACGATGGGGTTTCCAGCGGTCATCTATTCCCATCATAAAATCATAGAACTGATCGAAAATAGCAGATTTGTTTTAACACAAGCAACGAGTTTACAGTATTCATTTTTGCTTACATTTCCAGATGTAACTCATAGGAGATGCAATACAGTTAATCCAGCAGAATTATTGCCTTTCCAGTTTGAAGGAAAACCACATGATTGCATAGCTAGTTCATCAGCATTCTCTAAGTTAAGAACTGATTTAGAGTCTACACCAATTCCGGAAGCAGAGTTGACTTATTTTGTTGATGGATCCTGTTTTAGGGATCATTTGGGGAACCATGCAGGATATGCAGTGGTGAGGAAAGAAAATGGAGATGTCTTAGGTAGAAAAGGCTGAACACTGTCCTCAGCCATGTTCTGTCCAACAAGTAGAGCTGAAGGCAGTAACTGAGGCTTGCAAATTTGCAAAAGGAAAGTGTGTTAATGTTTTTACTGATTCAGCGTATGCTCATGGAGTTACACATTTATTTGGGGAAGTATGGAAACAGCAAGGATTTAAGAAGACTGATGGTACCCCAATTCAACATTTGCAGCAAATACTGGAGTTGATGAGTGTTATGATGCTGCCAGGAAGACTGGCAATAGTTAAATGTCAGGCACACAAAAAAGGAAATGACTATGTAATAAAGGGGAACAACTTAGCTGATCAGGCAGCAAAAAAGGCCTCTAAGTGTGAGGATCCGGTGATGGCACCAATGGTAGCAATAGAGCCTATAACCACACTGGGTGACTGGGTAGAGATGCAGAGATAAGCAACATTGTATGAAAAGACTATGTGGAGTAACAGAGGAGCTAAACAAGATGGAAATGGATTATGGAGAAATCATGAAGGGTTGTTGATTGCACCTAACACATTACTAACAATACTAATCACTAATGCACATGGGTTGGATCATTGCGCTAGAGGAGAAGAAGTGCAAAAAATAAAGAAACAAGGATTTTGGTCTCCATATTTACAGGCAATGGTTGATGAACTGTTGAGCAGATGTGATTTTTGTGCTCAAAATAATGTGCGAAAGGGAATTACTACCCCAGCTGGACACATACCAGTACCTACAGGACCATCTCAACATCTGGTGATTGATTATGTGGACATGATTAAGAGGGTGAGAGGATACAGGTACATGCTTGTGGTCATTGACAGATTTAGCAGGTGGGTGGAAGCAACCCCATCCAAACATCAAGGTGCTGGAACTGTTATAAAGTTTTTGATGAGAGAAGTCATCCCAAGATTTGGAATTCCATCGCAAATAAGTTCAGATAATGGATCAGCTTTTATACAACAGACTGCTAAAAAGGTATTACAAAACTGGAGAGTCAGACAACAACTGGGATGTGTTTATCACCCCCCAATCTCAGGGGATGGTGGAAAGGGTTAATTGGAACTCTAAAAACAAAGAAAAATTAAATTTGTGCAGAAACTGGATTCCATTGGATGGATGCTCTACCCTTAGCTCTGATGCATTACCGAATGCAAGCTAATAGAACCACTCATCCACATCAGATGCTTACTGGTAGACACATGCCTGTACCCCATCTGAGGGAACCCTATCAGGGACCTCCCTTGGAACAATTGGAAGCAGATTCGAGGGTTTATATGAGACAACTAACTGCTGTACATAGAGCTATTTACCAACAGGAGCTTAAGCATGCTCTGGAACTAGAGGAGGAACCAGCAAACCCTTTGAGACCAGGGGACCAAGTGTACGTAAGAATTTTTAGGAGGAAGTTGAATGAACCAAGATGAGCTGGTCCTCACATGGTGGTAAGCATTAAACCCACAGCAATACAAGTGGAAAATAGTACTACTTGGTATCACCTTAACCACTGTGCTCGAGTCCCCAGAAATCTGTTGCCAAGAACAGAGCTAGATGACGCTAGTGGCGATGATCAACAGGAGGAGAAGAACACAGTGGAAGCAATCAGGAGAGCCCTGGATTGAGGCAGGAGGGTGGTACCCATCCTGGTCCGGTGGGTCATCCGCTAGCCAGGACAGCCATGTCGGAGAATCGAGAGAGGATATCTCACCTAGAGGTTTACAGGCCACAACAGCGCATGCTGGAGGCTCCGAGGAACAGGAGGAGCCTGATTAGACTGAGGACGCAGCAGACTCGATGGAGACAGAGAAGCAGGAGGAGAGAACAAGATCGGAGAACCCGCTCAGAGCAAAGACAATCCCAGTCCATCACAGAGCCAGCAGATTCCACCAGTTCCAATCAATCAGCAGATAATGCCCTGCACGTCCAGGGAGAAGGGACAGAACCAGACGCTACTGATCATCGAGTGTCTGGCAGTCAATGTTTTTAGAAGGACTTTGAATTTTTTATCATTATTCTCATATATTTTGTGTATATCCTGATTTATAGGCATATATTCAGTTTTTTATTTTTATTGATAATTTAACAACTGTGTAATCTTATTTAATAGTTGTGTATTTTACTCTACATCTTGGTAAGAGACGAAATCTTTAGATATACTCTTAGAAAGATTTTGTGTTCTTTTTCTTTGTTATGAGCACAGTAATATTATCCTGAATCAGCACATGGTATACTCTAATATGTACCCTTATATGAGGTACTATTCTATTGATTAATTTTTGTAAGAGAACTGGATCAGGCTAAGTTGGGAACAGCTGAACACAAGTGCTGATAGCGCTATCGCAACATCTGGGTAGAGTGGGAATTTTTCCTCTAAAAATTGACTCGGCACAGAGGTTCCACTCTTGGGGAATGGGTTCCACTCTCTCTTCTTAGTAACCTGATCACTCAAAAAAAAAAAAAAAAAAAAAAAAACAATTCAGCTAAAATCTTGATATGTTCTCTTTATGATTATCACTTGTTTTTCATATATAACTACGTTATGCAGTATTTTAATCATGTTATGTATCACAGCTTTGTATGCATTAAAGCTTTTATAGAAAAGGTTTCAGTGATGTGAGTGTCCTTGAGTTCTAGTGTTCGTCAGCAACTTTAGCTCCAATTCAGAAAAAATAGCTGCCTGACGGGGGGACACGGGACATTATGTCAGTCTGTTATTTGCAGAACTGCGTGTCACATATCTCACTTCCACTTTTGTTTCTGAAATAAGGACTTTTTCATATGTATGTGTGTGAAGCAATTGTATTGTCCTTTATTCAGTATCTAGCCTTGCAGTATTTAACCACATTTATTGAGGTATCCGACTTGTAAGTCAGAGAGGGGGCATATATATATAGTAAAAATCCCTTTACTTTTGTCCCTTTACTTTTGCCCCTGTCCTACAGTGTCTCACACCACTGAGTTCCCATGGGAAAGCAAGCAGTTGCACCTGTAAATAATTACATTTTGTCAAGTGTCTTAAGCTATCTCAGTTCCCAGAAAACATCCAGCAGTAAAGAGTTACATTTCTAATTGAACAATAGCTCTCATAGACAGCTAGTATTAAACAGTTACATTTTTAATCAAGCAGCTGCACTCACAATTGGGAAACTGGATGGGAAGAAACCTTGAAATGTTGGTGGTGGATAAGACAGGGAGCCATCAATGAAAAGAACTTTGTCTGTTGTTGGTGAAGTGGCAAAGGCGGTGGAACTGAGGTTTTAATCATGACAGCATTGAATATTATTGGTGGAAAACTTAATGGGATGGATTTATGTAAATTTTAAAAGTGATTGAAATGTATTTAAAGTCCGAAGTTGGGATGAGCATTTGGAGCTGCTCTCACTGGACCACGCCTGCTGAAACTCTTCAGTAAATTGGTTGTGCCGTATCTCTCTGACTTCGTTTGATTTTTGACTTCGTTCTATTTCTGACTTAGAAAAAGTTTCAGACTCAGGTTCAGACTTCAATTTTCCATGACACCAGCAGCCCTGGACGTGGCTGTGGCTGGTCTGAGGTCTCTTTGAATTTGAGTTTTGTACTTTGTGGACACAGCCATGGGCCCCATTAAAGGGGCTGTTTGTGTTAGGTTTTGGGGGATTTTATTTGGCCTCCCCCACGGAGGCTCGGCTCGGGGTGAGGCAGTGTTTTTACGCCCCTGGAGTTGAAGGGGCTTCTGTCACAGTCTGTTGTGCCTGTGGTTCTGGTTGGGCACGACAGATGGCACTCTGTTCTGACTGAGCGCACCTGGGCTCATGGAGACACAGGTGTGCTTCATTGGGGCTGCTATTTAAGCCCCAGTGAGTCAGAACAGAGCGCGGTTCATTAATTAGGCAAAGCCTTACAGTTAATGGTGGCATTTTTGTTTCCGTTGGGTTTATGTTTAATAAAGTTACGTTCTGGAATACTGGCTCAGCGTTGACATCCTTCCCACACCCCACCACCGTTACAGCTTCAGACATATTGCTTTTTATTTTTTTACACTTCTACTTTGAAATAAAGTTTTTTGAAAAAAAAAACTTAAATACAAACACATTAACAAACATTCTTTCACAGTCATATTCTGTCTTTTACTATATGTTTCAGAGAAGACAGAGAAGAACCATTTGTGAAAAGAACAAATAAGTGAAGGATTTTTTAACTGAACCAGGGCTCCTTAGAATATACAGTCTGTTCAGCACTGTCATTACATAACACACTCTGTCATTACATGAAAATATAAAATACATGTATATATCTCAATGTTAGTCTTAAAAAGTCTGATTATAGAGGTGATTGACTATAAAACACTTTCATTTTTGACTCAAGGAAACTTCTAATTATTGTAATTGTCAATTAATTTGGACAATTCAGATGTCATCTGAAATTCCATCCACAGCTTTCCATCCACAAGATAATTGATAATGTAATTTGCAAAAGAAATAATACATTTATCATTATCCGTCTTTGTTTAATGTGTAAGTCATGTCCTATTTGAGCCTTGATATAAAAAAAACATGAAGCATGTATATAAGTAATCTCCAAAGATGAATTGTAAAAAATATTATATATATATATGAAAGTGACTATAGTTGTCATTGCAAGGTCACAGCACAACACACAGTGAACCACAATCAAATTGTGCCTCAGCATTTAACCCATGCACACAAACACCATGCAGCAGTGGGCAGCTATGAAAGGTCCCGGGGAGCAGTGACAGGGACGGTAATTTGCTCAAGGGTACCTCAGGTCAACCTACTTGGAAGGGGTTTGAACCCACAATCTTCCGAGCATGTGTCCAACTCCCTAACCACTAGGCCACCACTGCCCCATATTTTATATATTTTATTTGTTCTGTGACGGAACTCAAAATTACTCATATGTCAGATCAATTTTCCCCATTGAAATGAATTGAAATGCCATTAATCTGTTCAAGAACCCCCAAAAAATACCGCGTTCTTTGTTACATGTTTTTAAGTAAAAACAATGTACTTATAAATAATGAATATTGTATTAAAACACAATACAATAGAATGTACTGCAATAAACTGGTTTTATTAAGTATAATGTACAACATTTGCCTTGGAGATCAGGTGACTTGAAGATGCTGAAGGTGAAGGTGGATGAAAAAGGCTGAACTGAATATTATTCACTGATTTTTGCCCATTTCACCATGCTTTCCTCACTTTCATGGGCAGGGGTTTTCAATAAAAACCTTTCCAATGTGTTCAGTTTCATCCTCCCTTTCAGAATCTTTTTGAAATAAGGCAAGTGTAATTAAATAGTGCTGGCGCACCCTTCTGCTTCAATAAGGTGCAGATTGTAGAAGTGCTATACTCGTACTGCTTCGCCAAGTCGACTACACGTACACCTGGGTTATTAAATGTCTTTCTTTAGTTCAATGCACATCATCTGCTTCTTCTTCTCAGCACTGTCCTTCGCACACAATTTCTTTTCCAACACATGGTTGGAAAAACTACGTTTTGCAAAATAACTGCAAGCAGAAATGTGAGCACAACACTGATGCTTCCACTGCAAGCTAAAGGTCTTGTTTTGTGCTGAGACTATTTAATTTAATTGTGACTATTCTTGTCATTGTGAGAACACACAGTGAACCACAACGAAATTGGACCTCTGCATTTAACACAATGCAAACACCGTGCAGCAGGGGGCAGCTATGGGGATGGGTACCTCAGATAAGGGGGGTAAGGCACTGGTAAGGGGTTCGAACCCACAATCTTCCTAGCCTGTGGCCAACTCCCTAACCACTTGCCCACCGTTGCCCATTGCCTATTGTGACTAATTATCACGAACCATCCCTCTACTCGCTACTATGCTGTGGTTTTTCTCTTGAACTTCTGCTGCCAAACTCAAATGAGTCTTCTGTTTTTTGCCTGCTCTCATGAGAAACTCAGTTATGATGATTCACCTTGTCTATGTGTTTGCTAAATCCTTCCCTGCTGTGTGTGTTAGCGTTTAGCGATTAGCATTAGCCTCAGCCTCCACGCTAACCCTCTTTGATAAATGTCAGGGTAACAGTTTACCATGGTAGAACCCAGCCACTAGGGATGCACAAGCCAGTTTATTTCTTCAAGCCAGTCCCAAGCCCGAATAAATGGGGAGGGTTACGTCAGCAGGGCATCTGGTGTCAAACTTTGCCAAATCAATATGCGGACAACAAAACAAATTTCCATACTGGATCGGTCAAGGACCGGGTTAACAACGACCGCCACCAGTGCTGTTAGCCTAAAGGATGCTGGTGGAAATTGGACTACTGTTGGCCAAAGGAGAAGAAGAGGAGGAAAGCATGTCAAGAGGGTTGAGGAGAGAAAGAAGGGAAGTAGAGTGGAAAGGACTGAACACCATTACTGGAAGGAGCACAGTGCGTAGAGGAGGCCCAGAGTCTGTAGACCAGGACTGGGCCAATAGTTCAGAAATCTGCCCCTCACCCATCCATCAAAGCTCATCACCTGCCCGTGCTCCCCTTCACACATCTCTGCAACCCCCCATGGCAGCTCCCCTTCACACCTCTCTGCAACCCCCCACAGCACCAGGGATATCAGCTGTATATAGAATAGAATAGAGAATAGAGAATCTTTTATTATCCCACGAATGGGAAATTTGGGTGTTACAGGGCTCTTTATCAAGGAGACAGAAAGAATATAGAAAGATATATGTAAAGAAAAATAAGAAAAATATAAAGAACAAGGAACATCCATATACAAGAGCTATAAATTATCTATATATATATAGACATACATATATACATACATACATATTTACATGACAAGAGAAACATGTAGAAATAAAGAAATAAAGAATATAAAGACAGGAAAGATAAGGAAAGATGACTATATACACAGTGAATAGTAAATAAATAAGTTATAAATAAATTATAAATTATAAATAAACAAGTAACAAATGTAAATGTAATAATAATAATGTATAATATAATAATAACAATAATAATAACAATAATAACAACAACAACAACAATAATAATAAACAAGTAATATTAAATATGTAATGCTATGTTGAATTGTGGAGTCTTATTGCTGCAGGTAAGAATGACGTGCGGTAGCGTTCCTTCTTACACGGCGGGTGTAAAAGTCTGCTGCTGAACGAGCTGCTCAGTGCTCGTACAGTCTCGTGTAGGGGGTGGGAGGTGTTGTCCATGATGGATGTTAGTTTGGATAACATCCTCTCCTCCCCTACCTGTTCGATGGATTTGAGTGGGCAGTCCAGGACAGAGCTGGCCCTCTTGACCAGTTTATTTAGTTTCCCCCGTCCCTCTCTGCAATTCTACCACAGCATAAAAAACAGCAGACGCAACCATAGTGTCATAGAGGGACCTCAAAAGATTTCTGTTCACCCCAAAGGACCTCAGCCACCTTAGCAGGTGAAGACGACTTAGGCCCTTTTTGTACAGAGCATTGGAATTTGTGGACCAGTCCAGTTTATTGTTGATGTGGACACCCAGGTATTTGTACTCCTCCACTGTCTCAATACACAAACCCTGGATGTCTACCGGTGTAATGGGGGGTGACTTCTGCGGAAGTCAATCACCAACTCGCTGTCTTTGCTGGCATTAATACAGATGGTTTGTTCACACCATCTGGCCAGAAGTCACTGATGACCCCCCTGTATTCCTGCTCATTCCCTCCAACATACGACCAACAATAGCGGTGTCGTCCGAGAACTTCTGCAGGTGACAGCTGTCCGTGTTATATTTAAAGTCCGCCGTGTACAGGGCCCAGAAGAGGAAGGAGGTGAGGACCCATTCCTTGTGGGGCTCGGTGCTATGACATCACCTCAGACACACACAGTCCTGAGTCTCACATCTCACATACTGGGAACCTGTGGTGGTGGTCAATAATCCATGCAGTCATGTGATGGTCCACACCTCCTCAGCTTTCCCCTCAGAACTGAAAGGCTAGATTGTGTTGGCATTAGAAAAGTCAAGAACATTACTCAAAGAACAAAGTGTCTTGTCCTCTCAGGTGAGTAAAGGGCCCGATACAGCAGGTAGATGGCCTTGATCATCCACCCCCAATGCGATGATCGCAAACTGCAGCGGGTCTAAGTCCTCCCCTGACCAGTGGGCCGAAGGTGATGGGATGATCCTCTCCATAGCCTTCATCAGGTTAGAGTGAAGACCTTGGGTCTGTAATGGTTTGGCTCCATGGGGGTGCGGCGTCTTAGGGACTGGAACTAGGCCACCGAGTCTTCCACAGAATAGGGGACGCTCCAGGCTGAGGCTGAGGTTAAAGATGTAAGTGATAACCTCACAGAGTTGGTCTGCACAGTCCCTCAACAGGCTGGATCTGATGCCATCCAGACCTGTGAAACTCTGTGCTTCATCTTCCTCGAGCCTCCGGCCACTGGTTAGCTGTGATGGAGAGAGAACTATTAGTGGCCGATTGTGATGGGTACCTCTGAGTGGGATAGCAGGAGGGGCAGTAGAGTCCTCAGGGGAAAGTGGGAGAAGGAGAAGATAGGGGATATGCAGCTGATATTCCTGGTGGGGGTTGCAGAGAGGTGTGAAGGGGAGGTGCCTTTGGGGTTGGGCCTCCACTACTCACTGTGCTCCTTCCAGTAATGGTGTTCAATCCTCTCCACACACTTCTGACGTTGTTCTGTCTACAGGCTGCTCCTCCAGCCTCCCCTATATCTGTCGTTCCCCACTCTTTATCTCTCTTTCAGCTCTTCTGGGCTGTCCCTCATTGCCCTCTTTATCTCCTGATCTGAGAGCTCTCGACTTCTGCTTAAAGCAGAGCTCTCAGATCTTAGGTCATGTATGGTTGTTGTTGAAGTAGCACACATTACTCTCCTGGTCGGTACAGTGTTATCCACACAGAAGTTGATATAGTCAGTTATGCAGACTGTTAGACTGTCAATGTCCTCTCCATGTGGAGAAACAGTCTGCCTCCCAGACTGTGGTTTTCAGAAGCAGTCCCTAGGTGCCATGCTTGTCTCATCAGACCATCCTCATCACATACGTTGTAGTGAGGTTGATTGCATACTAGAGCTACTATGTAGAGAACCAGATGAGACTGGGTCCTGGTCTAGTGTCCCAATGGAGGGAGCAGTGATGCTCTGTATGCATCCTTGGTGTTTACACATACAGCAAGTCTAATATTACTGCTTTCCAGATTGCAGCACATTCCCATACTGGGTGAGAAAATGCTGGGCAGAGTTGAGACAGAGACATGATTAAAATCACAGATATCAGGAGGAAGGCTTGGGGATGTGCTTTCTGCAGTTGGGACACAACTTTGTGTATGGTTTCGCAGGCTGCTGTCAGCATCTGCCGCGGCGGAATGTAAACAGTTATGCGATGACTTGAACTCGCTTGCGGCAGATGGGTACAGTCAGGGTGTTTAACCACATGTGCTCCAGTACATGTGCCTTTTTCTTAACCAACAGTGATGTGCCCTTGGTTTACACCATCTCTCGTGTACATATCCACAATCCCTACCTTTCCTGCCGGTCTCCTTCGCGTTCGGTCTGCTCTCACAGTGGAATTCCGGTACAGCAACAGAGAGTCTGGGTAATTAGTGTCCGCCAGACTCTGTGTAGCACATCATGCACTGACCTCTGAAGCCTAGCTCCTTCGTCCTATTGAGGAGAGAGATCTACTGACTTACCAGATACCTATCTGAATGGCGGCGCAGTAACATGGCCCGGCGCTCGGGAATCAAACTTTGGTGCTAAAGTCTGTAAAAGTCTTTCATCGACTACTTTTCACCGTAAGATTTTGCACATGGCGTCACGTATCCGTGAATGCTCTTAAACAACCGCCAAACACTGCTGGAGCTCAGGAATCGTCAGGATTCCGATCTTCCAGCGACTCTCAGGCTAGCTACGAGTTGGCGTGCTGAAAGACCAGGCCTTCGGTCCCGAGATAAGCCTGCTGAACTGTGACGAGAGGACATAGGAAGCGGTGTGAGAGGAAACAGAAGCGCGTAAGCGTGCTGGGAATCCGGGCTCAGCTCAAGGCTAGCGCTAGCCGGCCGGCTATCCGTCCGTCCTCCTGTAATGCATCGCCCTGGATAATAAACTGGATTATATCAGCTCCAGCTGAACACCCAAGCGTGTTGCAGACTGCTGTGTTTTTGTTTTTCACGGAGACATGGCTCAGCGACGGCGTTCGGATACCGCCATCAGCTCGCGGACTCCGGCGTTTGTGGACAAGCTCGCTCTGTCGGAAGACCGTGGAGGGGAGAAGCCTTATGTTCACGTAAACACTGTGGTGTACAAGCGCTGTGCTGAGTCTCAATGCACTGCTCAACACTGTGGAGGTGATAGTCAGGTGCGAGCCGTTTTTATTTGCCCGGAGTTCTCTGCGGTAACATTTGGCTGGAATACATCCACCCAGCGCTAGCGCTAACAAGCGCTAATATAACAACGCTAATGCTAAGCAGCTGGCTGGTTTATGGAATTATCAGCGGACTCCAAAACTACCACCCAGACGGATTATTTATTGTTGCCGGAGTTTCAACCATGCAAATCTCAGGTCAGTTCTCCCTAAATTCCATCAACATGTGAACTTTGCAGCGAGGGCTCCATGGACTGTGTTTGCACAAACCTGGCAGTAGCGTGCAGAAAAGACCGCCCCACCTCCCGGACACCTCCCAGACCACATCTCTGTGCTGCTGATCCCAGCGTACAGACCCATCGTCAGGCGCGTGAGACCCACCCTGAAGAAAGTAAAGACCTGGCCCACAGGAGCCATCTCTGCTCTTCAGGACTGCTTGAAACGCTGAACTGGGTTTATGTTTAGGAGGCTGCAACCTACGGTGACTCCATCAACCTGGAGAAAATTACAGCTTCAGTGACTGGCTACATCAGCAAGTGCATTGAGGATGTTGCTGTCTCCAAGTTCATCACTCTTTCTGACCCAACCAAAAAGCCATGGATGACCGCGGGCTGCAGACTCCTAAGAACCGGGACAAGGCCTTCAAGTCAGGGGGCAGACGCCCTAGAAAGCGAGGGCAAACCTGTCTCCGAGACCGTAGGCGGCGGCGAGCTCACGCGAAAGAATCCATGGCCCATTCAAGAACACTGGTGACACCGGTGTGGCAGGCGACCAGGCCCTCACCAACTGGGACATCTCACCTGTGGCGGTGACCCCTCCCACTCCAGATCGCTGAACCACTTCTCGCGCGGTTTGGTACAGCGAGCGACACGAGAATGAGGACCACCCCTCCTCGAACGACCAGATTCTCCGTCTGACCAGCAGGGTGAGAAGATCTCTTCTCAAATTAACCCACGGAAAGCTGCGGTCCAGACAATATTCAGGTGAGTGCTCAGAGGATGTGCCAAGACAGCTGGCAGTTGTTCTCACTGACATCTTTAACACCTCTCTGAAACACCACTGTTCCAAGGTGCTAAGACCACCATATCATTCCAGTGCCTAAGAAACCATCCATCTCCTGCCTCAGCGACTATAGATCATCGCACTCACACCCATCATCATGAAATTAGCGAGAAGCTGGTCATGAGGCACATCAGAATCCAGATCCCTCCTCACTAGACCCCCTGCGGTTTGCGTATCGTCCCAGCGTTCAACGGGCGATGCAATCTCCTGCACCACTCCATCTGGCCCTTTCTCATGCCCGACAGAAGGACGGTTAAAATCGAAATGCTGTTCGCCGACTGCAGTTCAGCATTCAACACCATCATCCCTCAGCACCTGAGTGAGAAGCTGAGGCTGCTTGGCCTGAACACCTCCCTCTGTAACTGGATCCTGGACTTCCTGACTGGGAGACCCCAGTCAGTCAAGATCAATGCAGCACACTCAACACCATCACACTGAGCACAGAAATTTGGGCTGTGTGCTCAGCCACTACTGTTCACTGATGACCCGACTGTGCAGCCAAGCACAGCTGAACCACATCATCAAGTCAGCTGATGATACAACCGTGAGTCAGGTCTGATCAGCGGTGGAAGGCAGGCAACAGGAAGGGAGATACAAGAGCTGACCGGACTGGTGCAGAACCAACAACCTGTCTCTGAGCAGTCGACAAGACTAAAGAGAGATGGTTGTTGACTTCAGAGATCACGTCGGGACCACACTCCACTTATCATCAACACCTCACCTGTGGAGTTGGTCCAGGGCACTAAGTTTCTTGGTGTTCACATCACCGACAACCTCACGTGGTCCCTCAACACCAGCTCCATCACAAAGAAAGCCCAGCAGCGCCTCTACTTCCCTCTCGCGAACTGAGGAAAGCCCATCTCCCACCTTCCATCCTCACCATCTTTTACAGAGGAACCATTGAGAGCATCCTGAGCGACTGCATTGCTGCCTGGTATGGGGTGCAAGTCTTGAACCGCAAGTCCCTACGGCAGGTAGTGAGAGCAGCTGAAGATCATGGCTCTCTCTGCCCTCTGTACAAGACATTTTCACCGCTCGCTGCATCCGCAAAGCAACCAGCATTGTGGATGATCCCTCCCCTCCTTACACTCTCTTCTCCCTCCTGCCATCCGGAATGGTTCCGCAGCATACGGGCCTCCACTTCCAGGATGGGAAATAGTTTCTTCCCCCTGGCCATCAGACTGTTGAACTCTGGATCCACCAATATCATGGACTCTTAAAAACCCACCAATAATACAAACCTCTTAAACCCACCACTTCACCCACCACTTCCTCCACTTTTCATTCTGTATTTATTTAGTTATCTCGTGTTTGCACTCTTGCACTTCAAATACAATGGCCACCTCCACCACACTGCTACACCATAATGTGCCTGGGCTGCTTTGTTCCACAACACTGCAGCCTTCCACGGATGAATGTACTGTCTGTCGTGCCGTCTGTTGTTGTCTGTCTTGTCTGTCTTGTCTACTTGTTGCCCCGTGTTGTGTCTTGGCTTGTCTTGTGTCTTGTGTTGTGTCTTGTCTTGTGTATGTACCAGGGTCCTGGAGGGCAGCTATTTAAGTTTCTGTGTACTGTGTATATGGCTGAAATGACAATAAAATCCTACTTGACTTGACTTGACTTGATTCCCCATAATGATCGAGGATACCGATGGTTTGTACCGTCTTCCTCTCCCAGTATTTCACTCCAGCTACGACCGTCTCTCCTCCGTATGGATTCCCTGCAGATCTCTGGTCTTCAGCTGGGCTGTCGTGACGAGTTGCTAAGCACCTGCAGCTGATCCGGGTCTAAACAATGAACCCATGATATCCCATTTGTCTTCTCTTGCTCTTCCCCCCTTTTGCCCTGAGCACTCTACTGCCCCCTCCTGCTATCCCGCTCATCAGGAGGCACACTCTTACACACTACACAATAGCCTCTCCGTCTGAGAAGCTGACAAGGTGCTGAGTCAGCTGAAGATGAAGAACAGGGAAATACAGATCTGGATGGCGTCTCACTCCCAGCCTGTTGAGGACTGGAAATCAACTCTGTGGGGTTATCACTTACATCTTTAACCTCAGCCTCAGCCTGGAGCACGTCCCTATTCTGTGGAAGACCTTGTGCCTGGTGCCAGTCCCTAAGACATAGCACCCCAAGGAGCCAAACCACTTCAGACGGTGCCTGACTTCAAACCCTGATAGGCTTTGGAGAAGATCCTCCATCACCTTCTCCCACTGGTCAGGAGGGACCTACAGACACTCTGGTTGCTTACCAGCCACACAATGGGGTGGATGACACTGTCATCTACCTGCTACATCGAACCCTCACTCACCTGGAGAGTGACAAAAGCAAAAGTGAGAGTCATGTTCTTTGATATCTCTAGTGCCTTCAACACAATCCAACTTTCAGTGGTGAGGGGAAGCTGGAAGGGTAAGGAATGGACCATCACATGACTACGTGGATTATTGACTACCTCTCAATAAACTAATATGTGAGACTCGGGACTGTGTATCTGAAGCGGTGGTCTACCGCTGCAGGGCCCCACAAAGACAATCGCCCCCTTCTCTTCACCTGTACATGGCAGACTTCAAATATAACGAGCAGCTGTCACCTGCAGAAGATCTCGGGATGAGAAAGCAGCTATTGTTGGTCGGGTGTTGGAGGAATGGCGAAATGGGGTCATCAGTGACTTAGTCAGCTGGTGCGAACGAAACCATCTGCGTATTAATGCCAGCAAGACGAAGGAGCTGGTGATTGACTTCGGCAGGAAGTCACTCCCCATAACATCGGTGATCATCCGGGGTTCATTGTGGAAGTCAGAGTCAAGTCAAATGAGATTTTATTGTCATTTCAGCCATATACACAGTATAGTGGCACAAACATTCTCCAGGACTAATTACTCAGGATGGCTATAGAGCAAACAAAAGACAGACAAGAAGTCTGCGAAAACAACAAACAGGACAGTAGGCAGAACATGCCATAATAAACACTGGAGAACTCCCTGGGCAGATAGAAAGGTCTGCATCTGACACAGCTTCCAGCAGTGCTGAGCAGTGTGCAGAGACTAGCACAACGTTCGCCACCATTATTGTGATGTAAACACACAGCTCACTCGTGAGAATCTTGCTGGACAGTGGTGTTTGTCAAGCGATATGCCGGAAGAGATCCCGCTAACTGGATGGCGGTGTCGGAACTTGTGTCCTGTGAGCCATGTCTCTGTAAAAAACAAAAACCTGACAATCTGTACTCATGCTGGTGGTCAGCTGGAGTCGTAGTGCGGTCAATTTATTATCAGGCGCGAACATTGGCAGGAGGAAAAGGCAATTTGGCTGGTACGGATGCTTCAGCGCATTTCTGTTTGCTCTTGCAGCTTCCGATGTCCTCTCAGTGAGGCCCAGAGTACAACAGGTGATCCTCTCGGGGACTGAAAGGCCTGGTCTTGTGGCGCTCGGGCTCCTATGGCAGTTGTTCAGAAAGTCGCTGGAGACATCCTGGCTGATTCCTGAGCTTTCCAGCAGTGTTTAGATTAGATTTAAAGCATTCACAGTTGATGCTCATGTAAGTCTCCTGATGAAAAGTAGTCAGATGAAACCTTTTACAGACTTTGGCACAAAAGTTTGGACCCCAGACGGCCGCTGCGATGTTATACGCCACATTCTTGGATCACAGGGTATATTGATACACAGTTTGTGTATTGAAACAGTGAAGGAGTACAACTACCTGGGTGTCCACATCAATAACAAACTGGACTGGTCTACAAACACTAATGCTCTGTACAAAAAGGGCTTAAGTCGTCTAGACCTGCTAAGGCAAACGAGGTCAGCTTTGGGTGACAGAAATCTTTTGAGGTCCACTGCTATATGACACTGTAGTAGCGTCTGCTGTTTTTTTATTTTTATGCTGTGGTCTGCTGGTGTGATAGAATAGAAGAGAGGGACGGGGGAAACTAAATAAACTGGTCAAGAGGGCCAGCTCTGTCCTGGACTGCCCACTCAAATCCATGAAATCTATCGAGCAGGTAGGGGAGGAGATTTCCTCCCCTACCTCCTCCCCTCCCTGTATGACACTGATGGATTGCAGCAAACCATCTAGGACAGAGCTGCCCCTCAGTTTATTTAGTTATATGGATATGGATAACTCAGTTTATGGATAACATCCTCTCCTCCCCTACCTGTTCGATGGATTTGAGTGGGCAGTCCAGGACAGAGCTGGCCCTCTTGACCAGTTTATTTAGTTTCCCCCGTCCCTCTCCGCAATTCTACCACAGCATAAAAAACAGCAGACGCAACCACAGTGTCATAGAGGGACCTCAAAAGATTTCTGTTCACCCCAAAGGACCTCAGCCGCCTTAGCAGGTGAAGATGACTTAGACCTTTTTTGTACAGTGCATTTGTGTTTGTGGACCAGTCCAGTTTGTTATTGATGAGGACACCCAGGTAGTTGTACTCCTCAACTGTTTCAATACACAAACCCTGGATGCAATGATGTAACTTCTTGTGGACGTCAGTCACCAGCTCCTTCGTCTTGCTGGCATTAATACCATTAATACTTTTGACCAGTGTCTTACGCTGTCTCACAAGTTCCCAGAAAACATCCAGGAGAAAAGAGTTACATTTTTAATTGAACAATAGTTCCCACAGACAGTCAGTATCAAACGGTTACATTATTAATCAAGGAGCTGCATGCGTTTACAATTGAGAACTCGGTTCGAAACTGGATGGGAAAAAATCTTGAAATGCTGGTGGTGGATAAGACTGGGAGCCATCAGTGAAGAGACCTTTGTTTATTGTTGGTGAAGTGGCAAAGGTGGGGAAACTGAGGTGTTTTCATGACAGCATTGAATATTATTGGTGGAAAGCTATTAATGGGATAGATTTATGTAAATTTCAAAGGAGAACAAAGGTAATTGAAATGTATTTAAAGTCCAAAGTTGGGATGAGCATTTGGAGCTGCTCCCACTGGACCACACCTGCTGAAACTCTTCAGTAAAGTGGTTGTGCCGCATCTCTCTGACTTCATTTGATTTTTGACTCCGTTTGATTTCTGACTTAGAAACAGTTTCAGACTTCCACGATAGTATCAGCTAGAGTTAAAGGGAAGGTTTACAGGACAGTAGTGAGACCAGCTATGTTGTAAGGGTTGGAGACAGTGGCACTGACGAAAAGACAGGAGGCAGAGCTGGAGGTGTCAGAGTTAAAGATGCTGAGATTTTCGCTGGGTGAGACGATGATGAACAGGATAAAAAAATTGTATATTAGAGGGACAGCTAAGACGTATTGGAGACAAAGTTAGAGAAGCAAGGTTGCGTTGGTTTGGACATGTCCAGAGGAGAGATGAGGATTATATTGGAAGGAGGATGTTGAAGATGGAGCTGCCAGGAAAGAGGAGAAGAGAAAGACCAAAGAGGAGGTTTATGGATCTGGTGAGAGAGGAGATGTAGGTGGTTGGTTTGAAGCAGGAAGATGCAGAGGACCATAAAGAAATGAAAACAGTTGATACACTGTGGCAACCCCTAAACGGGAGCAGCCGAAAGAAGAAGAAGAAGAAGAAGAAGTTTTTTACTCTGGTAGAACTCCAGTGAACTTGTTCTGGTCTCATGTTGTCTTCCCTCCCTGCATTTTAGTCCTGGTGGTTTTCCCGTCTCGGTATTGGTTATTTGCTTTAGAGACTGAGCTTTCTAATGTTAGTCTACTGCATGACTGTGGGTTAATGTTAGTGCCTGGGTTATGGTTCCCAGCTCCTTCCTGTACACTTTTTTACTCCTTTTCCATAGTGTGTGAGTTTGTGTAGTAGTATTCAAGTATGTGGTGTCTTTGTTGAAGAAATAAAGATTTATTTTTGTTCATATTCCTGGTCTGTCTGAGCTGTGTTTCTCTCAGCTGTAAGCAGTCCTCCAATCCTGCTCAGGTATCTTTCTCTTTTTCCCCAGTGCTTGTGCACACAACAGAGATATGCTGAAAAAGCAAAGTTTCCAAGATGTTTGAAGCAGAATAGAATGTAATTCCCCCCAACACCTGACCAGCGGTGTTGTCTGAGAACTTCTGCAGGTGACAGCTGTGCGTTATATATTTGAAGTCTGCCGTGTACGGGGTGAAGAGGAAGGGGGCGAGGACTGTTCCTTGTGGGGCTCCCGTGCTGCAGACTACCATTTCAGATATACAGTCCCGGAGTCTCACATACTGTTGCCTATTGGTGAGGTAGTCAATAATAACCCCACTTGGCTTTTTACCTATTTTGTTACATTCCAACCCAATTTAAATGTTTCTTAATCTTCTTTTATGTGATGGATCTGCACAAAATAAGTTGGTGAAGTAAAATGAGAAAAATATATATAAAAAAATTTTTTTTAATAAAAAATGGAAAATTGGCATGTGCATATGTATTCACCCCCCTTGCCATGAAGCCCCTATAAAGTCCTGGTGCAACAATTTACCTTCAAAAGTCACATAATTAGTGAAATGAAGTCCACCTGTGTGCAATCTAAGTGTCACATGATCTGTCAGTATAAACACACCTTTTCTGAAAGACCCCAGAAGCTGCCACTCCACTTAGCAAGAGACATCACACCATGAAGACCAAGGAGCTCTCCAAACAAGCCAGGGACTAAGTTGTGAAGTACAAGTCCGCTTTGGGTTGTGAAAAAAAATAATAAAATCTTTGATGATCCTCCCAGTACACCATCAAATCCTCCATCATCAAATGGAAAGTACATGGTACCACAATAAACCTGCCAAGAGAGGGCCATCCACCAAAACTCACAGACCGAGCAAGGAGGGCATTGATCAGAGAGGCAGCACAGAGACAAAAGGTAACTTGAAGGAGCTGCAGAGTTCCACAGCAGAGACTGGAGTATCTGTCTATAGGACCACAATAAGCTGTACACTCCATAGAACTGGGCTTTATGTGGCCATTACTTAATGTTAAAATTAAGAAGGCACGTTTAGAGTTTGCCATGTTTGGCATGTGGGTGATGCCCCAAATGTATGTTCAGATTGAACATTTCAGCCACCAAGGAAAATGCTATGTCCGGCGCAAACCCAACACATCCCATTACCTAAAGAACACCATCGCTAAAGTGAAACATAGTGGTGGCAGCATCATGCTGTGGGGATGTTTTTCAGCAGCAGGGACTGGGAAACTGGTCCGAGTTGAGGGAAAGATGGATGGTTCTAAATACAAGGATATTCTTGAGCAAAACCTGTTTCAGTCTGCCTGTGATCTGAGACTGGGACGGAGGTTCACCTTCCAGCAGGACAATGACCCGAAATATGCTGCTAAAGCAACACTCGAGTGGTTTAAGGGGGTTTAATGGCCTAGTCAAAGTCCAGACCTCAATCCAGTTGAGAACCTGGGGTCAGACTTGAAGATTGCTGAAAACCATCCAATATGAAGGAGCTGGAGCAGTTTTGCCTTGAGGAATGGGCAAAAATCCCAGTGGCAAGATGTGGCAAGCTCATAGAGACTTATCTAAAGTGACTTGCAGCTGTACAAAGTGCTGACTTTAGGGGGGTAAATAGTTATGCATGCTGAGGTTTTCTGTGATTTTTTCCTATTTGTTGTTTGCTTCAATAATAAAAAAAACATCAAAGTTGGCAGTTGTTCTGTAAATGAAATGGTGCAAACTCTCACACAATGCATTTAAATTCCAGGTTGTGAGGCAACAAAACATGAAAAATGCCAAAAGGGGTGAATACTTTTGTAAGGCACTGTAACTATGTTTGAGGACACAGTGTTCTGTTTTCTGTTTTGAGATTGAATACACTGACAATTATTAAAATTGTCTAATCTAAAAGAGAAGGCTAAAGAAGTGCATATTGATTGAAGAGTGAAGTGAGTGAGGGCAGAATTGAATGAGATGAGTGTAGTTTTCTGCTGAGACACACAGCTGCTCTCCATACCCAGGTTTTTGATGTCTTTCATTTTTGCCATCTCATTTTGCCATCTCATCTTGTGATCATTATTATTGTATTTATCCTCATCGGAACTTAACGATTTTGAGTGGATACATCTCTAAACTCTGAGGTGAAAGAAAATCCAGTTTGAAGAAGGCAATGCAAGACTCATCTTAACTTGTCAACTTCTTTATATTGCATCTTTCATACATTGCAGTCATACAAATGAGAAAATACAAAGCATTTAAAGATAAATGAAAATAGAAATTAAGACGATTAAATCATAAAATCGTTCAACCATGAAAGTGAAGTGCAAGTGGCTATCCTTATCATTGCAAACACAGCACAATACAACGACATTCAACCACTGCGTGTCACCCATACACACGTGTAGCGGGGGCAGCTTTTGAAAGCACCCGGGGAGCAGTGACGGGGACGGTACCTTGCAGGAAGACAATAAATAGGTAAGCGTTAGAATGTTGCTTCTCAATATTCATTAACATTTAAAAGAAGTGTGAGTGCACAGGTAGCAGATAATTCAATAAAGCAAAACAATGATCAGTATCTGTAAAATAAATCATCCACAAAGCAACCTGGTGTAGCGTCAGGTACTTTGAATAAGCCTTTAATAGAAACAGGGCACCCACCTATTCATGTTTTACAATATATTTAAATAAATGTAGAAAATACAAAATACTAAAATATTTTCAAAATAGTTCCCTTCAGTTATAACCTCAGATCATATATGGAACTTTACAGTCAAAAAGGAACAACAGAAAACTCACATTAATAGAACTCCAACCTGGATAGAGCAATTAATTGAATTTCGTTATTTGGAAACATCAGCATTATGTATAACTTAATTGTAGTTATTGTTTACCACTTACAGAAGCTTAAAATGGTAGTCTGGGTTCAAGTTTTTTGAAACCTTACATCAGTTCGTTAGAATATTACATTACACATACCTTTATTTAAAAAAATACAAAATAACAAAAATATAGAACGCATTTCTGTAAAATTACCTGATGTTCATCAATAAAGTTGTAACTCAAAGTTGTAGTTTTTTCATTTTGTTTTTTGTTTTTTTAATATGTAAACCCTGACACTAAATGTAAGCTGAAGCATCAAGAAAATATGGTGTAAGGATTGTTGCAACTTAAAGCAAACTGGTGCGTTAGTATCTTGTAGTTCAGAGCTGCATGTTTTTCTATGGTGGTTGAATTTGTGGTTGAAAGATGTAACAGTGGGCCTCAGGGCGCAGTAGTACACAGCAGAGTCTCTCCCACGCAGTTTCTGGATTGTCAGTGGAACTTATGTTGACTTGAATTCAGAATTTATCCTCTCATGAAACTCTGTTCTATTTTCTCCAGATAGAATAGAATAGAATAGAATAGAATAATCCTTTATTATCCCACAAATGGGAAATTCGGGTGTTACAGGGCTCTTAACAAGAAAGAAACAGAAAGAAAGAGAGAATATATAAAAACAAATCTAAAAAATATATAAAGATATCCATATACATATCCATATATATATATATATATATACATACATATTTACAGGGTAAATGAATGTATGAATATTTGATGAATATTTATCTCTTCTGTATTTGTTGCCTTGTCTTGTGTCTTATGTTGTGTCTTATGGTGTCTTACGTTGTCTTATGTGTAGCACCAGGGCCCTGGAGGAACATTATTTCGTTTCACTATGTACTTGTGTATATGGCTGAAATGACAATAAAAACCTGCTTGACTTGACTTCTCAGGATGAATTTAGGAAACTCATTTGATCTCTGAATGTACCAGAAGAGGTGTGAACGTGAACTTGGTTTTTCATACCAATAATGACTGCAATAAAAATTTGTAGGTGTCTCAGCCAGATGTCTCCTTTCATGATTCACCTGAAAGCAAAGGTGACAACATAAGTCAATTTTTCAGTGAAAGGAAGAGGAACGTCATTTGAGGTACTGAGACTTTTTCTGTGTGCTTGTCTCCCCCTTCTGGATTTCCTGAAGGTCTACATGAAAGCTGTGGTTGCTGTGTGGATCAAATAGAGTTTCATTCAGATCATAAATATGTTTAGATGCTCATTCACAATATTAAATATTCCGTATTAATAACAACAGCACTTCAGAGAATTGTTGGCTTGACTGTAAAACCTGGAAAGTTACATCTCTAAAAGTCATATATTTTCTTTTTTGGATCTTCACATTATTTGGTACATTCGCTTTTGTTTTCAATGGGATGGTTTACTCTAATAATCAGAACTTCCACTCAAACTGTATTTAGATTTTGAGTGTGGATGTATGCATGTAGTGACTTGTAAAGAATTTACTCATGTATTCTCTCAATTCCAACAGCAGGTGTTTGCAGGTTTGACTTTATCGAGGTTTGTGGTTCAGTGAGTTTGTGAAAAGATTTATGAAAATGATGTATAAGCTGTCTAGACACCATTTAAATGTGTGTGTGAATCAACAGAAATAGAATATGATAGAAAAATCATACTATTTATGCAGTTCAACCTGATCATTACAGGAGGGATGATTAAAACAATACGAAAAGTGCAAAATATCTTACCTAAATGTTTTTTACAAGCTTATAAACTTTAAATGCCAGTGCCACAGGCTTTGAATGGTCATCTAGATAAGAATCCATGGTTTGTAAGATCACTGCTGTTAGCTTGGTACCAGAAAATCCCGTAAGGGCACTAATTGAAATAAGCATTATTGCAGTCATGCAAACCATATGAATATTTTTTTTTACAATTAATAATTATACAGGTTTGACTAATTTGTCAGTTACTGTTTATGAACTGTACGTATTTGTGTGGAACTGAGCGATGAGTGTGTAAGATCACTTTAAACATGAAATAGTAATTTAATAGAATAGAAGAGAATAGAAAATTTATTTTTAAAAAGTGATGGAATAAGCTGTCTAGACACAATTTTAATTGTTGATGTGAATCAACAGAAATAGGATAGTCTAATATAAAAATCACAGTTGAATCACCAGTTTAACACAGGCAGAACCTAAACTTTGAGCTGTTTAAAACAGTATGAAAAATGCAAAATATCTTACCTAAATGTTTTTTACATCCTTATAAACTTTAAATGTCAATGAATGGTAATCTAAAAATGCATGGTTTGTACCAGTTCACAGGCTTGGCATCCTAGTAAAGCATGATGAAAGACAGAACATGCACTCTATCTTTGTGTGTTATTTTGAGAAGACATTTTTTTCTGTGTTATTAAAGAGCCTGCAAAGGCCGTCAGATTTATGTATGCATTTTTGACTTATTTTTGTACAATCTGTCACTGACATCACATTCGCATTTGCTTCAGTGTTCAGTTTAAAATGATGCGTGTCCTTCACTTGTAGTGTAGTGATCCACTCCTTTTCATCACAGTTTTTTTCATGTAAAGCATCCACATAAAGCTGTTGTTTTTCCTGACCTTCATTCACAATTTCAACTTTGCCATTCTGAGCTGGACTATTACAGCAACGAGCATAATGATTATCTTTATTGCAATTTTTTCCCATAGGCCAGACACTTTCTTGGTGTGTTTTATGTCCACAATACAGCTCTACCTGCTACCAGTGCGGTGGATCTGTAGCTACACTGTTTTTATTGGTTAAATACAGAGGACAAATTTTGTTGTGGTGCACTGTATGCGGTGGTCTGTTCACAATGATAAAATAATCAATGGTCTCAGTCTTCAAACAATTCAACATCTCCAGCTTTGCTGAAATGAGAAACTACAACTTTGATGGCTGTTTTCAGACAACAGAGGACAGTTTTGAAGGTCAATAAAAACAATGGATGTGCGGCCTGCTCTTTCCTTCACTCTTGTGGAGACTTAGCATGAGCAATGCCATGCCTGCCTGCCAGAAGTGTCCAATGGCCGTAAACTGACCACTTTTACAGATCTAGAGGGCCATCAATAGGTATACTGGCCAGATTGAACAGTGAGCCGATGCTGTTTTTATAAACTCCATTCATTCAAGTTTCTCAGTCTGATAACAACTCTAGTGCAGTATCTGGTCATCCAACTGGACGACTGATTCCTATAGTAAAAATCCCTTTACTTTTGTCTCTTTACTTTTGCCCCTGTCCTACAGTGTCTCACACCACTGAGTTCCAATGGAAAAGCAAGCAGTAAAAGAGCTACATTTATAATTGAACAATAGTGGCACCTGCAAAAAGTTACATTTTGTCCAGTGTCTTACGCTGTCTCATGAGTTCCCAGAAAACATCCAGCAGTAAAGAGTTACATTTCCAAACTGAACAATCGTGCTCATAGATGGCCTGAACAGTTGCATTTTAAATCAAGCAGCTGCACTCACAATTGGGAACCTGGATTGGAAGAAACCTTGAAATGTTGGTGGTGGATAAGACAGGGAGCCATCAGTGAAAAGACCTTTGTCTATTGTTGGTGGAGTGGCACAGGTGGGGGGAACTGAGGTTTAAATCATGACAGCATTGAATATTATTGGTGGAAAACTATTAATGGGATGGATTTATGTAAATTTTAAAGGTGACTGAAATGTATTTAAAGTCCGAAGTTGGGATGAGCATTTGGAGCTGCTCCCACTGGACCACGCCAGCTGAGACTCTTCAGTAAATTGGTTGTGCCGCATCTCTCTGACTTCGTTTGATTTTTGACTTTGTTTGATTTCTGACTTAGAAAAAGTTTCAGACTTAGGCTCACACCAATTTTCCACAACATTCCAAGATCCAAGATTCTTTATATGTCACATACAGAGTTATGCAAGTACACCCAGCAGTCAAATATACCCCTCAATCATATTGATTAAGACCATTTTTACCATCTTTAAGCATCACCTGAAAAACCTTTTTAAGGAATAAGTTTTTAGAGAAATAACTTTTCTTTACTAGCCCTATACTTTTACATTTTCCTCTCTTCTAAGCAAAAAAAAAAAAAAACATTTGCCACTTACATTTATATTTACAGCATTTAGCAGAGGCTCTTGTCCAGAGTTACACAACATGCTTTGTCTCCACATTTGATCATTATATTAGTAACTAACTCAGATCAGCTACTGCTGATAAAATATTACAACCTATGCAACACACTTCATAACCTGTGACGTGTTTTTTTTTTAATAATAAGAGGAATAATGGGCAGCGGTGGCCTAGTGGTTAGGGAGTTGACCCAGGTTTCTTGAGGAAGAGAAAAGAAAGAGCAGAGGTAACAAGTATAAGATGGTTGGGAAGATTATTCCCTGAGACGTTCTTTGAACAGGCAAGTGTTTAATCGACGCTTGAAGACAGCAATAGACTCAGCAGTTCTGACCATCAGGGAGAGTTCATTCCACCACTGAGGGGCCGGGGCTGAAAAGAGTCTCGACACGTGTATTCCTCTTTTCTTCAGCGGTGAGAGGTCAAGACGAGCAGTGCTTTGATGGTCTGAGAGGACGAGAAGAGACACGTTGTTTGATACAAGCAGTCAAGTAGGAGGAATACAAGACTGTAAGTAAGCAAGTGTTAAAGATTTGAACCTGATTTGAGCAGCCACTGGGAGCCAGTGTAGGTCCCGCAACAGTGGAAGAAGAGAACTTGGGGTAGTTGAAGACGCATCTTACAGCAGCATTTTGAATCAATTGTTGTGGTCTTGTTGCCTTCAGTAGAAGACCTACCAGAAGAGTTGATCCAGTTCAGAGATGATCAAGGACTGGACCAGCAGCTGGGTTTCCTGGGTGCTGAGGAAAGGACAGATTCTTCTGTTGAAGAGAAGGTGTCTGCAGGACCTATGAAAAATAATGATATGAGAGGAGAAAGAGAACATAGTTGTAGTTTTTCATTAAGCTACAATTTTTGGGGGGAACGTCGGTGTAGATATCACCTTCTGACAGGGTTTATAAGTGTGTTACTTAGCTGGCAAAGAGATGTGGATTATGAAGCAGTGAATTCACTTTGTATAAGATCTTCTTGTTAAACGCTGTAAATGTAAATAAATCAAATCAATTCAGTAAAATCTCTGAGCTCTTAGGTTAATTTTTTGGCATTAGAATTATTATGATTTCAATAAAATCAAACCATATTTTTCTATGTAATTTTTGTCTTCTGATACATTCACTTTGACTGGACTTATATTAGTCCAATACACTTAGAGTGGCTCTGAACTAAGCAATCAAATCTGTTCATCTGTGCTGAATGACCTTTTCCTAAAGGTAATGCTTGTCCTGGAAGGTTCTTGAAACAGATATGTCCATCCATCCATTCTCTTCTGCTTATCCGAGGTCAGGTCGCGGGGGCAGCAGCTCCAGTAGGGATGCCCAGACTTCCCTCTCTCCGGCCACTTCTTCCAGTTCCTCCGGGCGGATCCCAAGGCGTTCCCAGGCCAGCCAGGAGACATAGTCTCTCCAGCGTGTCCTGGGTCTTCCCCAGGGTCTCTTTCCGGTGGGACGTGCCCGGAACACCTCACCAGGGAGGCGTCCAGGGGGCATCCTAATCAGATGCCCGAGCCACCTCATCTGGCTCCTCTCGATGCGGAGGAGCAGCGGCTCTACTCTGAGCCCCTCCCGGATGACTGAGCTTCTCACCCTGTCCCTAAGGGAGAGCCCAGATACCCTGCGGAGGAAACTCATTTTGGCCACTTGTATTCGCAATCTTGTTCTTTCGGTCACTACCCACAGCTCATGACCATAGGTGAGGGTGGGAATGTAGATCAACCGGTAAACTGAGAGCTTTGCCTTTTGGCTCAGCTCCTTCTTCACCATGACGAACCGATGCAGAGCCCGCATCACTGTGGATGCTGTCCCGATCCGCCTGTCAATCTCCCGCTCCATTCTACCCTCACTCGTGAACAAGATTCCAAGATACTTAAACTCCTCCACTTGGGGCAGGGTCTCACTCCCAACCCTGAGAGGGCACTCCACCCTTTTACGACTGAGGACCATGGCCTCAGATTTGGAGGTGCTGATTCTCATCCCAGCCGCTTCACACTTGGCTGCGAACCAATCCAGTGAGAGCTGAAGGTCACGGCCTGATGAGGCCAACAGGACAACGTCATCTGCAAAAAGCAGTGACCCAATCCTGAGCCCACCAAACCGGACCCCCTCAACGCCCTGGCTGCGCCTAGAAATCCTGTCCATAAAAATTATGAACAAGATTGGTGACAAAGGGCAGCCATGGAGGAATCTCACCGGAAACAGGTCCAACTTACTGCCGGCAATGCGGACCAAGCTACCGACACCGGTTGTACAGGGACCGGACAGCCCTTAACAGGGAATCCGATACCCCATAGTCCTGGAGTACTCCCCACAGGACTCCCAGAGGGACACGGTCGAAAGTCCACAAAGCACATGTAAACTGGTTGAGCAAACTCCCATGCACCCTCCAGGACCCTGCTAAGGGTGTAGAGTTGGTCCACTGTTCCGCGACCTGGACGGAAACCACACTGCTCTTCCTGAATCCGAGTTTCGACTATCCGACGGACCCTCCTTTCCAGGACCCCTGAATAGACTTTCCCTGGGAGGCTGAGAAGTGTGATCCCTCGATAGTTGGACACACCCTCCGGGCCCCTTTCTTAAAGAGGGGAAACACCACCCCAGTTTGCCAGTCCAGAGGCACTGTCCCCAATGTCCATGCAGTGTTGCAGAGGCGTGTCAGCCATGACAGTCCTACATTATCCAGAGCCTTGAGGAATGACTGTGCACTGCTTTCCCCTCCTGAGACGTCGGATGGTGGACCAGAATCTCCTCGAAGCCATCTGGAAGTCCTTCTCCATGGCCTCTCCAAACTCCTCCCATGCACGAGTTTTTGCCTCAGCAACCGCCAAAGCCACATTCCGCTTGGCCTGCCGGTACCTATCAGCTGCCTCCGGGGCCCCACTGGCCAAAAAGGCCATGTAGGACTCTTTCTTCAGCTTGATGGCATCCCTCAACGCCGGTGTCCACCGACAGGTTCTCGGGTTGCCACCGCGACAGGCACCGACCACCTTACAGCCACAGCTCCGGTCAGCCACCTCGACAATGGAGGCGCAGAACATAGTCCATTCGGACTCAATGTCCCCCCCTCCACCTCCCCCGGGACGTGGTTAAAGCTTTGCCAGAGGTGGGAGTTGAAGCTTGTCCTGACAGGGTCTGCTGCCAGACGTTCCCAGCAGACCCTCACAATACGTTTGGGCCTACCAGGCCTGACCGGCATCCTCCCCCACCAACGAAGCCAACTCATCACCAGGTGATGGTCAGTTGACAGCTCCACCCCTCTCTTCACCCGAGTGTCCAAGACATGGGGCTGCAAGTCCAACGACACAACCACAAAGTCGATCATCGAACTGTGGCTTAGGGTGTCCTGGTGCCAGGTGCACATGTGGACATCCTTATGCCTGAACATGGTGTTCGTTATGGACAATCCGTGACGAGCGCAAAAGTCCAATAACAAAACACCGCTCTGGTTCAGATCGCCATTCCTCCCAGTCACGCCCTTGCAGGTCTCACTGTCATTACCCACGTGAGCACTGAAGTCCCCCAGCAGAACGATGGAGTCCCCAGGAGGGACGCTCTCTAGCGCCCCCTCCAGAGACCCCAGAAAGGGTGCGTAGTCCAGACTGCTGTTTGGCGCATAAGCGCAGACAACACTAAGGACCCATCCCCCAACCCGAAGGCGGAGGGAGGCCACCCTCTCATCTACTGGGGTAAACCCCAATGTACTGGCCCTGAGCCAGGGGGCAATAAGTATGCCCACACCTGCTCGGCGCCTCTCACCGGTGGCAACTCCAGAGTAGAAGAGAGTCCAGCCCCTCTCAGGAAGACTGGTTCCAGAGTCCAAGCTGTGCGTCGAGGTGAGTCCAACTATATCTAGCAGGAATTTCTCAACCTCACGCACTAGCTCAGGCTCCTTCCCCACCAGAGAGGTGACATTCCACGTCCCTAGAGCCTGCTTCTGCAGCCCGTCTTCGGCCACCGCCCAACTCACATTGCACCCGACCTCTTTGGCCCCTCCCACAGGTGGTGAGCCCATGGGAAGGGGGACCCACGTTGCCTCCTTGGGTTGAGCCTGGCCGGGCCCCATGGGTGAAGGCCCGAAAACCAGGCGCTTGCCATCGGGCCCCACCTCCAGGCCTGGCTCCAGAGGGAGGCCCCGGTGACCCACGTCCGGGCGAGGGAAAACGTCTTCCAAAGATCTTTCTCTTCATAAGAGGTCTGTCTAACAGATATGTACTTCGGTCAAATCGAAAAAAGAATTATGAAGGCACGCCAAGGTGATGGACAGTGAGTGTAGGTACACACATAGGTATATTTAAATTTTTATACCACTGTGAACAGAGGAGGCTGCTGTTTGGGCAGCTCTTCACTGCCTTCTTGCTGATACTTCAATTACAATCAAATCTGGTTGGAATGTCTGATTCTGCAGCTCCCCAACTCTCAGTTGCCCTGCTATAAATTAATCACATCATGTATGTGATGACAAGAAGGATTTGGTGGGATTGGGTGGGGACAAATGCTTTGTTAGCCGTGTTGCAAGACAAAAAGTCCCATTTTGACTTCACCATGAACCCGCAGGGTAAAGAGCATGATCGTGCAAGGCCACCCCACAGTAATAAGTTTCTAGGTTTGATTTCTGATATGTTCTCCATGTGTCTGCATAGATTTTCTATTAGGAGCTTCTGTTTCCTCCCACAAGCCAAAGAAATTTTATTTACTCATATAGAAATTATAAATCTACAATGAAGTAAAACTTTAAAGTTTAGGGTTAGGGTTAGGTAAATGAGATACCATTAAAGGACAACATATGAGTTGAACAGGTAAAATTGTGAGCAAGTGTAAGAATTTCATATTATGTCATAGCTCTTAAAAGTGTCGTGATGAACCCTAAAAAAAAAAAACAAAATTCAGTGAAAACAATCCTTATTTTTAATTATTCATTTTATTCAGCTGAGTCTCCTGTTACTCAACAAAGCATAAAGTTTGTTCATCACTTCTGCTGAACTCACTGTTGGTGGATTTTCTGTCTGTTAGAAATGACTGAGACAGACTCAGGGCTGATCCTGAAACATTTAGAACTTTTATGTAGAAAAATTACGCTGTTGATTATATCAAACATAAAGCTCACTTTATAATCTCTCTTTGTGCATACAGACAGTGAGACAACCCTTTGAACATTTTATTTAGAACTTTAAATATGAAATACAGATTGTCCATTCATTATTTATCTGTTGTTTCCTCCCAGGATCTGAGACCACAGACTACAGTCTTGCTGTACATCCAGGCTCTCCATTCTGCTGAGAGAAGGCCGAAATGGTTCAGGGGATCAGTATGGTGCTTGACCATATAAGATGTGAAAAATGTTTTTATTAAAGGCTTTTAAAGCACAACTGTTTAACATTTTAACTCGTTTGAATTATTTGTAGCCTACAACCTGTAGACAAACTTACTATAACATAACTGGATATTTGGTTTATAAACAGCTGTTTCCCAGGCTACTGTACGGAAATCAGCGTTTTAATTAGTTTTTTTTGTTAGTTTTTTTTTACAATGTTTGCTGTTTTCAGGACTAAATATTAAAAATAACTTAAATAGTGTCAAAAACTTTGGATTTTGGTCATCAATTACTTGCTAGAGAGAAATAGATTTTGAGACATGATCTCACTACTTAATGTATATATTGTTGTTTTTTAAAAATGTTTTTCTGAAAAAACAGATGCTATGTTGTAAAAAGAAAATTATGTTTATACCTTAATAATAATAATAATAATTTTTATTTATATAGTGCCTTTCTCAAACCAAAGGTCACTTTACAGAGCAAGTTAAAAAAAAAAAAATTGAAACAGTTAATACAAACATAAAGACAGAAAAAACAAAACAGCAGAATAAGGACCAGGAGAAGTGGAATAGCACAGACTGAATAGATATGTTTTTAACTGTTTTGAAGAGGGAGAGAGAGGACATTAAGCGCAGGTTTTGAGGGAGGGAATTCCAGAGTTTAGGGGCAGCAACACTAAATGATCTGCCACCCATGGAAGCTAACCTGAATTTAGGAACTGAGAGTAACCCTGTGCCGGAGGATCGCAGTGAACGGGTGGGAGTGTATGAATGGAGTAAATCAGTGAGGTATGAAGGAGCAGATCCATGAAGGGCTTTAAACGTAATCCGAAGCAGCTTGTACTGAATACGATACGATATGGGCAGCCAGTGAAGTTTGTGGAGAATGGGGGTGATATGTTCAGATTTTTTGGAGAACGTGAGAACACGAGCTGCAGAGTTCTGCACGTACTGGAGCCTGGCTAATGTTCTAGTTGGGAGACCAAAGAGTAGAGCATTGCAGTAATCAAGACGGGAAGTTATAAAAGCATGAACAAGTATTTCTGTATCCTTCAATGAAAGTGATGAGTGATGTTTACTCACACTAGTGAAAAGGGCCTTGGGCTTACAGCTGCTGCTGTTGATGATGGAGGAAAGGTAACGAGAGCGAGCAGTATTAAGGGCAGATTGATATTTTTGCATGTGATCAACATATAGCTGAGAGTGCATTGTGAGGCCTGATTTTTTATACAGCCGTTCAAGTCGCCTCCCAACAGCTTTCATGGACCTTAGTTCATGGGTGAACCACGGAGAGGAGTGAGAGGAAGGTACAGCCCTGATTTTGACTGGAGCAAACTTATCTAAAACGGCAGAAATGGAGCGGTTGTATAAATTCAGAATGGCATCAGGACAGGAGGAGACGTAAGAGGAGACGTAAGCAGGTCAGAGGTGAACCCTTCAATGTCAACAGATTTCAAATTTCTATATGAAATTGTAGATTTTTTACATAGATTATCTAAGGTTAGTTCAAAAGCAAATTCGATACAATTGTGATCAGAAATACCAACAGAAGAACAGTTTACAGAAGCATTTTTAAGTCCAGATGAACAAATCAGATCTAGTATGTGTCCACGTGTATGTGTGGGGAAGTTAACATGCTGAGTGAGATGGAAACAGTCAAGAAGGGCCAAAAATTCTGAACTAGCTGGAGAGACAGTGTCTATATGAATGTTAAAGTCACAGAGCAGGATGATGTTTTCAGACAGGGCACAGGTAAGTGTGAGAAGTTCACTGAGGTCCGAAAAGAACGGAGAAAGAGATGAAGAAGGTGGTCGATATATCAAAATTACAACAAGCGGTTTAGTACTGACAGTTTTGAACACAACTTGCACCCCATCCTGAACGACAGCAGCCAGGCCTCCACCTCTGCCCTTTACACGGGGCTTACATATGTAGCTGTAGCCTGCAGGAGTGATCTTGTTCAGTTCCAGAAAGTCGTTGCTGGGTTGCCATGTCTCAGTCAGCAAAAGCATGTCCAGTTTTTTATCCAAAATTAGTTCTCTATGTACGAGAGCTTTGTTAGTTAGTGAGCGGATGTTTAAGAGAGCTAAACTTGTGCTTGTAATCACAGGATGACATTCAGAGTCAGTGTGGTTGGTGTCCATGTTCAGAGTTCTCAGGTGATTAGAGTTGACTCCACGGTGAGACGCAGTAGAGAGCGGTCAGGCCGAGAGGTCCAGATTGAAGGGATTGCAGAAGGAGAAGTATGATGAATGAAGTGGTGAATTCTGGAGGCATGGTTAACATAACGGGTACGACAGGCGATTCCAAGCGCTTTGCAGAGGCCGTATGATCTCGAGTCCAAGCAGGCAGGACTGTTCCAGTCCCGGAGCTGAGACGGTGTGTATTCAAACCCCATGATGCTTAACCAGCCAGACACCAAACATCCGGAGCAAAACGCCTGGCTGATCTGATCCGTAAACGACCAGAAACTAAACCACACACACCTCACTGTTCACGTTAGCCAGAACCCCGCAACCCTACATCAACCAGTAGTGTTAAGTCGGAGAGCAGATCGGCCGTAAGGACTGGATGAACAGAGAAGAAGGAGAGAGTGGAGACTCACTCACCCACTCTGAGCAGGTGCAGGGTGAGCAGGGAGAGGACTCACAGAACAGGGGTGAGACAGGGACGTGGGTCTGGCTCGGTACTCAGAACACTGAGTTTACACACGATGAATGTACAGATAGTCCACAGAAAGGCTGACGCTGGAACAAGAAGTAAATCCAGCGCAAATCCAAGCAGTAGCACGGGAAAAGTTGGTGCAGCGTTCAAACGCTGAGCAAAATCAGATGGAAATCACCATAGCCATAGTGATGCCTGAGGAAAAAGATGGCAGTGGCTTATAATGAACCTGACTGGGAGTCAAATTCCTAGATGCGGTGGCCTGGTTATGCAACTTTATTGACTGTGCAGAAGGAACACTTACGGTGTCAGTTCCAGCAAAATGTACGGGCATGTTCTGAACAGGTTCACTGAGAAGTTTTCGTCTAGCTGGCCAATACGTTTCAGCAGAGGTCAGGGGGTTCTGAATAGTCCCAGTCTCCCTCCTTGATACTGGGAATGTGGAGGGGAAATAATCCTGAAACTTAATTTCTTGGTCCTCTCTGTTACGATACAAGTTTATATTCTCACCTGAAATATCTGTGGACAGGATCTCCACCAGAGGCTTTCTCTGCCTGTGTTCCAAATCAGTAACCAATGTGAGTGATTTCAGAAGAGACCTAATCATTATGGGTACCTCTGCCAACCAATTGGTTGCATGGAACTTCCTTGTTGATCTCCCCAACTCACCACAGGGGTCCCATGAGGAATGATCTGACTCACTGAAAAGCCTTGGCTTGAAAGAGTCTGAAAGAGAGCTAAACAAAGAAGAATCCTTATGGTTCATAGAAGAGTCCTTCTTGGCCCTGTGACACTCTGCTCTATGTACCTGCAGGGTGAATCTCACGGAGTCCAGGTTCTCATAAACACATCAAATTCTTAGTTTTTTGTCCATAATCAAACATACAAAACGGTGCATTACCTGCCCTCCTTGACCATACTCTCTGGGTGGGTCCGTTGTAATCTTGTGTAGTGTTTTTCTAATGTTGCTCTGTAATTTTCCAAATCGTACATCACTACCTGCTATCCTGTTCACTACCTGAATCGGCTGTTAGATGACAAAACCATAGGAGACTCTGGGTGACTGTCACTGTGGAGATAAAGCGAGGTGTCGGTGGGATCGAAAGGTTCAAGGTCAATATTGACTTTTTTCTATTTGCCCTCCTAATACGTCAGACTGTTCCTCCACTGCTCCACCTTGGAGCTCTCCACTTGGGGTTTAGCCTGTACTGGGGCCTTCTGAACCAGTAGTGTTTTCAGGATCTTCACCTCTGGATACCAGGTCTCAAATAATTCTCCCATACTTCTGACGGGATCTTGTAGCTCAGGGAGTTTACTGGTCTCCCTCCTGGCTTTCTCCAGTTCTGCCTGCAGAGCTGCACTGTTGCCTTGCACCTGCTTCAGCTCCTGCATGAGTCCACTGACCTCTACTCAAAGCTCACCATTGTCTTGAGCTAGAACCTCTCTCTCCCTTTCCATGGTTGCAATGTCCCTCTGGCAAGAGTCCTTTGGTCCTCTCAAGTTGAGAAAGCAGATTGGTGAGCTTTTCTTCGTGTTTCAGTCTTTCGTGGGTGGCTGACGTGGTTGCCTGCAGAGCAGAGGCCTTGCTCTCTGCCAGCTGTTGGTTGAGCCTTGTCAGCAACTCCTTCTGTTGCTTGATCTGACTGTTCATGCCGCTGATCTGTTCATCTCGTTGGTGAATGTCTGTGAGAAGTGCACTGTGCTTCCTATAGGCCTGTCTGAGTTCTTCTGACTCAGCCCTTAAGTTCTCCTGGGTACTGTTCAAGCTTTCGGTTAACCAAACTATCTGTTCATTGAGGCCCTTACAGACTTTCTCACGTTCTAGGTACCCAGCCTGCCTTTCCTGAAGTTCCCCATTTACTTTAACTAGTTCCTCCTGAAGGGAATGTACCTTAAACTGGTTGCTCACCTGCAGCTGGTGATTCAGGGCCTGGAGGGAGACATTGTCGTCTTCCAATTTCTTACACTTTGCATTCAAGGCATCCAGATCCTGGTTCTGTGCACAAATTTCCTGATCCTTGGCGAGGAGCTCAGCCTCCATTTCCTGGAGCCGCTCGACAAAAACATTTTTGGTTTGTCTTTCTGTGCCCAGAATAGACAGCCACACCTTCTCAGATTCCTGTAGCTCATGTTCCAGTTCCTGAATTCTCAAAGTTATTTGTCTAACTTGGAATGGCTCCTCTGTTGCCCTCTGCCTGGCAGATGGGTTAGTGGAGCTGGGTTTGGGCATGGCAGTGTATAAACCAATGCCTATTAATGAAGTTTGTGTTGATCTGTATTAGGCACTGTTAAAAGATACATTAGCTACATTAGGTAATTTATATCCAGCCTAGTTACTCCAGTAGGCCTAATGCTGCTGTGTGTGGAGCAGCACATGCAGGTGATCAAGTTGATGGTCTGGTTGGTTATGGTAAGCAGTCGTTTATCTTCGAAAAATAGAGTTCTGTTCCACCAAGGTGTAGTATTCAAGTAGTCAAAGATATTCACCATCTTCACCATCTTAGACTTAGACTGTTATTATCCTTCCCCAAATTCAGAAAGCATGTAGTGAGGAATATAAAAAAAAATAGGTGCTATTGGATGAACAATTATGTTATAATAAAGTATAATAAATTATGAATATAAATTATGATTGTTCATTTGTCCGATTGATGTGACTACACAAATGTTCTATGAAACAGTAATCGCATTGTGATTTAATTACTGCCATGAACTTTGAACCTAAACAGTTCACAGGTACTAATACTAGGACAGTTGCTGATAATGATGGCCTTTGGAACGAGTTTATTTTTTATAGATCATCTGTACCTGTACTGTAAAGCGCAAAAGGAAGCCTCCAGCTGGAGCTGATGGTACCACTGGAGGTTATCAACCCAAGTTACAGAGTGACATCTCCCTCCAAAACAGACTTTACTGTGGAGAGTGGTAGCATTCTAGTAGCATTTTCTAGAAAGAAAGAAAAAAGAAAGATTATGATAAATCTAGTGTATGTTGAATATAAAATCTAATATCGTATTTCACAGCATTAGGGTTGAAACCCCTGCTGTTAAATGCTGTGAAATACAATATTAGATTATATATGTGCATATATGTGTATGTTGAATATAAAATCTAATATCGTATTAACGTTAAATGCTGTTAACTTACTGACCTTCAATCTGAGTGAAGATCATCAAGACACAGAACAATATCATGGTTGATCAGAGAGACTGTGAGTCAGAACAGAGTTACCAATGAGGTCAGTGTGCTGATCTGGCAAACTCAATTGCAACTTTTAGCTAAAATGTAGCTCTACCTTCTGGTAGGGTATTATTCAGGGTAGATTCTAAAGGGTCCCTGCGATGGGCTGGCGACCTGTCCAGGGTGCGTCCCCCGTCCTCGCCCTGTGTGCGCTGGGTTGGACACCAGCACTCCCCCGCGACCCCATTTGGGACAAGCGGCAGATAATGGATGGATAGATTCTAAAGGGAATGAGAATTTTAATTAGATGATTATGAAAATTTGTTACAGAGTTACAGAGTCAAACTAATGTTAAATCTATAAAATTATATATATATATATATATATATATATATGTATTTATATATATATATACACAGTACTGTGCAAACGTTTTAGGCAGGTGTGAAAACAAAGAATGCTTTCAGAAATATAAATAATGATTGCTTATTTTCAGCAATTTACAAAATGCAAAGTGTTACTACCGTTTGCCTTCAAACCAGCATCAATTCTTATAGGCACATTTGCACAACGTCAGGGATTTTGTAGAATTATAGTCAGGGGTATGAACAACCAATTTTACCAAACAGGTGCTAATTATCATCAATGTCACACATAGGTTGCAATACAGTCATGTTTGTAATAACCTACCAGCCGAGTTCCTTCAAAAACTGTGTGCAAGTGTACCTAAAAGAATTGATAATGTTTTGAAGGCAAAGGGTGGCCACACCAAATATTGATTTGATTTAGGTTTCTCTTTTGTTCATTCGCTGCATTTTGTTGATTGATGAAAATAAATGATTAACACTTCCATTTTTGAAAGCATCCTTTGTTTACAGGTTTTTTTCACACCTTACACATATTTTCACATATATATATACAGTCAGCCCTCGCCACTTCGTGCTTTGACTTTTGCGGCTTCACTCCACTCCACTTCACTCACGGTTTTTCAAATAACGTCTAATGTGTCTTATTTTGTCATATATATATTTGGTAATACGAGTGAAATGGTAATAATAATGTTAAATTAAAAGCGTATTTAGGTCATGAACAGGTTTTCTGTGCTCTAAATACGAAAATATTTGATTTATAATAAAGAACCATGCCTCGCGGAAATTCACCTCTCGTAGTTGAAACGCTTGAGTGACAAAATACATTTTATAGTGAAAGGAGGAGGAACTCGTGCATCATTTGAAGTATTGTGCCTTTTCCTGTGTGCTCTTCTCCTTCTTCTTTCTCTCCTGAAGGTCTGCATGAAAACAGTGGTTGCCGTGTGAATCACAAAGTATTCATTCAAAATGAATATTGGTAGCTGCCCATTCAGAATATTAAATATTTCTTAGTAATAAGACCAGCATTTCAGTAAAGCTGGTCAGTAAAATTTAGAAAGGTACACCTCTGCGTTTACGGTCTTTAGCAGATGATAAAGCAACTTCCAATTCCTAACTATAGGATTGTAGTATCCCTGGAGCAACTCCGGGTTAAGGGAACTCAAGAACCCTCAAACCAATATTTCTAGTTCTCATGCATACAAAACAAAAAGATTGTTTTGTGGCTTTGCATAAAAGCTCCCATATGCTTCTAACATTCTGTTAACATTTTGAGAAACCTTCTTTCATGTTTTTCTGTTTGAGTAAAAATGGTCATTCATGCAAGCTGCCTTCAATGCAGATGCATTCTCTTTTACTGCAGATCTGACCACTGTCACACATATTTTACTGAAGAACAATTACTTGATATTAAGAAGGGACTGGAGTGCCTTCAAAGCACTGGTATCGCATTTTCATGATCAAAGAACGTCAAAACCTTTCCTGTCAGTCACAATAGCATCTTAAAAATATTGCTCTTTATTCAAAATGACTCATTTACATCTCATTTACACTAAAAAGTGGAAAGAATTCATCTTAAGTGAATGAAAGAAGCGTCTGGGGTCATTCTAAGTGCAGAAATCAGTTTTTCAAGGCCAAATGAAAACAATATGCACCTTTCAAACAAACATCCTTTTCATTATGTGTGCATGAGAACTTCCTTGAAATATTGTTTTTGACTCAAAATAACAGAAAAACACACCATTGCTAATACAATCAAAAGAAGTAACTTTTTTAAATAAATGATTGGTGTGTCAGGGCGCTTTCAAAGGGATGGAATAGACAATTCATAGACAAATTAGCCAAAATGCACCTTTTATGAAAAATCACAAAAATATATATATATTTTTTGTTTTGTATGCAATGAGAATATCCAAGAAATATTATATTTGACTCAAAATGACAAGTCATGGTTATAAGCAAGTGGATGGAAGTTGCTCGAAATGTTAACTGAATGATGATGTTATGAATGTTAACTGAAACGACAGCGATGGAAACGCTCTATTATGGCAAATTGGCTCCAAGCAGTAAGTTAATGACATTATAACTGACTTTATTAAGTGTTTAAAATGATGAACACGGTCTAGAAATGCAATTGCAGATTCAGTTTGATACGTTATCACATCAGGAGCGCAAAGAAAATGAAAACAATTGAAAAACGTGTACACTTGGTTTAAAGCCTCTGTGCGTTTTCCAAGTGCTGGAAACGCTCTTTTGTAGCACATTGGCTCCAAGCAGCAAATTTACGTAATAGAAAGAGAATGTTGAAAAACATGCTATAGTCAACGTTTATAATGATGAACACGTTCTAGAAATACAATTGCAGACTCAATTTAACAGATTATCACGTCGGGAGCGCCATAAAAATGAAAACAATTTGAAAACATGTAAACAAGTATACATGTTTTTAGCGCTTAAAAACGGCACAGAAAGAGGTCAAAAAAGGTCAAGGCACAGAAAGAGAATGTTGAAAAACATACTTTATTTAGAGATTATAATGATGAACACGGTCAAGAAATGCAATTGCAGACTCAGTCTAACAGGTTATCACATCGGGAGCAAATAGAAAATAAAAAAATGTAAAAACATGTATACTTGGTGTAAAAGCCTCTGTGCGCACTCCAAGCGCTGGGAACGCTCTGATGTAGCACATTGGCTCAAAGCAACAAACTTACGGCATAGAACTAGAATGTTGAAAAACATGCAATATTCAATTTTTATAATGAGGACCACATAATGGAAATGCAATTGCAGACTCAGTGTAACAGGTTATCAAGTCGAGAGCAGAAAATTAAAACAATTGAAAAACTTGTATAATTGGTTTAAAAAAGCATGTGTGCCTACTCCAAGCGCTGCAAAAGCTCTATTATAGCATATTGGCTTCAGGCAGCAAGTTCACGGAAAAGAAAAAGAATGTTATAAAACATGCTTGACATGAACAAATGCTAGAAATGCAATTGCAGACTCAACAGGTTTGTCGTCGGGAGCACCAGAAAATGAAAACAATTGAAAAACATGTATACTTGGATTAAAAGCGTCTGTGCGTACTCCAAGCGCTGGAAACATTCAATTGTAGCATGTTGGCTCCAAGCAGCAAACTTACAGCAAAGAAAGAGAATGTCAAAAATCAGGCTTAATGAAGTGATTATAATGATCAACACGTGCTAGAAATGCAATTGCAGACTCAGTTTAACAGGTTATCACGTCAGGAGTGCCAGAAAATTAAATCAATTTATAAACATGTATACTTGCTGGAAACGCTCTTTTGTCGCACACTGGCTCCAAGCATCAGGAGTACGGCATAGATAGAAAATGTTAAAAATCATGCTTTAATTAGTGTTTATAATGGTGAACACGTTCTAGAAATGCAATTGCACACTCCGTTTAACAGGTTATCACGTTGGGAGCGCCACAAAAAGAAAACAAATGAAAACATGTATACTTCATTAATAAGCCTCTGTGCATACTCCAAGCGCTGGAAACGCTCTTTTGAAGCATACTCGCTCGAGTCAGCAAGTTTAATGGCAAAGACAGAGCATGTTGAAAAATCATGCTATTTTTGGTGTTTATAATAATGAACACATGCTGGAAATGCTCCTTGCGATGGGCTGGCGACCTGTCCAGGGTGCGTCCCCCGTCCTCGCCCTGTGTGCGCTGGGTTGGACACCGGCACTCCCCCGCGACCCCGTTTGGGACAAGTGGCAGATAATGGATGGATGCTGGAAATGCAATTGCCGACTCAGTTTGAGAGGGAGCACAAAGAAAATTAAGACAATTTATAAACATATATACTTTGTTAAAAAGCCTCTGTGCGAGCTCCAAGCACTGGGAATGCTCTTTTGTAGCAATCTGGCTCCAAGCAGCAATTTTAAGGCACAGAAAGAGAATGTTAAAAAAACATCAGTTATTTAGAGTTTATAATCATGAACACGTTCTAGAAATGCACTTGCAGACTGTCAGAAAAATCCTGTACACAGAGACAGTAGAACGAAAGAAAACACAAGACACAGGATCTGCAGTTTTTACTTGCAAGGGGAGCCACGCACCAGTCAACACCAGTTACCTTCTCCGAAGTGCTTCCCCCCCGCAAGCCTTTTATTTGCTTTACTGATTTTACAACGGTAATTAGCCCACATTCCTTGTTACAAAATTGTAAACAGAAAAGAGGAATTCTGTGTCTGGCCAGGTTCAGGCACAAGGTTCAACTGTCGTAACAAGCTTTTTGCAGAAGTCATAAATAAAGAAGGATACCGAAAAGGTCCACAGTTCATCATCAATGATAAAATATTTACAATTTTCTTAACAGAGACTCAGTTTGATAGGTTATCACATCGGGAGCACAAAGGAAATGAAAACAATTGAAAAACATGTATACTTGGTTTAAAAGCCTCTGTGCATACTCAGAGAGCTGGAAACGCTCTACTGTAGCATATTGGCTCCAAGCAACAAATTTACGGCATAGAAAGAGAATGTTAAAAATCATACTTTATTAAGGGTTCATAAAGATGAATAAATGCTAGAAATGCAGTTGCAGACTCAGTTTAACAGGTTATCATGTCAGGAGCACCAGAAAATGAAAACAATGGATAAACATGTATACTTGGTTGAAATGCCTCTATGCACACTCCAAGCGCTGGAAACGCTCTTTTGTAACACATTGGCTCAAAGCAGCAAACTTACGGCATAGAATTAGAATGTTGAAAAACCACATGCTGGAAATTGCAGACTCAGTGCAACTGAGGTTGATCAGCTGTGCAACTGTGGTTGATCAACTTTATCCCTCTATAGTTACTACAGCTCTGTGCATCACCGTTATTCTTGAGAATCTGTACCAGTATACTTCGTCTCCACTCCTCAGGCATCCTCTCACTTTCCAAGATTGTGTTAAACAATCTGGTCAGAAACTCAACTGCCATCTCTCCTAAACATCTCCATGCTTCCACTGGAATGTCATCTGGTCCAACAGTCTTTCCATTCTTCAGCCTACTCATCACAGCCCTTACTTACAGCTTGCTTATTTGCTGCACTTCACTATCCTCACAACATCCAATCTTCTCTCTCTCTCATTTTCTTAAAATGCTCTGTTCACCTGTGAGTACGTTTCCATGTTCATCCTTTACCGTTCTGACCTGCTGCACATCTTTCCCAGCTCTGTCTCTCTGTCTAGCCAATCGAAATATGTCCTTTTCTCCCTCTTGACAGTCCAGCCTCTCTTGCAATTCACCTAATACCTTATCTTTGGCCTTCACCATTGCTTTCTTCACCCTGCAGTTCATCTCCTTGGACACCTGTCTACTTTCTTCATCTCTCTGACTGTCCCACTTCTTCTTTGCCTCCCTCTTCTTCTGTATGCACTCCTGTACTTCTCAGTTCCACCACCAGGTTTCCTTATCCTCCATCTTCCTTCCAGATGTCACATCAAGTACATTTCTAGCTGTCTGCCTTATCAATTCTGCAGTAGTTTCCTAGCAATCCGGTAGCTCTTCCAGTGCTCGTGTTAACTCCTGCTCGAATTCCACCGTATATAGTAAAAATCCCTTTACTTTTGTCCCTGTCCTACAGTGCCCATGGGAAAGCAAGCAGTTGCACCTGCCAATAGTTACATTTTGTCCAGTGTCTTACGCTGTCTCACGAGTTCCCAGAAAACATCCAGCAGTAAAGAGTTACATTTTTAATTGAACAATAGTTCCCACAGACAGCCAGTAGCAAATGGTTACATTTTAAATCACGCAGCTGCAATCAAGCAGGGAAACTGGAAGGTAAATCAGAAATCAGCCAGGATACAGCCTTCTAGCAACTCTCCGAACAACGCTACGGGAGCTCGGCGTGCTGAGAAGACCAGGCCTTCAGTCCCCGAGATCGCCTGCTGTACCTGGCCGACTGAGAGGACATCGGAAGCGGTGTGAGAGGAAACAGAAGCACGGCAAGCGTGCTGGGGTCCGGGCTCAGCTCAAGGCTAACGCTGTCCGCTCCCTGGATAACAAACTGGACTGTATACGACTCCAGCTGAACACCCAGTGTGAGTACAGAGACTGCTGTGTTTTTGTTTTTACGGTGACATGACTCAGCGACAGCGTTCCGGACACCGCCATCCAGCTCGCCGGACTTTCTGTGTTTCGCTCGGACAGAAACTCTGTGCTGTCCAGCAAGACTCGCGGAGGGGGGCTGTGTGTTTACATAAACACACAATGGTGTACAAACGCTGTGCTGGTCTCTACACACTGTTCGACACTGTTGCAGGTGCTGACAGTCAGGTGCAGACCATTTTATTTGCCCAGGGAGTTCTCTACAGTGTTTATTACGGCGGTCTACATCCCACCCAGCGCTAGCGCTAACAGCGCTAATGCTAACAACGCGCTGGCTGAACTTTATGGAGTTATCAGCGGGCTCCAGAACCACCACCCAGACAGATTGTTTATTGTTGCCAGAGATTTCAACCATGCAAATCTCAGGTCAGTTTTCCCTAAATTCCTTCAACATGTGAACTTTGCAATGAGGGGGGAAAACACGCTGGATTGTGTTTACACAAACATGGCCGGCACATACAGAGCGGAGCCCCGCCCCCACCTCGGACACTCAGACCACATCTCTGTGCTGCTGATCCCAGCGTACAGACCCATTGTCAGGCGCGTGAGACCCACCCTGAAGCAAGTAAAGACCTGGCCCACAGGAGCCATCTCTGCTCTTCAGGACTGCTTTGAACGCACCGACTGGGAAATGTTTAGGGAAGCTGCAACCTACGGTGACTTCATCAACCTGGAGGAGTACACAGCTTCAATGACTGGCTACATCAACAAGTGCATTGAGGATGTTACTGTCTCCAAGTTCATCATAACACGACCCAACCAGAAGCCATGGATGACTGCGGAGCTGCGCAGACTCCTGAGAACCCGGGACAAGGTCTTCAAGTCAGGGGACGAGGCCGCCCTAAGAAAAGCGAGGGCAAACCTGTCTCGGGCCATCAGAGCGGCGAAGCGAGCGCACGCAGAGAGAATCCATGGCCACTTCAAAAACACTGGTGACACGCGGCGCATGTGGCAGGGCATCCAGGCCCTCACCAACTACAGGACATCTCCACCTGCCTGTGACGGTGACATCTCCCTCCCAGATGCGCTGAACCACTTCTACGCACGGTTTGATGCAGTGAACAACACGATAATGAGGAAGACCACCCCTCCTCCAAACGACCAGATTCTCTGTCTGACCACAGCCAAGGTGAGAAGACCTCTTCTCAGAGTCAACCCACGGAAAGCTGCCGGTCCTGACAATGTTCAAGGTCGTGTGCTCAGAGGATGTGCAGAACAGCTGGCAGATGTTCTCACTGACATCTTCAACATCTCTCTGAGCATCACTGTTGTTCCAAGGTGCTTCAAGACCACCAGCAGTGCCAAAGAAACCATCTATCTCCTACCTCAATGACTATCGTCCTGTCGCACTCACACCCATCATCATGAAGTGCTTCGAGAGGCTGGTTATGAGGCACATCAAGTCCCAGATCCCTTCATCACTGGACCCCCTGCAGTTTGCGTATCGTCCCAACCGCTCAACGGACGATGCAATCTCCACCACCCTCCATCTGGCCCTTTCTCATCTGGACAGAAAGGACAGTTATGTCAGAACGCTGTTCATCGACTACAGTTCAGTAGTCAACACCATATCCCTCAGCACCTGAGTGAGAAGCTGAGGCGGCTGGGCCTGAACACCTCCCTCTGTAACTGGATCCTGGACTTCCTGACTGGGAGACCCCAGTCAGTCAGGATCTGTAGCAGCACCTCCAACACCATCACACTGAGCACAGGAGCCCCCCTAGGGCAGTGTGCTCAGCCCACTGCTGTTCACACTGATGACCCACGACTGTGCGGCCATGCACAGCTCGAACCACATCATCAAATTCGCTGATGATATAACTGTGGTGGGTCTGATCAGCGGTGGAGACGAGGCAGCTTACAGAGAGGAGATACAAGAGCTGACGGACTGGTGCAGAACCAACAACCTGTCTCTGAACGTCGACAAGACTAAAGAGATGGTTGTTGACTTCAGGAGACCACGTCGGGACCACACTCCACTTATTATCAACACCTCACCTGTGGAGATGGTCCAGAGCACCATTCTTGGTGTTCACATCACTGACAACCTCACATGGACCCTCAACACCAACTCCATCACAAAGAAAGCCCAGCAGCGCCTCTACTTCCTGCGCAGACTGAGGAAAGCCCATCTCCCACCTTCTATCCTCATCATTTTACAGAGGAACCATTTTACAGAGGAACCATTGAGAGCATCCTGAGCTGCCTGGTACGGGAACTGCAACGTTGTAGACCGCAAGTCCCTACAACGGGTAGTGAGAACAGCTGAGAAGATCATCGGGATCTCTCTGCCCTCTGTACAGGACATTTTCACTACTCGCTGCATCCACAAAGCAACCAGCATTGTGGATGATCCCTCCCACCCATCCCACACTCTCTTCTCCCTACTGCCATCCGGGAAAAGGTTCCGCAGCATACGGGCCTCCACTTCCAGGATGGGAAATAGTTTCTTCCCCCTGGCCATCAGACTCTTGAACTCTTAAACCGCCAATGTCTACCCAGTCCACCATTATCATCTTGTATTTATTTATTTTTCTCATGTTGCACTCTGCACTTTATCAATAACACTGCTCCACACTGCTACACTATAATCTACCTGGGCTGCTTTGTTCCACAACACTGCGGCCCTCTACGGATGAATGTACTGTCTGTCGTGGCATCTGTTGTTGTCTGTCTTGTCTGCACTTGTTGCCCCGTTTTGTGTTTTATGTTATGTCTTATGTTGTCTTGTGTCTTTTGTCTTGTCTTGTGTGTAGCACCAGGGTCCTGGAGGAACGTTATTTCGTTTCACTGTGTACTGTATATATGGCTGAAATGACAATAAAATCCTACTTGACTTGACTTGACTTGACTTGTAAGAAACCTTGAAATGCTGGTGGTGGATAAGACAGGGAGCTATCAGTGAAAAGACTTTTGTTTCTTGTTGGTGAAGCGGTAAAGGCGGGGAAACTGAGGTTTTAGTCATGAGAGCTTTGAATATTATTGGTGGAAAACTATTAATGGGATGGATTTATGTAAATTTCAAAGCAGAACAGTGGTGATTGAAATGTATTTAAAGCCTGAAGCTGGGATGAGCATTTGGAGCTGCTCCCACTGGACCACGGCTGCTGAAACTCTTCAGTAAAGTGGTTGTGCCGCATCTCAATGACTTTGTTTGATTTTTTGACTTCGTTTGACTTCTGACTTAGAAAAAGTTTCAGACTTAGGCTCACACTTCAGTTTTCCACGACATGTTAATTTAGACGATTTTATTCGATAATTCGATTTTGATTAAGTTCGACACTGCTCCATGGGCCGCTGCTGTTCTGGCACAGAACAAGCATTACAAGTAAGCATTATTTCAGATTTTGCTGCCTTTTAGATTCTGTTACACTGACCAGCGGAGGGAGGACTTGAGCCGCTAGGAGATCTGTGCACATCTCTATAAAGAACTGTTGTTAATGATGTTTATTACAAGGAGATAGTAAATGTATATTTCATAAATAAACACATTATGTTCCTCAATTTGGAACTGTGGAGCGACAGAGTGAGAGGATGAAATCCACTCTGAGAAAATTTTTTTGAGTGCTTAAGTCAAAGAGATGGGGTCCAACTGTAAAAAGTAGAATCTGAGCATGCACGCCAGTGTTAGCTTGACCCTATTAGGGCAGTCAGCCTTAAAGCCTGCAATGTATTATGGGTCACGTGTAGCGCTGGGAAAAGCCTGAGAGATCTCGGACAGGTATTGTGCATGGCTGGTAGCTTTTGGTGAATATGCAGACTCTGAGTAAAGTGGGTTGACGAATCTGACTTTCTTCTGAAATTTTTGAGGTGGCGTTGACGGTGGGTCCAATATGGCAGTCGTTTCGAGAACAAGGAGTTGAAAATTGAAGATCGTAAGGACCTTTGCTGGGGCAGCGGTGGTCTAGTGGTTAGCGAGTTGCCCCTGCATTGGAATTGTGGGTTCGACTCCCTCACCAGTAGGTTACCCTGAGGTACCCTTGAGCAAGGTACTGTCCCCGTCACTGCTCCCCAGGCGCTTTCAATAGCTGCCCACTGCTGCACGGTGTTTGAGTGCAGAGGTCCAATTTCGTTGTGGTTAACTGTGTGCTGTGCTGTGACCTCGCAATGACAAGGGGACACTTTCACTTGTTTGTTTGAGGACGAAGCAGGATGGGTATTCCAACGCGAAGTTGAAGTGTGTCTCTGTCTTAAGATAAACTTGTGGCAGTCACATTTTGAGGTTTTCCTCACATTTTCCTCACAATAGGCCGGATGGCAAGGTTTACGTCCAAACTTGTGGTTTGCGTTGTACAGTTAATTGAATACTGAGTGATAAATTGTTGTTTCTAAAAGCATTAAAGTGAAAGTGAAAAAGTCCATAGAAAACTGAAAGGAGTGTCGTGGAAAATTGAAGTGTGAGCCTTGTGTGGACCAGTTCATCTTGTTTCATTCAATTTCCTCCTAAAAACTCTTACGTACACTTGGTCCCCTGGTCTCAAAGGGTTTGCTGGTTCCTCCTCTGGTTCCAGAGCACGCCTCAGCTCCTGTTGATAAATAGCTCTATGTACAGTAGTTAGTTGTCTCATATATGCTCTCAGCTCTGCTTCCAATTGTTCCAAGGGAGGTCCCTGATAGGGTTCCCTCAGATGGGGTACAGGCATGTGTCTACCAGTAAACATCTAAGATGAGTGGTTCTGTTCGCTTGCATTTGGTAATGCATTTGTGATCTTATTTGTGATGGAATTACAAACTTTGGGATGACTTCTCAAAACTTTATAATGTTAATGGATGCGGTTACTTCCACCCACCTGCTATATCTGTCAATGACCACAAGCATGTACCTCTTACCCTTTTAATCATGTCCACATTTAATCATGTCCATGGAGACCAAAATCCTTGTTTCTTTATTTTTCTCACCACTTCTCCTCTTGCGCAATGATCCAACCCATGAGCATTAAAGTGAAAGTGAAAAAGTGAAAGTGACAACCTTTGTCATTGCGAGGTCACAGCACAGCACACAGCAGTAAACCACAACAAAAATGGACCTCTGCATTTAACCCATGCAAACACCGTGCAGCAGTGGGCAGCTATTGAAAGTGCCCAGGGAGCAGTGACGGGGACGGTACCTTGCTTAAGGGTACCTCAGGGCAACCTACTGGTGAGGGAATCAAACCCGCAATCTTCCGATGCGGGGGCAACTCCCTAGCCACTAGGCCACCACATGCCCCATTAATGATTAGTATTGTTAGTAATATGTTAGGCGCAATCAACAACCCTTCATGATTTCTCCATAATCCATTTCCATCTTCGTTAGCTCCTCTGTTACTCCACATAGTCTTTTCATACATTGTTGCTTGTCTCTGCATCTCTACCAAGTCAATGGGCTCTATTGCTACCATTGGTGCCATGACCAGGTCCTCACACTTAGAAGCCTTTTTAGCTGCTCATCAGCTAAGTTGTTCCCCTTTATCACATGGTCATTTCCTTTGTTGTGTGCCTGACATTTAACTATTGCCAGTCTTCTTGGCAGCAGCATAGCACTAATCAAATCCAATATTTGCTGCAAATGTTGAATTGGGGTATCATCAGTCTTCTTAAATCTTTGCTGTTTCCATACCACCCCGAATTAATGTGTAACTCCAGGAGCATACGCTGAATCAGTAAAAACATTAACACACTTTCCTTTTGCCAATTTACAAGCCTCAGTTACTGCCTTCAGTTCTGCTAATTGGGCAGAACATGGTTGAGTACAGTGTTCAGACTTTTCTACCTCAAAAACATCTCCATTTTCTTTCCTCACCACTGCATACCTTGCATGGTTCCCCAAATGATCCCTAAAACAGGATCCATCAACAAAATAAGTCAACTCTGCTTCCGGAATTGGTGTAGACTCTAAATCAGGTCTTAACTTAGAGAATGAACTAGGTATGCAGTCATGTGGGTTTCCTTCAAACTGGAAAGGCAATAATTCTGCTGGATTAACTGTATTGCATCTCCTAAGATTAACTGAGAGTCACATCTGTAAATGTTAGCAAGAATGAATACTGTAAACTCCTTGTTTGTGTTAACACAAATCTGCTATTCTCAATCAGCTCTATGATTTTATGATGGGAGTAAATAACTACTGGAAACCCCATCATCAGAACACAATGTACTGCTGCTAAACCCTGATAACATGGTGGCCATCCCTGAGCCACTCCATCTAGTTTAGTGCTATAATAAGCTATTGGCTATTTCTTCCTTCCACTACACGTCTCTTGCATCAACACTGCTTCTGCAAATCCATCACAGCGATTAGCAACAAACAAACAAACAAAAAGGTTTATCATAATCTGGTGTAGGTAACACTGGTGCTGTCTGCATTTCCTGCTTCAGAGTTTCAAATGCTGTCGTGGAAAATCGAAGTGTAATCCTAAATCCAAAACTTTTTCCAAGTCAGTAATCCAATGTGGTCAAAAAATCAGGCGGAGTCAGAGAGATGCAGCACAACCAATTTACTGAAGAGTATCAGCAGGTGTGGTCCAGTGGGAGCAGCTCCAACCCGCTCATCCCAACATCGGACTTTATATACATTTCAATCACGTTCAAATTTACATAAATCCATCCCATTACTAGTTTTGCACCAATAATATTCAATGCTGTCATGATTAGACCTCAGTTCCCCCCACCTTTGCCACTTCACCAACAATGGACAAAGGTCCTTTTACTGATGACTCCCTGTCTTATCCTCCACCAACATTTCAAGGTTGCTTCTTATTCAATTTCTCAATTGTGAGTGCAGCTGCCTGATTAGAAATGTAACTGTTCGCTACCGGCCATCTATGAGCACTATTGTTAATTCTGGAGATATATCTGTTTGCTTTTTCATTGGAATTTGATGGTGTGGAACACTGTAAGACAGGGGTAAAAGCAAAGGGACAAAAGTAAAGGGATTTTTACTATATATATATCCCCCCTCTCCGACTTACAAGTAGGATACATCAATAAATGCAGTGAAATACTGTAAGATTAGGTACTGATTTAAAGAACAACAATGCTGTAATACATGTTAATGATTAAAAATACTTCATAACATAGTTATGCATGAAACACAAATGATACTGATGATAATCATGAAATAATCATAAAAATAATCATACAAATCATAAGTAATCATAAAGTAATCATAAAATAATATATCAAAACTTTTTTTTTTTTTTTTGCAGTTATCAGGTTATTAAGAAGAGAGACCTATTCCCCAAGAGTGGGTGAAAAACTCTGTGCTAAGTCAATTTTTACCCAGATGTTGCGATAGTGCTATCAGTGCTTGGGTTCAGCGGTTCCCCACTTAGCCTGATCCAACTCTCGGGATTACAACAATTAATCAATAGAATAGTACCTCATATAAGGGTACATATTAGAGTATACCATGTGCTGATTCAGGATAATATGACTGTGCTCGAAACAATAATAAAAACATGCAATTTCAGTCAGAGTATATGTATCAGATCATTCAGCAATCAGTAAATTTAAAAGTTATATAGTCGATACATGATCAATGAAAATTTAGTAAATACAGGTTATGAAAATAGTAAAATTCCCAACTCGATCTCTCAGCTGGTTAAGTAGCAACTACATCATGTGCAGTAGCACGGTACCGTTGGTGACCTTCCTCCAGGAGAGGTCACTAGTACTTCTCTGGCCACACTGGACAAAGCGTTGTCCTCCCTTGATCCTCCGACACGGCTGTTCTGGCTCGCGGATGACACACCAGGACTGGGATGGGTACCACTCTCCTGCCTCGATCCAGGGCTGTCCTGATCGCTTCCACTGCGTTCTTCCTCTCCTGTCGCTAACGTCGTCAGACTCTGTTCTTGGCAACAGGTTCCTGGGAACTCGAGTACAGTGGTTAAGTTGATACCAAGAAGTACTATTCTCCACTTTTACTGCTGTGGGTGCTTACCACCTTGTGAGGACCAGTTCGCCTTGGTTCATTCCACTTCCTCCTGAAAACTCTTACGTACACCTGGTCGCCTGGCCTAAAAGGGTCTGTGGCCTCCTCCTCCGGTTCCGGGGCACGTCTCAGCTCCTGTTGATAAATAGCTCTATGTACAGCAGTTAGTTGTCTCATATAAGCACTCAGTTCTGCTTCCAATTGCTCCAAGGGAGGTCCCTGATAGGGTTCCCTCAGATGGGGTACAGGCATGTGTCTACCAGTGAGCATCTGATGTGGAGTCAGATGAGTTGTTCTATTAGCTTGCATTCTGTAATGCATCAAAGCTAAGGGTAGAGCATCCGTCCAATGGAATCCAGTTTCCGCACAAATTTTATTTATCCTTGCCTTTAGAGTTCCATTAACCCTTTCCACCATCCCCTGAGATTGGGGGTGGTAAACGCATCCCAGTCGCTGTTTGATTCTCAATTGTTGCAATACCTTTTTAACAGGCTGTTGGATAAAAGCTTTAATAAGTTCATTGTCTGAACTTATTTGCGACGGAATTCCAAACCTTGGGATGACCTATCTTGTCAAAAACTTGATAACAGTTCCAGCCCCTTCATCTTTGGAGGGGGCTGCTTCCACCCACCTGCTAAATCTATCAATGACCACAAGCATGTACCTGTATCCTCTCACCCTTTTAATCATGTCCACATAATCAATCACCAGATGTTTAAATGGTCCGGGAGGCACCGGCATGTGTCCAGCTGGGGTAGTAATTCCCTTTCGCACATTATTTTGGGCACAAACATCGCATCGGCCCAGCAGTTCATCAATCGTTGCCTGTAAATATGGAGACCAAAACCCTTGTTTCTTTATTTATCTCACCACTGCGCAATGATCCAACCCGTGTGCATTAGTGATTAGTATTGTTAGTAATGTGTTAGGTGCAATCAATAACCCTTCATGATTTCTCCATAATCCTTTTTCATCTTGTTTAGCTCCTCTGTTACTCCACATAGTTCTTTCACACAATGTTGCTTGTCTCTGCATCTCTGCCAAATCATTCAGTGTAGTTATTGGTTCTATTGCCACCATTGGTGCCATCACCGGATCTCCACACTTAGAGGCCTTTCTAGCTGCCTCATCAGCCAAGTTATTCCCTTTTATCACATAATCATTTCGTTTTTTGTGTGCCTGACATTTAACTATTGCCAGTCTTCTTGGCAGCATCATAGCATTCATCAACTCCAGTATTTGCTGCAAGTGTTGTATTGGGGTACCATCAGTACCATCAGTTACCATCAGCCAACAAATGGGTAACTCCATGAGCATACGCTGAATCAGTAAAAACATTAACACATGTTCCCTCTGCCAACCTGCACGCCTCGGTTACTGCTTTCAGCTCTGCTAGTTGGGAACAAGGCTGAGGACAGTTTTCAGCCCTTTCTACCTCGAAAACATCTCCATTTCCTCTCTTCACCATCGCATATCCCGCATGGTTCCCCAAGTGATCCCTAAAACAGGATCCATCAACAAAATAAGTAAATTCTGCTTTGGTGTAGACTCCAAATCAGGCCTTAACTTAGAGAATGCCAGTGAACTAGCTATGTGGTTTTCCTTCAAACTGGAAAGGTAATAATTCTGCTGGATTAACTGTATTACATCTCCTAAGAGTCACATCAGGAAACGTAAGCAAAAACGAGTATTGCAAACTCCTTGCTTGTGTTAAAACAAATCTGCTATTCTCGATCAGCTCTATGATTTTATGATGGGAATAGATGATCACTGGAAACCCCATTGTCAGAACCGAAGCCTTTTCGTAGGCATAATGTGCTGCTGCTAAACCCTGATAGCATGGTGGCCATCCTTGAGCCACCCCATCCAGTTTAGTGCTATAATAAGCAATTGGCTGTTTCTTTCTTCCACTACATTTCTCCTGCATCAACACTGCCGATGCAAATCCATCACAACGATTGGCAACAAACAAACAGAAAGGTTTATCATAATCTGGTGTAGTTAACACTGGTGCTGTTTGCATTTCCTGCTTCAGAGTTTCAAATGCCACATAAGCATCAGATGTCCATTTTAAGGGAGCATTTAAAGTCTTTGATCCTGCCTCTGCTATCAGTCCCCTCAAAGGTGCAGTCTTTATTGTATAATCTTCAATCCATTCTGCACTAAACCCTGTCATTCCTAGGAATGACATCATCTGTCCCACTGTCAGTGGTTGTGGTGCTTTACTGATTCCCTCCAGCTGTGAAGGAGCTATTGCTTTTGTTCCATGTGCCACAGGCCGTCCCAGATACTCTACCTGTGGTTGGCAATATTGTAACTTTGCCTGTGACACCTTATGCCCCCCTCAGCCAATTTTCTGAGAACTTTAACAGAGTCTTCATGACATTGTTCTACTGTCGGGGAACACAAGATTAAGTCATCAACATACTGTAGCATTGTGCTGTTTAGATCCAATTCCTCTAAATCCTGACTCAAGACTTGATTAAATATGTGAGAGGAATGTTTGAATCCCTGTGGTAACCTTGTATAACTGTACTGCTTCCCCCTGTATGTGAATGCAAATAGATACCTCGACTCTTCTGCTACTGGAATGCTAAAAAATGCAGAACACAAATCTATTACTGTAAAATACTTGGCATCTGGTGGAATGTTCATAAGTAGTGTGTGTGGATTGGGCACTTCTGCTTGCCAATCTTCTACCGCTGCGTTTACTGCTCTTAGATCGTGTACCAATCGCCACTTAGTTTTATCTGCCTTTTGTACTGGGAGTATTGTGGTGTTACATGGGCTTCTGATCTCTACTAGTACTCCTGCTTCTACCAGCCCCATTATAGTTCTCTCTATACCCTGTTCAGCTTCTGGTTTTAAAGGATACTGAGCTCTCCTAGGTAGTTGTGCTCTAGGTTTCAATTTGATCTGAACAGCTGATTTTACCTGTCCCACATCTGTCTCATGTCGCGACCACAGTTCTTCAGGGACATGCTTAATCAGGTGGATCTTCTGAAAGCAGTTGCGCATTCATTCGCTTCTAGACATCATCATTTTCAAATCTTGGGATTGCTACTGCCTGTGGTGTTGCTGTCATTTCCAATTCACACAACACTTTGATCATTGAATTATCTTCAGCACACAGTATCAATGGATTTTGTGTCTTCTCCCACCTTAGTTCTTCTGCTCTTTTAACCATTGCTCCCAACTCCTTGGACTCAAATCCCTCATTTATTAGCAGCGTCACGTGCGGTCTTGCTCCTTCAACATCATACCACTCATTGATGAACTCATTACCTTCCACTTGAAGCGCTGCGCCTTCAATTCCAATCACCACACTTCTAATTTTAAGGTTAACTTTTGTTCATGCAGTCTTTCTGAGCCATTCTTTCTCCAACGTCTCATCCTGGCTTTTATCATAAATCATAGTACAGTGATATTTTAATCTGGGATATATTGCTTTTGGTATCTGTGCTGAAATAGATTCCCCATAGATTTATTATTTCCTGAACTGGCTTTTCCATCTCTCCTAACCAGTACACATTAGCTTCCATTCCTAATGTCACATTCATCTGAGCACTAATTGCCATTTCATCCACATATACTCCATCATCTGGCACGTTTTGGCATGTTTACATTAAAGTGAGAGAATGTTTATAAACAAGCTTATTTGTTGTTAATAATGATGAAAACAAACTAAAAATAAAAATGCACACTCAGTTTAACGGGGCAAAACATTGGGAAGGCCAGAAATTGAAAACAACTAACAAACTCTTATAACTCGCTTTAGAAGCGTCACAGCGAGCTCTAAGCGCTGGAATCGCTTTTTCAGCGCCTTCTGGCTCGTTTTTGCAAGTTTACATTAAAGTGAGAGAATGTTTATGAACAAGCTTATTTGTTGTTAATAATGATGAAAACAAAGTAAAAATACAAATGCACACTCAGTTTAACGGGGCAAAACATTGGGAAGGCCAGAAATTGAAAACAACTAACAAACTCTTATAACTCGTTTTAGAAGCGTCAGATCGAGCTCTAAGCACTGGAATCGCTTTTTCAGCGCGTCTGGCTCGTTTGGGCATGTTTACATTAAAGTGAGAGAATGTTTATAAACAAGCTTGTTTGTTGTTAATAATGATGAAAACAAACTAAAAATACAAATACACACTCAGTTTAAAGGGGTAAAACATTGGGAAGGCCAGAAATTGAAAACAACTACCAAACTCTTATAACTCGCTTTAGAAGCGTCGGAGCGAGCTCTCCGCGCTGGAATCGCGTTTTCAGCGCCTTCTGGCTCGTTTTGGCATGTTTACATTAAAGTGATTGAATGTTTATAAACAAGCTTTATTTGTTGTTAATAATGATGAAAACAACGTCAAAATACAATTGCAGACTCAGTTTAATGGGGCAAAACACAGGGAAGGCCAGAAATTGAAAACAACCAACAAACTCTTATAACTCGCTTTATTTGCTTTATTTGCTTTAAACAAGCTTTCTTTGTTTAATAAATTATATTTTTAGTTTGTTTTCATCATTATTAAACAAATAAAGCTTGTTTATAAACATTCTCTCTCTTTAATGTAAACGTGCCAAAACGAGCCAGAAGGCGCTAATAAAGCGATTCCAGAGCGTTGAGCTCCCTCTGACGCTTCTAAAACAAGTTATGAGTTTGTTAGTTGCTGGACTCGCTTTATTAGCGCCTCTTGTCATGTTTACATTAAAGAGCAGGAATGTTTATAAACAAGCTT